>CM061535.1:97923183-98276002 GCA_030545055.2 Neoaliturus tenellus
TTCATGTTACCAATACTAAATCCAATAACGTTCAGTCTAGGTTAAAGCTAGCTTGAAATGGTTCATACTGTTACATACTGCATACTGTTACAAGAACAAGATGGCTACATTATTGAGTTATTCCGCACACCACAAGTCGCTGTTTAGTTTATAAAATGGGGAAATCTTTGCATACATATAATAAGGTGTGCTTGTCTTCCTTATCTGCATTAGATTAATTAAAATAAAACTTGTCATAATTATATTATTTAGATATTTTTTAATAATGTATAGGCATATTAAAAGAATTCATAATTTTATGGTCTTAAATACCCTTAGCTTATTACCCAGCTGGTAGTGGAGGGGCAAACATATTCTTTCCATATTACATACATTTTAGTTCTTTTACTGTAGCTTTAAAAGAGCCATCAAACCTGGGGTCATTTGGTGAGATATAATTTTGTTGGTGAGGATGCTACACTACACATGTGCTTTCTCTCCTCTTGATCATATTCAAATTCAAACTGTTAAAAAAATTATTAATTTTTTTTACTTTGTTATAGCCTAAATTAAATTTAAAATGAAATTATACATAGCATGTATCTTCTCTGGCTCCTTCATCATAATCAAACATGAAATTTGACATTTTTAGATTTTTGTTGGTTTATTTTTTAGGTTTAGTTTTTTAAGAGCTTTTTTGATTCTAGGTAATGCCATTGGGCTATTATGACTACCCTTGCCAAGGAGATCTTATTTGCAAAGTGGAAATTGAAGATGTTCCTTATTTCAACGCCCCAATTTATTTGGAAAACAAAGAATGTATAGGAAAAATTGATGAGATTTTTGGAAACCTCAAGGATTACTATGTGTCTATTAAACTTGGTGAAAACATGCAGGCATCTTCTTTTAAGAAACATACAAAGGTAAGAACTTATTTATAAAGTGTTCTGTGTAATAGTCTGGTCAGGATCTACGGATGATTTTGGCCTATATCATTAATGGAGCAACGTCATAATTTGCAACAACCCTCTAATTCAGGCATGTGGCATTAGGTTAAAAATTGATTTAGGTTTCATCAGAAATTCTGAGCAGGCAGGTCTGCTATGAAAGTTATTACTGGTGAACATGTACAAAATGTTGGTATTTTACAGAAAAACAGGGTTAATTTAACCTTTATAATTTAGATTTTGGAGTGTTCAGATCTTCAAAAAAATTTAAGTAGTAAAACTCCACAAAAAGCTTAAAATAGTTCTTTTAGTAAAGAATCCACAAAACCTCCTTGCTCAAAAAATGTTTTATGTTATTCACATATTCGAGGTGTGATGCAGGATGCAGGTCATTTAGTGTTTTCCAATTAGGCCTAATTTATAATCAGGAATTTTTTGTTGTAGTTGTACATCAACCCAGAGAAGATCTTGCCTCTGAAGAGATTCCTACCTCAGCCTCCAGGTGCCAAGAGAGGAGGTGGAGGAGGCGGAGGCAGAGGCCGTGGAGGGGGCGGCCGCGGGGGCAGAGGAGGTGGGAGAGGAGGGGGTGGCTTCAGAGGTGGTGGCGGCGGAGGATTCAGAGGAGGAAGTGGTGGTGGCGGAGGATTCAGAGGAAGAGGAGGCGGTGGTAGGGGGTTTGGCCGCGGAGGAGGTGGTGGGGGAGGTTTTAGAGGAGGGAACCGAGATGGGGGAGGTTTCCGAAAAAGTTTTGGAGGGGGTTTCAAGTGATTTTTTTAAACCAGAGACTGAAAAGCATTTTAAATTTTTTTTTTATGGACCTCATTTGTTCTTAGTTTGTGTTAGGGGTCTACTGTGTTTGTTGGTGCTGTTACTATTTGTATGAATAATTTAACAATGTATGGGTTTCACTGCAAGATAATGAACATTACAAACTTAGACCCCTAGTGTTATCGTTATTTGCAAATTATGTTTCTTTTTTTGTTTGTACATTTTATGTAAATGTACCTGTTCAGTTATTGATAAACTGAAAATAGTTTGTGTAAAAATATGTTACATTATGTAATAATCTTGGAACCAAATTAAATTGTTCAGATTTTATTTTAAAGCACAAACTGAATTTTTCACTTAAGTTTGCATTCAGAGGTTCACTCTTGATTGTTAAAGAGTTTGTTATTTTTTGTATATAAACAGTTTTTATATATATATTTTTAGTTTTATTTACCTTCATCCGATTTCTTATAGGTGAGTATACGTTCTCATTCAGGTTAGAGATTTTTATTTTATATATTTATAAATTTAAATAAGACTTCTGTTCTATTGTGATTTTTTGTAGCAGTCATGCTGTAAGTTATATAATATGCAGGTCCAAGCAAGTCCACTTTTTCTTTCATTCAGATTCTTTAGTTAGCTAGAGTAGGATCAATCCCTACTTTTTACTAGTTTTTCCAGTTTTTCTACCAGGATTTTAGATAGCACAAAATTTTATAATGCTGCTTTAGGATGCTACAAGTTTATTTGTTACCTCAGAAGTGAATGTTTAAATAATTTGCACCACACCATTGATTGTTTAAACTCTTTTAAAATTTAAATATTAAATGTTGTAACTTGTAAAAGAATAAGTTTTATATGAACAGTTCCACACCCTTGTCAACCACAAATTTCATCTTCATAGGATATTGAACCATCTCGGTGCAATAACATTTTGTGATATTATTTCCCTATTAAGTTTTTGCATAGTAAAAATTGAAGCATAATAAGATTATTAATATTTGTCATTGATTTATTGAATAGTCAGCAAATTCTTAACTGATAGGAGTTTTAAAAAGCAATTTAAGTGTTGAAATGAATTGTCAATAATATGGTCAGAAACAAAAAAACAAACAACACGTATCATGCTAATAAAAAAAAGAAAAGCGTTTAATAATATGGTCCATAGTGTTTAGTTTTAAATTAAAATTTAAGCATTAATATGCTATTGTATGATTGTAATACATATGGGAATAAAACAGAGAGAACATTTTATATATAATTTTGTATTGGTGCGCCTGTACTCATATATCGAGTATTTTTTAGGCCGAGTTCGAACTACTCGATTCAACGAGAAGTTTAGGAAAAAACTTGTTAGTTTGAGTCGGGTTTGTAGTTAACTTATGAAGTAAAAATTATAAAAAGAGATGTTCACAAGCAGTATGTAACCAATGACTATATTGAAATTTTTTCCTATCTCATTTGTTTAGACCCGTTATTACAATCAACTTACCATGTACGTTGTACGAAAGAGGTTATTTTAATTGTGTAAATTGGCTACTTATTCAATCCAAAACAGAGCTAGAAAATAACATCATATGGCGTTGCTCAAACAAAATGCCTGTCGCATGGTCATCACAGCCACCTTTGTGCAATAGATGTGTGTAAATTAAAATCAGTACTAAAAAAATGTCTTTATTATTTCATACATAAAAAAATATAAATTTTGCATATTGATTAGTTTTACTATTTTTATTATTAGCGTCCAAAATGTATTATTGTACAGGAAGTTTCTGAGAATCATTCATGTGACTATTTTGTCATTGGTTATGAATCCTTTACTCATGATCATCGGACATTGTATCGATGAATTTTGTACTCGGTGTTGATCAAACTAACAGATGAAAAAATAATAAATGGAGAGAATAGGAAGTGATGAGAGGACAATTCAACTGAGTTTTCCTCATTTTAGTCTAAATATGTCTAATTTTTTCTACTAATAGTGATGAGTAGCCAGTATAAAATGAATAATTCAAATACCATTACACACAAAACATACCATAAGGAATTGCAATTCATGTGAAACATTTTGTTTTATTATTATTAATTTAATAGTGAATTTCATTTTTAAAAAAAACCAGGAAAACATTCAACATGTTATATTGGCTTAAAATTATGCTCAAAAGTTGTGGAAGAGATTTGTTTGTGCCACTTTGTTGCGAGGATCTGATTCTGCTTTTCAGTGCCCAATTCTTCTTAACCTTGGCTAACTCAGCATGAAAACAAAACAACATACAAGTAACTATTATTTTCCTTAAGCTAATAAAATAATTCTAGGTTAAAAAGATTATTAATTTTCATAAAAAATGCTTACTATTAGTCTAAATTCTAAAGAAAAAAATTACATTACTATCATGACATTATCTCAAGCATGTTCTAGTACAAAAAGTCCTACTCTTTAGAAAAAATATACTTTAAGTCCTACTGAATATGTCTCTTGGCAGTAAGAGTATATACAGGGTGTTCGGAAAAAACGTTTCAGGAATTCAGGAGGTTATTGCCCACATCAAAATAAGCAAAAAAATTCCTATAAACATATGTCCTAAAATGCTTCGTTAACCCCGCTAGCCGCCATTTTGTTTTTTACACTAAATAATTTTTATTTCCGTAAAGGATGATTGTATCAAGTTAATATTTGGCATGAACCTTCATCATAGCAATACCCATTTTCAAGAAAAAAGTTATTTTTTTCCAATATGTATTTTTAAAATGGCGGCAATTTTAAACTAAAATATCTCAAAACCGGTAAATTTTATAAAAATTTTACTAGACACAAAAAAGTTGACAAATTTTATTATCTAACCACTGGTACCAAGTTTGTAAGGATCTGACAAGAAATAACGGAGTTATTGAGATTTTTATGCATAAAAACATTGATTTTGGATTGTAATTAATGCAAATTAAGGCAATTTTAATTGAAAAATCTCAATAACTCCGTTATTTGTTGTCAGATCCTTACAAACTTGGTACCAATGGTTAGATAATTAAATTTGTCAACTTTTTTGTGTCTAGTAAAATTTTTATAAAATTTACCGGTTTTGAGATATTTTAGTTTAAAATTTTAAAATGGCCGCCATTTTGAAAATACACATTTGAAAAAAATAACTTTTTTCTTGAAAATGGGTATTGCTATGATGAAGGTTCATGCCAAATATTAACTTGATACAATTATCCACTACGGAAATAAAAATTATTTAGTGTAAAAAACAAAATGGCGGCTATCGGGTTAACAAAGCATTTTAGGACATATGTTTATAGGAATTTTTTGCTTATTTTGATGTGGGCAATAACCTCTTGAATTCCTGAAACGTTTTTTCCGAACACCCTGTATATGTATCTAAACTCTTGGAAATTGTTCTCATCCATAGCAGTTCATAAGCTGAATGCACTCCCCAGGAAGTGATAATAATTATTAGAATTGATTCTTACTTGTACAAAGATGAGATAGTGGAACAGCATGGTTTTGAAAAACCAATAATTTAAAAATAAACAATGATTGTTTTAACACCAATCTTAAACGCATGGATAGATATTAATGTTTCACTATAAAACCAACATAAAAAGATATACGATATAGTGTCAGTAAAGTGGTGTTTGTGTTGGTAACAGTAAATGTGATATATCCCTTTTGGCCACCTGCTCACCAAATTTGATAGCTCCTGACTTCTTTTTTTATGGCTAAGCCTCATAGGAAATACACCAAGAATCAAACAAGATCCAAAGGAATTAATTTTGCTGGAAATAAACATAATTTTATTGTATATGCTATAGAACATGGTATAATTCGAAGTTATGGTCCAGCAGTTAGGACCATAACTTTGAGTGGACGTCGGGACCACTGTAAGCCACTTTTTGAACAGCTGGGCATACTTACAGTGTATTGCCAATTCATACTTGACTGCCTTCTGCTTGTCAAGTCAGACCCTGAGCTCCCCGTCACGGTCGTAATCTGCGGTCCAATAGAAATATTGATGTACCAAGGTGCAGACTTGGCAAAACCCAGGACAGCTACTCAGTTTTGGCATTCAGGATGTTTAACAAGCTGCCAACTCACATTAAAGACTTGAGGTTGTTGGCCTTCAAAACGAAGATAAAATCCTGGCTGAAGAGGAAGTGTTTCTACTCCATCGAGGAATACTTCACAACTAACATGAACATTTAAATTGGTTACTTGAAACCGGCCGCCAAGTCATGTATATCTGTAAATATTAGTTTTAATTGTTAGTAGAGTTTAGAATAGTGATGACAAGATCCATCCAGTCAACTGGTCAATGATCACCTGTTGGTAATGGTAATAGAATAGTATATGTCAATGTGCGCAAATAAACCAAGGACTTCCCCTTAGGCCTCGTTCACACGATACGACTTTTTGCCGTGGACGGCGGAAACTAAAGAGTAAGAATAAGAAATTTGTATTATTACCATTCCTACTAATCAAGTTATGATGTCACGCATTCACGGTGCACGGCGAAAAGTTGTATCGAGTGGACTAGGCCTTACTGACACCTTTAAAACTTTCCTCGTTTGATTCTTCTTCCATTTGCTCCTCTAGATTTTCTCTTGTTCCTCACATATTTTCCTGGAAGATTCTCCATTTGAGATAGCCTCATAAAAAGAGGTCAGGCGGCCCTTGGCACATGAGATATAATTTTAACACATTAAAATCAAGATAATTATGGCACAAACTTGCTCTCAGAAGGTATACATTAATCATGGAAGTATTGAAATTTTAAATGTGTCGTAAAATTAGTTGTAGCAGAAAATAGAATAATTTTTGGACAACCAGTTTCCTTTAAATGTGTCTATGGCATCTGACTGATGGTCTTTATTCTCATTAAAATCCCATGCAATCCCAAAAGCAAGATTATACATGAAAAACCTGAATATCTAGAGTTGTCAAATTGTACCAGGCTTGGCCACTGTCATTAAAGAATATTGCCTCCTTTTCTAAATTTAAATGTAATTTTTAAAAATTTCTAATTTCGTTTTTTTATACTATTGGATGAATATTGAGGCTTGTAAATCCTACCAATGGCTCTCCGCCGGCTGGAGGGAGATTCTACGTAGGTATAGCTCTAGACGTGAACGTGACAGATCCACTGGGACCCAGATTATGCCGAATATATTTACACCTCAAATTGCATTCCAGGTTCCAGTTTAAGTAAGCAAGTCGGGTCTTCTTGGCAGCCATATTGATGAGGCTATTGTAGGGGTTGTGTTGGGGATATTTTGGAAAAACTTTATTTTGTGGAATCATTGGGTCATATACCGTAGTCGTTTAAAATCAAAATTAGCAGGGTTCTAGCCATTTGCATGTTGCTTAAGAGCCAAGCGACTTTTCGGTCCCATAACCTAGTCTACTGGTATGCCTTAGTCAAAACGCACTCTCTCTTTTGGTGACGACTAAATAATCTTCCTTGCTCAAAAGTATCATGATCATAAAGAAATCGAAATCTATATATACACCTGGAATGCTCACGCAAGGCAAAACTCTAGCAAAAAATCTCAACCCGTGTTCTGAAGGGCAGGCAAAAATGCAAAATGAGCAGCCAAAGCTTTTGTGCGCGCCCTCACTTACACGCTTCTTTACCAGTCACTAACTATCCAAGTTCATTTAAGCACATATGGTTTAAAAGAAAAAGAGTAGCTGGTTTTAATAGTGTAAATATCTTATCTATTATGCTTAACTAGTAAAAGCTATTACATAAAAACTAATGTCAATACACAACTAGAACAAGAAAACGTTACTAAGCATAACAAATTTTTCTTTATTGGTCAGGAAAAATTAAAGTGACAAAGTTTTAGATAATGAGATGAATTTAAATCTTTACATTTAAATTTTTTCTATAAAGTGAATAGTTTTCTTGGAAAACAGGTGTAAAGATAAAAGTGGCCCCAACGCTGAAGATTTCGGAGAATAGCGTCTGTGCATGATGTCCATAGATTATCTCTTCCGTTCTCTAGTAATACAATTGTTTCCACATTATGAAATATATTTATTCCTTCTCATTTTTCTCATAACGAGTGGACGATTCATGAGGTACAGTTTAAGTTTACGATGTGAGTTTTAAATTAATTTTTAAGACGTTCAGTTGGATAGTTCATTACATTATGGTAGTGAAGTGTTCAGCATTCAACTGCACTAATCGTAACATAAGAGATAGCGGCATTTCTTTTCATGAATAAGAGTTAAATTTTAAATTTACTGTATATAATTTAGTTAATTATTTTGATTTTATTACATTCCTTAACAAATATTTACTTATTAAAAGATACAAATATAAATTTTTATTCGTTGTGATTTAGAATATATAGTTAAACTGGCTCTTGAATGGTTATTTAATGATAGCCTATTTGTATTTAGGAAAAATTAAAACATAAATAACCCTAGTTATAAAATTGGAAAAGACTAAATTCTATAATTAATTTATTTTATTAATATTTTCAAATCCCCATCGCTTTTATTTCAACCGTTTGTTAGTATATATTAAACTATAGATTTTACTTATAATTTTTAATTAGTTTATTTTACGTTAGACAATGTCCAACAAAGAACTTATATGTAGATAGTACAAACAACTAAAAAAAAAACTAACTTTGAAAATAAGTAAATAATCCACAATTCAATTTGCTTTACACTGAAGAGACATATTAGATGATTTTGAGAAGACCGACGTGTCGTAATGCAACCAACCAATGCGGTAGCGCATCGATAACATTTAGCGCTTGATTTGTAAACATTTATAGATCAACTCATAATCTGAAACTTTGCCGCTGAAAGATTGTTCCTAGCCCAAAAATAAAAATCTTTCTCGCCGAGTAACTTTTTGATGTCACGTTTTCAAAAGTATTTGTTTTAATAATTATTATACTTTCCATATATTAAAAAGTGTAAATATTTGCATACCATGGAATCGGTAGTTTATGCGGATTACAAATATATAAGGTTCATTCTTGTAATTTTTGTATGTTTGAGGAACAAGAGTATGAATGAAAGCGCGCACACTATTAGAATTAGTCATTTGGTCGTTCTTGCCTGCCCTTTTTCCCCAGGTTGCGAGTTCTGACAACGGTGTGAGCGTTCCAGGTGTATATATATATATATATATATATATATATATATATATATATATATATATATATATATAGTTCTATGATCATGATACATATATCATTTTGCTTTTTATTAAATTTACTACAACTTTTGTTTGAAGGGTTGAACGAGTTACTTTATGTTTTCAATTAATTATAAAAGTTAAGGTTGACTGTAAATTGCATGTTGACCAATAAGTGCAGTCAACCAAAATGAAGTGGCAATATTTTTGTAGGGAATTTGATAAGGAAGCCTACAAAAAAGAATTAATAAGGTAATATTTTTGTTAGCCGTTCTACAGCGGTTTTTATAAACGCATACAATAAGAGGGTTAGGGGATCTTGAGGGGGGCTGTGAGACATGCCACCAAGGGATTTTTGGGTATTTAACCCCCTAGGGGGAACTATCAATTGGTACAGGGTTTGGACTGTTAGAAATTTGTTCCAAAGGTTCAACCTACTCCTCTTTGACCTGCTCCAGGTTTTCTCTTTTTGACCTGCTTTAAATTCAAAATCATTGGATTTCTTAAGTATGCACATTTGCATTTATTAAACTAATATGAACCTAAGAAGAAGAAAGCCTGTGATTTAAATTTGAAACATCAATCTAAACATCAAAAGACACAAATGAAAAAAAAAAAAAAAACTGTCTATGTACCTTCTTCAATATGTTAATTTTTTATTCCTTTTTAAATTTAAGTATTTTTCTTTATTTAATGTCGTTTGGTAAATATTAAAAAGATTTTAGTCCTATGCAAGTTGCTTTTTATAAAATAGTAATTTATGTTGCGCTGAAGTAATATTTTTTATGTCTGATGTTGTATAAAAGACTCTTAAAGTCAAAGATTTCTACATTTATTTTTTGCAATGATGGATGTGTCTAAAATATGTCATAATATTCAAATCCCTAATTCTTTAGATTTGTCTTAAGCTATTTCATAATATCCCAATTTCAATGTGATTCTTACAGCCTTTTTATAATTTTATTATGCTATTCATTGATTTTGTGGTAGAACTATTAAGGCCATAAGCTAAATGAGAATATTTATGTTTGCAGAATATATGTTTTTCAATGTTTCTTTATAACAAAAGAATGCTGTTCTAGAAAGTAAATAAATTCCTCAACTTAATTTTGATAATAATTTAACCACATGTGCATTCCAGCTGGATCTATGATCATATCTAGAAACTGTGCACTTTGTTTCATTTTCAATTTGATGATTATTGTATATTATAATTGGATCAATTAATTGTCTGTTGATGGTGATACAGTAAAGGTGATATCCCTTGGCCAGATTTGACAGCTCCAAAGAAAGATAAAAATATGTTTTTAATTTTTTTTGGCGCCTCTTGTACTCCCTGCTGGTGTATAGAACAATCTTATAACCAATGAATAAATTCTCAACCCAAAATCTACTGTTTTTACTGATTTGTTGTTGATTGTTCTGACATCAAGTAATGATAAGAACAACTTTATCATTGAATATAAATACTGTGTATTTCAGTAAGTTACTTATTGTCAATTATTACATAACAAATGTCCAAAGATCAGTAAACGTTTTATTTATAAGAATAATAAGACATATCTAAATGAGTACGGCCATGTGTAAACAAATTTATGAGTATTCAATTCAAATAAAAAGATTTTAAAGGGACTATCTATTTTGCTGACCAGAAGAAATCTTGACTGACTGGGTACTTCCGGTTATTCGATTCACTTCAAATTTGGTACTTGAGTGCTACCAACTATCCTAAACAATAATAAAAAAATAATAAACCCCTAATTTTTACTCTAAGGCAGCGGTTCTCAACCTTATTCACCTCGCGAACCCCTAAGTCAATGTATTTTCATGATTTGTACCCCTTAGGGCCGTAGATCATTTTTATCCGCAAATTAAGTATCAGCCTACTATAGCGTTTATTATAAAGCGGGATAAATGAAACTATACTAAAGTAATTAGTAAACAATGAAGTTCATTAGTAAGTTATAACTATATTTTTATCACATTTGTAATTGAATTAAAAAAAAAAACTATTAAAAAATTACAAAAAAACTTCAGAAGATTATAAATCAAGAAAAACTAGTTTTACTAAATACAATAAAAAACAAAAGACTTTATTAGTAATCAACTTGAACTGAGTCTTACACTCACTTGCAAGCGGTAATAGTCTTAGTGTGAGCCCTGAGCCTGCATTGAGGAACTAAGTTTTTTAAAGTTGGGCTCAAAAGAAGACAAATAAATCTCATATCTGGCGCTTCATCTAGTTTGTTCCTATATTTATTTTTAATATGGGCATATGAGGAAAAGGCACGCTCTACGAGCTCCGTAGTTGGAAAAGGTAGTAGAACTTTGATCGCTAAATTAGACATATTTGCATTTTCATCACTCAAGTCAACCGAAATTTAATCAAAGATTTTCTCTTGAATTCCATTTTTAAAGAAAAGTCCATGGACATTTAGATTAAATTTACCTTTTCTTTGAAATTTAGGTTGGCTGCTTCAAAATAAGATTCAGAGAATGGATCCTTAATCCAATGAATGTTTTCGTCAAGTTTGGGAAAATATTTTCTAAATGATGATTTCAATCCTTGCAGGTGTTCTTTGATGACTTCTTTAGCTTCGGATGAGTTCTAATTCATTTTCTTTTAAAAACTCGTCCAATGTCTCAAACACTTCTGTCTGGCCTTTAGTGACACAAGAGCTCCAAAAATCAATTTGTTTATTGATTCTATCTTCTCCGCTACCCTAAACAAAGTAACAGAGGTAACTTGAAGACCAAGATTTAGTTTATTGATATGCTGGAAAATGTCTGACAAGTATGCCAAACATTGTAACCATTTCTCGTCATGCAGCTTTGGTGAAAGGTGGAAAGTGTGTTCTTCAAGAAACACCTGCATTTCATGCCTAAGCTGAAATAAACGGGTCAAAACTTTGCCTCTGGATAGCCACTGACCTCGGTGTGGTAGAGCCAGTGACGTAACTAAGGGGGGGGCGGGCGGGGCTTGTGCCCCGGGCGCCGATCTTTAAGGGGCGCAAAAGGGCCGGCTCAACAATTTTGGGGAACTAGGCAACGGCAAAAAGGCCACCAGATCACAACGGAGACAAGAGCTCCAATTTTCGGAGTCAAACAACCACAATCTTTGGGTATAAGCTCCCCCCGATCGGCAGACGCGAGCGCTCTAGATCGGGGATTAAAGAAGCCCTCTTTTGACAATTAATAGCGCCCCCATAAACGTCTAAGGATGCCTATGTTTGGCAGTAAAGAGCGCCCCCTATCAACGAAAAAGGGAGCTACCACTATCGGTGGTAAAGAGCGCTCCCGATAGGCAGAACGAGCGTTCTCCATCGATGGTTAAGGGCGCCCACTATTGGCATAAAGAGCGCCGCTAAAGATGGTTAAGGACATCTCCGATCGGCAGTAAATAGCTCTTACCTCAAAATTTTCGTTTGAACGCATTTTGACAAAAAATAATAATTTTGTTTGAAAATAGGCTACTTCATCGGAAACAATGAACAATCCCTGATCTTTGCTCAAAACCATGTTTGAGACTTACGGATCCCACCTTAAGTGATCAACGATGCAACGATGCACATCAGCTGATACCCAAGGAAGAAGAGGAACCAGGATTACCAACGTATGATCTTGTTCTCTTTCTAAACCTCGATTTACTCTACTTGTAAAATGGATTACTATTAACTTGTGAAATGGATCGGTTCAAGGTTATTTTTATTAACATTTGGGGGGGGGGGTGCCAAATTGAGTTCTTGACCCGGGCACTGAAATCCCTAGTTACGTCACTGGGTAGAGCAAGTTTAATGTAGGCTATCCATTTCTTCGCAAAGCAATATGAATAGTCTTGTGTTCAAAGCCTGCTTCTTAATAAAGTTAAAAAGTTTCACAGCGTCCTCGAGAACTATTTTAAGGTCACTGGGGAGATCCTTGCAATCAAGGCTTTGTCTGTGGATACAACTGTGAGTCCAAGTTATATGTGGGGCAACCTCTTTGACACAAGCTCAAAAACAGGTTACAAACCTGTAACAGGAAACGACCAGTAAAATTTTCGTGTCCGCCATTATCAATTTATCTCTCGCGAACCTCCGTGGACTCCTCCACGAACCCCTAGGGGTTCGCGTACCCCAGGTTGAGAACCGCTGCTCTAAGGGGTACTTTACATATAATCAACCCTACTGACTGGGGAGAAAACTTGACTGGTTGGGTACTTACGGTTATCCGATTCGTTTAAAATTTGGTACTTGAGTGCTACCAACTATCCTAAACTATACTAAAAATTAATAAACCCCTGATTTTTACTTTAAGGGTTACTTTACTTAAAACCAACCCTGCTGACTGGATAGAAAACTTGACTGACTGGGTACTTCCGGTTATCCGATTCACTTCAAATTTGGTACTTGAGTGCTACCGACTATCCCAAACAATAATAAAAAATAATCAACCCCTAATTTTTACTCTAAGGGGTACTTTACTTATAATATCCCTACTGACTGGGGAGAAAACTTGACTGGTTGGGTACTTACGGTTATCCAGTTCGCTTAAAATTTGGCACATCAGTGCTAACAACTATCCTAAACAATAATAAAAATTAATCAACCCCTAATTTTTACTCTAAGGGGTACTTTACTTAAAACCAACCCTGCTGACTGGTGAGAAAACTTGACTGACTGGGAATTTCCGGTTATCCAATTCACTTCAAATTTGGTAATTGAGTGCTACCAACTATTAGGGGTTGATTATTTTTTATTATTGTTAAGCATAGTTGGTAGCACTCAAGTACCAAATTTGAAGTGAATCACATAACCGGAAGTGCCCAGTCCGTCAAGTTTTCTCCCCAGTCAGCAGGGTTGGTTTTACGTAAAGTACCCCTTAGAATAAGTTTTAGGGGTTGATTATTTTTTATTATTGTTTAGGATAGTTGGTAGCACTCAAGTACCAAATTTGAAGTGAATCGGATAACCTGAAGTACCCAGTCAGTCAAGTTTTCTCCCCAGTCAGCAGGGTTGGTTTTAAGTAAAAAAACCCCTTAAAGTATAAATTAGGGGTTGATTATTTTTTATTATTGTTAAAAGGATAGTTGGTAGCACTCAAGTACCAAATTTGAAGTGAATCGGATAACCGGAAGTACCCAGTCAGTCAAGTTTTCTCCCCAGTCAGCAGGGTTGGTTGTAAGTAAAGTACCCTTTAGAGTAAAAATTACGGGTTGATTATTTTTAGCGAATTTCCCTATAGGGAATACGCTATTACGGTAGTAGCCATGGTAAGACCTAAGCCCGGGACCACTTTACTTTTTCATTTTGAGGTCCCCAGAAGCCAAAAACACCATTCGTTCATTTTCATATATATGTATATATATATATATATTTTTTTTTTTTTTAAAGAGGTTGGCGGACCTCTTTTTTGCCTTACTTTGCCCCGTCCTCATAGACTATTGATCTGTGCGTGGATCGTATTAGACAAAGTAAGGGGGTGAGCCGCTACAGTACAAGGTGAAAGGTACTGATAAAAGTCACTGGCAGAACGCGGATTCGAACCCACGACATCGCTGCCATGGTCTCGAAGTCTGGCGCGCTAACCACTACGCCACCGACTCACCCATATACATATCTATATATCTATCTATCTATCTATCTATATATCTATGTGTCCGTGGTACTGATAACTTTTGAAGGAGACCTCCGATTTTGATGAAATTTGGTATGAAGGTGTAAGACCAGGTCTATTTCCATGAGTTTGCGAACCAGCATTGTCGGGTTATGGGAACGGGGTTTTATGGGGTTTCAAAGGGGTCAAAAATGGGTTTTTGGCATTTTTGGACCTTAATTTTTAAAATTCATCAATTTTAACTGAAACCATTTAAAAGAGCTTAAAAAACAAACAATTTGGTATTTTGAATTTTTATCATAGCATAACTGATGGTTATGGGGCAAATCCAAAAATGTGTTTTCCATGTTATATTCTTATGGGAAAGCAAGAAAACCCTATATCTTGCTTATTTACTGACATAACTTAATCAGATTTGGTATGTACATTATATATATAAGGTTTAACTATATAGAAAATAGTTAATTAAATTAAGGGGTTGATTATTTTTTATTATTGTTAAAAGCATAGTTGGTAGCACTCATAAGTACCAAATTTGAAGTGAATCGGATAACCGGATGAAATACTCAGTCAGTCAAGTTTTCTAACCAGTCAGCAGGGTTGGTTTTAAGTAAAGTACCCCTTAGAGTAAAAATTAGGGTCTGATTATTTTTTATTATTGCTTAGGATAGTTGTTAACACTCAAGTACCAAATTTGAAGTGAATCGGATAACCGTAAGTACCCAGTCAGTCAATATTTCTTCTGGTCAGCAAAATAGATAGTCCCGATTTTAAAAGGATTGCCATTAAGTACACTGAAACAATTCACAACTTTAAGAGATAATCATCTATAAGCAAACAGAAATAAATAAACATAGGCTTGTATATGTTTTGCTCAACTTCAATGATGTATATCAGTTTATAAATTAACTATTATTTTTACTTTCTCCCTCTATACCATAGTATATGGAGAAAGTATGTTTTCGTCAAAATTTTCGAATTTGAGTTGTTGGTGGATTTATCCATTTTGGTTCCCCCTGAACCCAAAAAAGTGGTTTTCGGAGTGATGTCTGTCTGTGTGTGTGTCAGGATGTAAACAGAGCTAGAGAATGCCCTAATGGTCCGATTTTAATTAAATTTGGTACATAGGTCCAAATCCACCATAATTCCAGGCGTTTTTTTCATTTTTTTGAATTTTTGATTTTTAAGGGTATTTTACCCCCAAAAACCCTCAAAAATCGTCAAAAATCAAAATTTCTCAAAAACGGCTCT
This sequence comes from Neoaliturus tenellus, assembly GCA_030545055.2. Lineage (NCBI taxonomy): Eukaryota > Metazoa > Arthropoda > Insecta > Hemiptera > Cicadellidae > Neoaliturus > Neoaliturus tenellus. The sequence goes on from CM061535.1 coordinate 97,938,878, forward strand.
AACGATTTTGATTAAAATTTTGTGGTTTATTAAGCTTAAAATAGTGAATAAAATGACACCACCCGCATCTCCGGGAAAATCCGCGTTCAAAAGTTATAGACTAAAAAGTGTTTCAAAAATCAATTTTTTTTTTGGATTTTCAAAATAGCTGTTGTCTTGAAATAAATTTTACTTATCATCATTAAATCAAGCTCAAAAAACTAAATAATCCAGTATTTTAAATAATTGCTCTACGTCAAGTGGTTGCCTAGAAAATTCAATTTTTCGTTTAGCGGTAAACGCAGTACGTTGTTAAAAGTCACAGACGCGCGTAGGGTCAAACGAGTGCTGCTCAGCCGGTAGCTATCCGACTGAGTCATCAAGACATTAATGTTTGAAGCTTTTAACATCTTTTTTATATTGTTGGGAGAAAGTATGTGTCAGTTAACTGATACCGTTTATTTTATTTTGGGTGTATCTACGCCAGTAGCATTTTTTTAACGTTTTGACGGGGAACGGTCCAAACCCCAGTCTTGTTACTATCTAACAGCATCGACCAGTGGTTAGAAAGCATCATTAATTAATAGCCCAATGACAAATGGCAACTGGGTCCGGTATCGATCCTTAAAAAAGATTGGTACATAAAAAGGCTTGTCATAATTTACAGGACCAAACACCGGGACGCTCAGTTGAAACCGGGTCTGTCCCGGTCGAGCCGGGACGTAAATGGCGAGCCCAGAAATACTAGCCGTCTCCTTTATTCGTAATACTTTTAATATGGCCATGGATTGATGGATGATGGATCCTTTGTCCCAATTTGCAGCAAAAATGGAGGAAGTGTTAATTTTTTAGAAATGTATACACAAAATTTTTTATTATTTATCTTTCTCTTGACTGTTTATAAAACAATAAATTATTTTTATTTTATTGAAAATACATGATTACTGATATACACATTTTTAAGCATAAAGCTTTAGCGTTGGTATTTTGGTTTGAGGATGTTGGCTAGATTGAGCTTTTGCAGGGGTCCATTGTTAGAGCTGCAACTTTTCATCCTCTGAGTTTATCTGCATACTGCATCCGTTTATTCGTGTAGTTAATTACATTTATCTCACTCAGTACTTTAAAGTTTTTAGTCCATCATGACAGATAAGAAAGGTATGTATATTTAGTTCGACTTCATACTCTAACAAATTTGCTAAAAGTGAAATAATTTCATCTGACTTGCCTACTGTACGCCCAGTTTAAGCTGGTCGTGAAGTAGCCCATATACTCAAGTAAAATCGATTTTTTATTCAGAAGTGTATAGATGAGAGTTTTTCTTCTAAAGACAATGCATTTCATACCTTATAATATTAACTTGATATATTTAGTCTTGTCATGATTATTTACCTCAAGGATCAAGATTATATCAAAGTATAAAAACCTAATGGTCTCCTTGCAAGAAACCAAGCTGAATGGAGACTAGGCTTCTTTGATTTTCTTCACTAGTCTTTGTATTTTTTTACTATGTTACAATGATTCATTCATGAGGACTTACTGGAAACATAACTTATCTAACCACCTCAATAAATGTTCTCTGTAGGCCCAGGACCAGTTCAAAGCCTTAATATTTAATAGGCTACTGGAATGAGGTGCAAATGTATGTAGGCCCACTGTGCATTAATTTCTAGCCTATTTGGTATCCTTTATCATGTAAAACTTCAATACTGTAATGTGTTAGAATACATATTTAGTGGGTTCAAATGCTTTCCGATTTCTCTTGTTCCATTGTTCGCCGTATCCGAGCAACTTTTTGGCTCTAATGTTATAGGCCTAACTGAAATAGGTGGCCTCGAGCCTATGGTTAAGCTATGACTGAGCGCATATTGTAGAACAGCAAAACGTGACTTTAATTCCTTTAGTTTAAAATTCCAAATGTCCTTGAAATAATTTTGCCTAGAAACCGAGGTTTTTGGTAACGGAGAGCGGATCAACTCCGAATCAGGTAACTTAATCAATGATGCAACGATGCATTGGCCTAAGACCTCTTCACCACTTAATATTAAAAATGTTATCTTACAAGCTCAATTCCTTTCTTTTATGCTGAAATATTTTGCAGCCGAAAATAACCAAAGCCTTATTTTTAAATGAACTCAGTATTTCTTCTTATTTACAAGGCCTAGTACCAGTGACACCAATAGTATTTATTGGATACTTACAGTATACTTAAATACTCTGTTGTTCCCACTAGAAGCATCTCGTGCCGTGGCCGTCATGTTTTGGTTGTTTTCTCTCTTTCTTCCTTGCCTCTGCCTTTTATACGACAGCCTCTTAAAAACTTCTCTTTTTTATAATCAGCCTCTTTCTTCTTCATAATCTTTTAAATCATAATAGGCTTTCTCTTCCGAGTAAGTTGTGTAAGTATATTGATCCCCCCCATATATTGACCCCCCCATATATTGGGTGTATTGACTGTACCCATGGAGTTTTAAAAACCCTTTGTGCTCTGATGTCCAATCTATTAGGCTTAAGGTAGATGTACCAAAAGCTGACAATATAAGGCTCACTTGATAATTAAAAATTTATATTTCAATTAATTGTTAGTGTAGACCTTTCATAATGGTTTTATTGCATTGTGGGGTTATTAATCTTGATTTATGTGATGAAAAGAGCTTGTTTTAGTTATTTTTTCATAATTTTATCATTAAACAAAATTATGTGTAAATGTACCTTAAGCTGACAGTGAAATTTGTTCAGGTCACCAAAAGCTGACAGTCGATTGTACCATAAGCTGCCACTGTCGTAAAACAAGTTTCAAAAGCCTAAGAAATCATAATAAGGAGTTTAAAGGTCAAATAAAATGTGTTAAATATCTAGAAATAACCAATGTATTATATAAAAAAATTTATTTAAGATTAACGTAGCATATACGAACTTTGACTTAATATTAAGTTATTAGATGAACTTACAAACTTGAACTTAAGTTATTAATTGAAGAAGTTAAACTTAATACATTAAGTCAACTGATTGCTAAGCCTACCTTTTAAGCTTATTTAAGGCTACTGAAAACTAGCTTATTAGGCATACAGTAAGTATGTATCTGGACAGGAAACCATGAACACACAACCTAATTCTATGGTCCCGAAAGAACCAAGTTTTTAAAGTTTAACTTAGATTATCGCTAACTAACTCATTAACGTACAGTAGTTAACAGTTATATTCAACTGGATTCATATCAAATTCACTTAAGTTAACATTGCCACATTTTGGCGACTTTCCCTTCATTTTACTAATCAATGTTGGTCATGGAACGTTGTTCAATTTCGCAGCTTGCGAATGGGACAGCCCTCTTTCAACGCCCTGTTTAGCCTTCTCCATTTGCTGAGGGGTGTAAGTTACTGCAAAATCTTTGTCGGTGTCATATTTAGCCTCTGAAAAAAATAAAGATTGTTCATTTAATAATGAATTAAGTCAGAGTAAGTAATTATATTTTAATAAACTAAGATTATTTCCATTAGAAACCTATTTAACATGCATTGTTCCTTAGGCTGACACAGTGATGTTCCTAAAGCTGACAGTGTCAAAAATGGGTGTCAGCCTTTGGTCCAAGGATTTAATCAGAAAATCCAATGACAAAAACATATGGTTTGCATTTCATGCTATTTAAATATGAGCACTAACATTAAATTAAAAAAAACATACATGTACCCAAAGCTGACACCCCCCTGTCAGGTTAAGAAACAACGCTCATACTGTGTACCAATGCCTGACACCCTAAAAAATATTGAAAGCATGGTTTAAAACTTTCAAGAAATGTTGCAAAAAACACTATTTTATATATTATTGTCTTAAATTTAGGTTTAGGAATGAAAATATGCAAATTACTAAGGTAAAAACAGTAAATTCAAACTTACCTCCTTAGCAGATTTGACAAGAAATCAGCTTTAACAGCCCTCCACGGTGCAAGGGTACAAACATCTTCCCTAAATTTTGAAACTACAAACTGAGAACAACTAGCTAACTAGATCTATTGAAAGAAGAAGAACTCTACTTTTTTTTAATACCAAAATTGTAGTCTACAGTGTACAGCTGACCTTATTATTTTAAATACAAATCATTATTGTCAGCTTTTGGTACACTGTCAGCTTTTGGTACCTCTACCTTAAGTGATTATTTCCAAAAAAACCCTGGCATCGTTAGCCTCTGAGAGGCCATTGGATGTTCTCTATAAGAGACCTGAATCTCTTGAAGACTAAACAGACTGAGATAGTAGTGACAATCAGTTCTTACTTAGCCAGTAACTTATAGCAAGAATGAATATTTTTACCAAACAAAAAATCCGAATTTCTATAATTATACAAAAATTTAATTGATTAATTAACTTATCAAATAGCTTGCTTAAAATAACTGTAGCCTAAGCCAAATCATCTGTTGCCTTCAAACTTTACTAGTTTAATAAATTGTAGTTAATGTAAAGGATTAAAGAAACTGCTTTCAATTAACCTAATTGGCATAGGCCTAGTAGGATATTCAATTGAAGTTAGGCCTAACTTGTATCTATATAATGTAGGCCTAAGTGAATTACTTAATTATTATGTTGATTATTTTAATGAAGAAAATGTACCGGTTAGTCCAAGGTCTCATTAATAGGTAGGGCCTACAATAACGTTCCTTAGATGTAATTCTTTTCCAAAAATACATGACAGGGTGTCTACCGGTCTGGAAAATTCGGATACTAGGAAAAATTTGGGAATTTTTGGTTTGGGTTAAAGTAATGTAAGTTAAACATCCGGAATTTTAGTTTGTTGTTGGGAAAACTCATTTTATAACAAAAATACAAGATGTTTACAGTATTTACAAAAATTTACAAATTATTTTGGATCTCTTAAACTTACTGGTACATAAATATGTGCTGTGAGGTTCCTTTTTAGGTCGGGAATTTTTAGAAAAGTGACCAGGAAAAAGTCGGAAATTTTATTTGTGAAATTTAGTTACCTTGCATGCGTAGGATTAAGTATGACACTCGAAATTCCATCATAATGAAAACAACCCCCTTTTAAGGCAAACATTTTTTATTGCTTAATATGGACGATTACAGTAAGGTAAACGCCCCAAATACCGACAGTGTACCAAATACCGATAAGGTCACATTTGATCACAAAATATAAGCTGTTCGTCATATGTATTGGCTACTTTCAAAGTCAGATAAGTTTGTGGTCTTTATTTCTATGAGAAAAAATAAAAAGAAACAATTTTCTACCTTTTATAAGTTTGTGCTTGTAAGTTTTGTCTGACCTTGTTCTTATTTAAGATTTTAGTTAAGAATCTTACAGGTTTCCTCTAGGAACATAAAGATCTGGCTTAGGGAATAAGTATTTGAATAATTATATGTTTGTATTAAAGTTATGTTTTAATTGGAGACCAAATAATTAGGGTTTTAAATATTAATCATAAATACTGATATCTTTTTTTTATTGTAATTTAATTTGCGATGTTGGTATTTGAAACAAAATTTCATCACTGCACCAAATACCGACATAGTGTTGTCACCATTGTCGGTATTATCTTTTCCCAACTATTAATACCAACACTTGATATAAAACATGTTTTAGTTTCATATTATACCGAATTGTAATGAATTTTATAAATATTCATTATAAAGTTATATCAAATATTATTCTGATATTTGTGGTTTCATGTTTGCCTTAAACTTCACCAAACTTTTATACAGTTAGTTGAATTATTTTACCTAGAAGCGGTCAAGAATAAGTGGACTGTCTTTGACGTGGAACTTCTTTTGCTTTAGCATAATCATATTGTGTGTCCTGTCAATTATGCATTATAACTTGTATGTTTATCAAAAAATATATAAAAAGACGTGCATTCAGGGTTTGTTTGTTTTGATTGAACATTGACATTTGACAGTTAGAAACACGATATATCTAGAATGTTAGAAACACATGATTAAGCTGCAAGTAAAAAAAAGTTCAGCGTCAAAGATAGTCCACTAAATCTTGGCTGATTCTAGGTAAAAATATTCAACTGTACTGTTGTAATTTATTGAGGTTAGACTATGTCTTTTGTATGGTATAACTTGTTTTTATTAAATAAAGAATAGGCCTATGTAATTAATTGTACATATTGCATAGAATATTTCTCATTCCTAATGTTTTAGGTTTGTTATAATAATATTCCAATATAATACAGAAACTAACTCAACAGCTTTTAATTTTGGCATTACAAAGTAAGGTCGGCACTCGGCAGAGTCAGCTGCCATCTGCCGGCCTGCCGCCATTTAAAGCTGTCGTCTGCCGGCTATTCCTCGTATTCTACATCTGTCGTCTATTCTCTCACAGCGTAAATTCGTAGTATTTCGGTAGTTGTTTGCAATTTTGCATCTAGATGATGCTGAAGATATTGAACCTACTTTTGTCAAGTATAAATAAATTTTATTAAACTTTTTTTAATTAGTTTTCTGTAAAATTAAGAGTTAGTTTGTCTTTCTCACCCAACTGAGGAATCGTCAGACCTTAAAGTTTTTCATTTTGGGAGATGGATAAAATGACAACATATTAAAACAAAAATTGTGGGATGGGTAAATAAAAGAACAAACAACCATAAAATATTTTTTATTAGTACGATAATGCTCCTCTTCATTCTCAAATTGGTGTTAAAATGTCGATGTCGGTAATTAGGACATGAGATGTCGGTAATTTTTGCATTGACGTCGGTATATTTGGTAAATTGACAAACTTGTTTTCCCAAGTTTTAGGTGCTTAAAAACGGTCAAGATTATCGTTTTTCTTAAATCTTTTAATGTAATCTGAAAGTTTTTGAAATGGCGAAATTAATTAATTCATAATACTCAAGCATTACGTAACCTTTAAATGTTTTTCTGCTAATATAAACTGGAATTCTTCCTTAAGGTGTCGGTATTTGGGGCATTTACCTTAGCCTATATGATTCTATAGAAAAACTGAAAACTTACATTATTCTACTTGCAACGGAGAGAAGATTTAATAGTCCTATTTATATAGGTTTTCAGTTGCAGAATGTGATGAATGTTTGTTTTAACTGAAGAATTTCCTGGGACATAGGACCTATAACAATTGAGGTTTTGTACTAAAAAATATACTTCTTTATATTTTATCACCTTAGAATCCTGGGAGAAATAATAAGCTTAAACATAGAATCATGAAAAGCCAATATCTATAGTTAAGGCAGTATATAGTGTTCAAACATTTCATTGAAGGGGCTACAATTCTTCCAAAATTATCTTCTAGGCCTACCTTAACTATTTGGCCATCATAGGTATTACGATTTAGGATCATCTAATTTGAAACAGAACTTTTAAAAGTCCTTCCTTTGAGCCTCGCTGATTTCACATCTTAAATCTTAGGCTCACTTAATGTTACCATCTCATACACCAGTAATCTGAATTTTAACACACTGAGGTTATTTCATAAAATTCAAAAACATATTTTTACACTTTATACTGCATAGAATACAGACAGTAAATATATTAAAAGAGGGAAAAGGGCAATTGATTTCAACCAGACACGCCAATTATCATCAGGCCCTAAGAGTGATTCTCTCTAGCCTATAGGCCTAAGTGTAAATATATTAGGCCTGAGTGTTGTGGACTTTTTTTTCTTAATTTCTGATTTAATTTCATCTTGACTCAGTGCTTACATGTGACTCCTGATATTGGAGCTTCTACATTAAAGAATGTATCGTAATATTTAATGCGTCACCAACATATTTTTATGAAATCTTGGTCAGTAGTTAATTTCTTAATAGTTTTTGGTTTAGCCTTTATATATACTTATATATAGTCGTAACTCCTACGTTTTATTACCCATACCTTACTTAGGCATTGAACCTGAAACAGTAGGCCTAAATACAGTAGAAGCCCTCAAAACCATCCTTGCTTTAACTGCCTTCAAATGAACCGACCTTGTAGGAAATACCGGTGTCCGCGGTTGCAGATAGCTATAGTCTCCCGCTATAGGTTGCTGCTGACGTTGACAAGTGGATCAGCTTCAGTGATGGTTTATTTTTATAATTTTATCTCAGAATGGACATCATATTACAAACTGTTAAATTCTACAGATTAATTTGATACCAATTTCACTGTAACTCAGACAACATTAAAATGCACTAGTTGTCACTTATTGTTTGCCCAAACAATTTAAGTGTCATCAAAATCATATGAAATTTGATAGGCCTATAAAATTTATAAAGTAAAATGAGACGGTTTTGAATACCGTATGATATCCATTTTGAATTAACATTACAAATAAACCATTTAGCATAAGTGTCTGTTGGAGCTTGGGAGTAAGACAGTATAAACTCTTTTTTCTTGATTCTGAATAATGTGTCAACTTTAGCGGCGACAGTTTTAAGGCTGGGTGGCCAGGTACCGGTAGCAGTTGAATGGGGCTGATTATTTCTGTCCGATGGTTCTGCCCTGCGTTAACTTGTTGTGGACTATAATTTTGTGATTTCGAACTGGAATTAAACTTCCATTTTTCAAAAAGTCACAACCATCCTTCTCATAAATTGTCAAATATTAAAGATTGGTCAAGTTTTATTAATTTGTATGTTTTTATTGATTTTTGGTAAAAACAAAATTTTAGAAATATAAGTGATAAAGACTTAAACTATCAATACTATTCTATTGAAAATTCTATGTTTGACCAGATTACTTATTTTTCATAGTATTACTCTTTAAGACCATTTTGGGTATTCCGGTTTTACAGACGTTTTGGTTATCCGTCTCAGGGTGGTCTCATGAAAGCAGTTACTTTTTACTATATTTAAGTATTCAATTTCTGAAAATTATATAAAATGAAGAGCTATTTTAGTCATGCCTACAGGTACAAATATAACTTAATTTTACTATGCATTAAATGTAAAGACTTAAAAAAACAAAAAAAATGGATTTTTTGTTTGTTTATCATTTTGACTTCATATTTTGATACAACAGGCAGAGGAGTTTTGTTTATTGTGACTATTGTTCTCTATCATCTGTAGGCTCACCTTGGTTTATCACTCAGTATCTCTGGAGGATATACCGCTTTGAAGAGAAACTCTAAATTTTTTCGTATAGGTGCATTGCAGTTTGGCATATTAGTTTGTTTAGCCTAAGTCTTGCTATTAACTTCATTGCTTACTTTTCACTTGTCTCCCCTTTCACTTGTATCACACTCACGATTCAATGTAGCCAACAAATCCTCTCCCCTCTATCAAAGACTTTATCAAAACTGATCGATCTAAGTGGTAGCCTACCACTAAAAATTCAAACTGTAAAATGGTTTATTTTGAGTACGGGATTTAAATTTTTTTTATATGGTTTGTCTATGAAATTGTAATAAATTGAATTATACTTGTTGCACAGTATCATCAGAGTTCATATTAACCTCAGCTGTTTTTTGTGTCCGTCTAATTCATATTACCCTGAATTAATTAATGATTTGGAATGTCTGGTTCGTCCTTTACCTCAATTTCCAATGCAATTAGGTTCAAAACTAGATATATTTTTCAATGCTGGTTTTTAGGTGTATTATTACTAAATTATGTAAGTATCAAATACTCCTCATCCTTACTGTAAGTTGTTGCCTTCATTTATCACTATAATTGACAACATTCATTCTATGTTAATTAGCAAGGATCAGCACTAAGAATAGGCTTATTCATTGTTCATGATAAACAATTTAAAAAAAATATATTGCCTCAAGAGAAAGGTACATTTTATGCAATATTTTAAAATTTCTAGTTTCATTTTTAAACTTTTGAAAAGACTTAGACCAAGGAAGATCAGAGACCAACCAATACGTGCTTACCTTGTAATTGGTTCACTAAGTTAGCTACAATCATTATTTTTAGCGATGGTTGCAGACTGTTTCCTTTGAGTGAAACTGAGGTAGGCTAGATACTAAATAGCGCTTTATGTAGAATCTGGAATCAGAATGTAGAATCTTATTGAAATGGAAACTCCTAAACTTGACAAAGATATTGTAGGTTATATACAAACATCATCTAATTGAAACTGAGAGGTCTTGCAAGAGTAATAAAAAAAATAGTACATTTGAAATTGTAACTCCATTACTTTAAGTACCTATTTTAGTATTCTTAATTTTATTTTTCTATTTGTTCAAATTTGGCTTCTTAAGATTATCACTTTTAGGATTTCATCAGTTCTAGGTACTTCATCCTTCCTTAGACAGAAGCAGACTCCAAATTTTAATTCGTTTGGATTTAACTGACTTAGTTTAATTAATCTGATGGTAGAAAATGACTCCGGAAATTTGGTATTCAGAATTTGATACTCACTTCATCGGGGGTTCAATTTAATCATTATCATCTTTAAAACAGATAAAGCGAATTATTCAAAAAAAATTCTTTGCAAACCAAGTCCACTGAAATTTAGTAATTTAGAGTAGCACAGCAGTTTTATTTATCTTAAGCTTATCTAGATTTGTTCAATTCAAAGCTTTTTGTTGGCTTTAAAGATCTATAGGCCTACTGCTCATTGTCACTTCTACATTAAAAGAAAAAAAAAACCTTTTTGTAATTATTACTATATTTGTTTTTAATTTAATTTTGATAGGATTGACTTGTTTTTACTTGCAACAAGAAGGAACCCCTCCACCTGAGGTCATTGGAAGGACGATAGGCTATAAGTACAAATAAATCATCGTATTTATTTTCATAGTTATATTTTTTCTATAAAAAGCAGAAAATCCCTCATGTTTCTAAATTTGAATTAGGCTAAGTCCAAAGGAGGCCATTGGCTTAAAATATTTACAGAATTATTACATAACTGTAAATAACCAATACATTTTCACGTGGGGTTAAATTTGTTTGATATTGTAACTAAATATCTCCATGTTGGCACTTAAACCAAGTTCACGCAAACTATATTTTTGCATTTTTCTTTTAAATGAGAGGGGTCGTTACGTAGGTTTTAATATTATGATCTAGGCCTAGGAAAATGCTAGGCGTATCAATATTTTAATCACATAAAAAACCGTCTTGTGTAGTTTTATTTTTTTATTATTTTTTATTATCATAATTAATATTTCAGCGTGTAGGCTATATATTATTTATTTGAGCTTGAAGACGAGAAATGTGTTTCCAGATGGGAGATTTAATAACGAGCCTATCACACGAAGAGTTTGTGGGAATTATTATGTAAAGGTGATGTTACAACAGTACCGTATATGGAATGATTGTACCTGTAGATGGTTTGTGGTGCCTGTATTGCTAGAGTGGGTTCTACGGTTTGTTGTGTTTTCACTACATCATTATAGTAATGTTCTTGTAACAACACCATATTGCTCCAGTTTGTACAGTTAATTTGTTTGTGTGCGTGTGTTATTTTAATATGCTCATGGCAGGAGTTTATATATTTTAATATTTAAGATGATGCTCAATGTAACACCATCACACATGTTTATGAATGATTGCCATTATAAGGTTTCAAATGGGTTGGTTTATTTTTTTTTTACTTTTCTTACAGCTTAAACCCTGCAGTAGATTAAAATTTGTTAACTTATTATTTTCTTTCTTAGTCTGTCTTTATATTCACCAAATATTGTAATTTTGTCAGATCTATTCAAACGTTACAGTGAATACCGTATTTAATACAGCGTAGGATTGTAGTTATTTTAATGCTTATCTGGATTTGTTTTGAACAATCCTAGCCAGTAAAGTAGTTCAATCTCTTGGTAGCCAATCTGTGATTTATGAAATTGCCGTTCAGGTAAATTCTCTGTCTAAATTTAAAACCTTTAAAATAATTAATGTTTTTGGCAAAATATGTAGAGTGTTCAGATGGTCTTTATTCTGTAACTTTTGAAGATAAAGTAGCTCTCGATTTTGGTGGTCATGAAAACTATAGGCTATGGTTAAACTCATAGTATACCTTAGCAAAACTAATAAATTTTTTACAGTCTTACAAAATACAGTATACTATTATTTGCTAGTATCTATTCTTATTAAATACTAATATATTGACTTGAATACATTTAAATAATACCTATATAAATAAATAAATAAATATATATGAAAATATTGGTATAAGTATAATTGATCTGTAATTAAGTCTTTTTATGGTAGGCCTATATGAATAAATCTTGCAGCAATATTATTCACGGCATTGTCACAAAACCACACTGTATAAAAAATTATTAAGTTATATTATTTTTTATGTACGCCTATATTAGTTAAATATTATTCAAATCCTAATTGTACCTACTGTTATTTCCGAACCCAAACTATTGTTTGTATAAAACATTTAAAAAACCAATCAAGTGATGTGCGCAGCGGAGGGTTAAAACGCTTAAAATGTCAGATTATCTTTTTATTAATTGGTTTAAATCCCATGCAATAAACTTCAACAGGCCTAAAATTTATTAAAAGCCTTCATTTTATTAATCAATTACAACTGAACGCAAGTACTGGAAGTATCTTCAAGTTTTAATAATTTAACGAAAATATTAGTCTTGTAAACTAAAATTAGGTAACCCCTAGGTGGTTCACAGTATTGAGGTAATATAGTAGCCTATATGTACCCTACTCCTTTTATGGTACTTGGCAGTTTTAACCTTAATTAATAAACCGTTTCTGTTTACAATCCTCAACATAATTTCCCCTAAAAGGTTATTTTCATAAAAATATATCTTGTCAACTGACATCTCTTGATTATTGTCATTTTTAGAATCCATTCCATTTTGATTTTTTGATACCGGTAGCCAATGCCCAGTTCAACATGAACAGTTAATGTATTTAGATCCCTGGTGAAAAAAGGTTAATGGTTTAAGTGATGGGTTAGGGTTTATTGTGATCCTGAAAACGAGTTATTAGTGAAAACATTCTCAAAATGAACCTGAAGGTATGCATCAGTCTAGTTTATTTTCATTCTGTCATAAACCTTTAAACAAGTGTAAGATTTAGCTTTTTAGGACCATCAAGCCATTGACCGTTTATATCAAGCTAACTAACAACTAGGAAAACTGTAAGGATTCGTCTGCAAGTTTTGCCCTTTAAGATACTTGTGATTTGTAAACATTCTTTCATAATTTAAAATGCTGGTCTGTAACATTTCATGAGTCAGTAGAAAGTTAGTAATGAAACAACACTTCTCGATAGTAATTATCAAATAATGCAAACAGTCAGAATAGCGCTTATCTTGTAGTATGTAAACCATTTTGCAATTTCTTATCATTTGAAAATCGGTTCTTTATGCTCCTACAAACCATTATTTCCTGTCAAAATTAATTGCATATACTGATGATTTTTGATTTCATAATAACGGGTGAGCCAAAAAACCTGACTATTTTTATATAACGATTGCTTAGCTGTTATAAAGCGTGTAACAGACTTCATTGTTGCTTCCAATTATATTTTGGTTAGTGCCATTTTGAGGTTAGTTACCAAAATCATCAGTGACAAGTGCATTATTGTGCTTTTGTGGTAGAACATTAAAAAATAATGAGTATGTGAGATTGCTAAAAGTTGATTGTTCATGTTTCGCACTCACTTTAACATTGATTGTAATGATACGTCTCTTTGTCGAAAAGATAGGTTTAAAACATTTTTAAAGTGGGTAAATAATTTTCGGATTATTGCTTTCGCTTTCAAAATGAAGACAAGTGGTTGGCTTTGTTTCGAAGGCCGTAAAACATTGAAAATGTTCACGCAAGTGTTGTGCCAAGTCCTAAACCTCCAGCTGGTAAACAGTCTCTTGTATAGGCTATATCAAACATTACGCTCCTTTCATCAAGTGACTTTTGCCTTTAGGGCTATCTAAAATTTAAAGTTTTTGTGTAAAGCCTCGCGGTATAGCTGAACTTAAGCAATACACGAAGATGGGGAGCATTGACTTGATTTGAAAGACATTATCTTTATTAAATAAAAATGCAAAATTACATATATATATATATATATATATATATATATATATATTTTAGTGTAATTTTCAATATCAAACTATGTTTGATTATAGAAAATTTCATTTTAAAATCTAATTTTTTGGCTCATTCAGTATTTTTTTAAACATAATTTTTTTTTATAAAAAAACTTCATAACAATATAAGTAACTAAACCCACCTTATGATGTTTTTCGTGAGTCAATACGTTCGTAACTACAAAATTATTCATGGTGTTAAACATGTTACTCACAATAATATGTAAACTTTAATCTGATTTTTTTCTACTTTAATTACCTCTTACAAAATGTTGTGTTTATTATTGTATTAGATCAATCTTCATAGCAAAACATACAATAATTGTATTTATACTAATATTAAAATAAAAAAAATAAAAATTAAAAATAGACAAACAGGTACTTTTAGGAAGAACTTGAGTGGCTGATTTCCTAAAAGTGATGAGATGTAATGAAGCATAACATCCTAAACCTATTCATGAATACCAAAGAGACAACGTCTAACAGTTCTATTGTGTGATTCTGAAAAAAGTAAATAGGTGTAGAAAATGTAAGAAGTTATTTCAACTAGGCCTAAATCTTTGATATTATTTCACTTTCCCAAAAACATGTAATAATCCTCAATTAAATTCTGAACTGTTATTATATTTTATAAATAAACCTTTAAAATAAAAACTCAAATCTTGATGGCATTTAAAATTTTACTTTTATTTCAAATAACCTCTTATAAGGCTACTCAAACACATATTGTCCATAACAATAGTAGTTATTTGAAATTTCAGCTCTTACTTCCTCTGTCAGTAGGTATTGTTGTTACTTAGAGACAAAGAGATAATTATCATAAGAATAAACCATTCATAAACTTCTTATTGAAAATGTATCATAATGAATAAAATCTACGATTGCAGAGTCTATTTATCTATATGGTACTAAGCTTCACCCTAATGTTTACCTTTTAAGATTATTATTATTTTTTTTAATTATAATAAATTAACTTTTTGGTCCATGATATAGTTGATAAAAGTATTTCTGTTACTGCAAACCTAAACACTCAGAGAATTTTTATGAAGTTTAGCTATTTAAATGGACAAACCCCTACAAGAGAAAGTAACTTTTATAGTTGGTTGAAAGGGACAGAAAAAAGTATCTAGTCAAGTTGGAATATGAACTTGGTGATATTTTTACAGATTACCACTATTAGAAGTACCTTTCAAACAGTGTATAGTAAGCCACCTGAACAATTGCAAAATTGACAAAATTTTAAAATTTTCAAGCAGCATACATTTACCATTATGGGACTGAGGAGAATGAAATTTAGGTGTCTGCTTCAAAGTGTTTTATTAAATTAATTCTTAATTTTAAATTGAGAATAACTAATAATAAAGGGTTTGATAAAGATGCAAGGCAATGAGTGACAAATCAAGTTTTGCTGATTTCCTATAAAAATAATGCTGAAAATCTATGAACTTGTGTTAATTTTTAAAGTTTTTGCAAGCACTCAAGCTAAGACATAGAACATTAGTGCATGTGAAATTTATTGAATCTAAGTTAATGGTACAAATACTAAATTGTTTGTTTTTGTTGTTCTTCCAAGTGGTAAAAAATATGTAGGTTACTTAAAAAATTATGAGCAAAAATGTAAAACCCTTATTATAGCCCTAAAAACTGATCACCCTGGTTTACAAACTTATAAATGTACCTGATCCCATCTACTTGGATTAAATTTCCTCAAACTTAAAACCTTCCTTTGAAAAGTTATCAGTAGCCAGAAAAATAAAACTACAGAGTTATTAATGACATATAGAAATTTGAATGTGCAATGTTTTAGGCCTCTAAGGACCATGGAAAAAAGTATCATGGTCTCAAACCTAGATCTTATTCACGCCAATTGCCATTAAAAAGGGTATTCCCTATAGGGAAAGCTTAATAAACTTAGAAATCCCACAATGTACACTGGCAGTAGTGTCCGGGGTAATATTTTTCATATTATACACTTCACAACTTTTTTGTTTGTACGGTTTATCACCATTGTTTGCTATTTTAACTTAGAATAGAAATCTGTTTAATGGTATATGTGCCCTTTACTTAAAATTGGGCTATTTATTGATAATCAAGTGTGGACTGCAAAATTAGGTTTTGAAGTTATTTTTGGTTGCTTTTTTCGTATTTCAGAAGATTGGCTCTGGCGTGCTATGTCTACAGCCCGAGCTCTCCACTGGCCTTCTCTGTTAAATGATTGTGTTGATGCGGTAAACCTTGTTAATATTACTTGCAGCTTACTCTTGGAGGAATGATAATGGTATTCTGGGGGTTTTATACGTTGGCCTGTTTCAGCGTTATTTTTATACTCATTTTCCCCAGTCAATACATAATTGTTCTCTAATCTTTACTCATTTCATACTTCTTTTTCTACGTGTCTGCTGGTTGGTTGCTTGAATCATTAAAAAACTGTGTGTTCCTTTAAATAACATCACATTCTTTATTTAATCAATTTCAGTTAGTCAGCTAATGCGATAGTTACCCATAGGAGTACTGACCTGCAAGGTTTCTAAATTGTCTTTGTGATATCATTTTTTTTCTTTATTTTCAAGTTAAGTAGGTGAAATGTAGGAAATATAATCAGGACAGAAGGTTTGAAACATTAAAAGGAAAACAAAATAAATATCAGTTCTAAATGACACAGTTTCATATGAGTAGTTAGTTCCCAATAGTAAATTTGTTGGGCAGTAGTCACAAAATATTTTACATACATCATTACAAATCCAAAATGATATGGAAGTACACTTAACCCTAGGGCACTTACTGTATTGTTTTTGCATTTTGCATTTTGTTATACACTTCCATTTAAATTTAAGACTATAATACCGGATGTTTCTAAATGAATGCCTGATTTTAAATATTTACATTAACTTTACAGTTGTAAATTATTATTCAACTGAGAGAGCAATGCAAACTGTTTTTATAGCACCAGTGTGCACTTGCAAACAGTGTTTCTGCTGCAATCCACTAGATTGCATTAGTATAAAAGAGTACCTCCGTTACAGCAGACCTGCGTACTCAGCAAATTTCCAAGGCAATTTCATATTTTGTATTTTTCCCATAAACACTATAGTAATGAGTATGTAGGTTACTGCCGTGGGATGTTGTTAATTTATTTCGACCATATGAAGCCATGTACTAAGTTTCATAAATATATGTCCATAAATAGAGGAGTTTCTTATTCTTCAGATGCTTAACATGGGAAAAGAGTATATGCAAGTTTGTTGCCATGATAATAACTAAAACCAAGATTTTTTTTACCATGAAAGGATGGATCTCAACCAAATGAAGCTAAATACCAAGTTTCATAAAAAATATTCGTTAATGTGATTAACTGATTAATACATCCTTAATCTCCGTCAGATTAACATTGTAGCCCCAAAATACAATGTACTGTTTTTAGACTTTAATATCTCGGTAATCAATGGAGAGAGAGAACAGCTTCAATATACTGAATTGTGTGTTTTTGAGCTAATTCCAGTGGTAAAAATAAAAATTAAATATGAAAAACACAATAAACCCATTTTTGGGGTACAAAACCCCCCAACTACCCCTCCTGGCCAGTCATTAAATATCTAGTTTATGAACTCATACGAATAAAGGTAGGATTACACATCTTCACCAAATTTGGTCTCAATCGGACCGTGTTTTATAAGAGTTATCGAGTCTAAGATACATACATATATTAATTTTAACAAATTATTTTGGGTCTCTGGGAACCTCAAAACAAAAAAGTAACATTGTCCCAGGCTTAGTTCTTACCACGAGACCGACGGTAATAGCATCCTCCCCATAGGAAATTTGCTAAAAAAGAAAACGCCTAGTGAACAGAATGACAGCTTATAAATGTAATAGATATACTTGCTTAAGACAGCTTAGAGAGTGTAATAGATATACTTTCTTAAAACATATATTTTCGCATAGTAACCATTTTTAGTGCCTAATAGAGGGAACAGCAGGTTTTTTTGTGGCTACAGTCAGTCTGGACTCATTTTTGTGGGGGGTGGTGGAGGAAGGCTCATCCTCAGTGCCACTTAACCCTATTTTAGTTGCCATGGAACAGTAGTACAGTGAGCATCATCAGAATGTCCTTGAGACAAATTGTTAAAGTGGTGAATTTGATGTGATTTTTTTTCTGATATTTTAATTTTACTTGCAGAGGGCTAGTTCCTCCTCGTAATCAGAACGTAAGCAACCTTGACGTCCAAGGACAGTTAGATTTCAAGACAACGTTGAACAAGTGAGGTAAGCTCTGTGCTTACCAGCCCGAATCGTACAGTGCGAAGGCAAGTTGTTGTTCAGGGAATGTCAGATATATCAGTTAGCACCCTTACAAAATTTCTAAGTTCAAAAACCTAAGCCTCAAAACCAAGCCAACTGTCAAACATTCTCAAAACTAATGATAGACTTAACAGAATATGACAAAGTAAACTGTACAATGCTCACTGGTCAGCACGGGCCTGCCTGATGCTAGTTGATTCACTTGTTCTACTTTATCTGGAGTTCCGGCTGAATTTAAGCGTCTTTTGGACTTTCGTTTGAAAGGTTGAAAATGTTATTCTAAAGTTGTTTATCGAAAAAATATTGAATTTCGGGAAGAAACTAGTCCTCTGTGGCGCACATTAAAATGTCTATGAAAATGCTGTTGCATGACAATGGCAGAATAACTACTTTTAAAATTCATGTCAAAGACGATGCTCACTTTACCACTGTTCCATGACAAGTAAATGTTGTCGAGTGGTCTTGTGGATGAGCCCTTCCCACAGCAATACACCACATGACTTCCAGACTGTAGCGGTTCGAAAACATGTAGTTCTGTTTCTACCATTGTATAAAAATATCAGCCTGATAAGTAAAGTAAATATAATTTATTTATCTTGTAATTTTGTTCTTAAAACATGCATAAAAATGATATCACAATGAAGCTTGCAAGAATTTGATTACTGTAATTTTTTTATTGTTGTCTTCCAAAGTAATCCAAAGCTTATCCATAGATGCATCAAATGTGAAGGTTACCCTATAATTTTCAGATCTTCGGTTCTGTAATTTCGTGCATACATAAAGAAAACTCACAATGTTTTTATTCTTAACAAGGTTGTGAACACATTTAAATAATTGTTGGAGTTTGTTCAAAATATCTCGATGGATATTTTCAACCAAAGATCTGAAAATGGGAGTGGCTGAAGTTGAAGGTTACTCAATAAAAGAATAAGCTCTGCGTTGCCTAATCTGGGAAGCTCTGGTAAAAGATATACCTCTTAAATTTATTATTAATGGTTTCAAAAAATTTTACTTCTTATATTAAATATGCGATGTTATCAATGCCATAGTTTGCATAGTATGGGTACGTACTGATCAGAGGCCAGAGGTGCTGTAAATTAGATCAAAATATATTTTCGGCGTGACATTTTGTCGTAAGTAAAATAAAAAGCCAATACTATTAAAATAACCCTTTTTGAGATTTTTGTTGAAAATTCTTTGTAAAAATCGGCTTTATTAGTATTGTAAAAGTTGTAGGTTTTAAAATTATCAATTTGAATTTAGTAGTTTCTGCTGTGATCACAAGAATACTAAGTGTTAAATTTACAACATTCGCACATTTATCTGTCACGTGATCGCCATACCTATATCTATTAGAAAACATATATTTTGGTGTTGAGGAGGGTCCTAAGGGCCTTGGATTGGTTAAACACTTTGCTATTTAAACGCTCGCTTAGCTCTTGGGTAAACAACACCATCACATCTGATCTCATTGAGTCTAAAAAAATGTAGGTTAGCTTTACCTAGGGAAAATAATGTGAATGGACCAAATGTAAATAATGTGTACTCACAGCATACTTAAGCATTCAAATTTAATGAATTACATAAAATAATCTTTACAATGTTTTAAATATAAATGTTGCTGGTTACAGTGGATTCAGTGAAATATCAAATAACCATTTCTGATATTGTGTATCATGGTAAAATCGACAAGTGTATAACGAAAATTCCATTATTATGTCTATAGTAACAACTGGGATCAAATAGTTGGGGCAAAAATAACAATTAACCGAATGAATCATTACTATTAATTTAGTGTTAAAAACAAAAGCTAATCACACAATCACAATTCAATCACATTTAAATACATGTACGGAAGTATTTCAAACAAGTATGAAAGACGTTCTATTTTGTGAGCTGTGGAAAGGCACCGTATGGATTGACTTATTTATTTACGGTGTGTCCCCAGCAGTAGTAGGATACACCTCATTGGGTTTTATTTCCTTTTTTTGATATTTAGACTACTATAAAAGTATTTTTGTGATCAATGTTGGAGACTATTATTAATTATTTAAGTAGGCTTAAAAATAGTGTAATAGTTTATAGGTTTTACGATAAAAAATTTCCTTTCTATATGTCTCAGAGTTTGCATAATAAGACGCGAGCCTCAGAACCTGATTAAAAAAAATTCAAGTTCTCAGGTGTAAAAGGTTTCACAAGTCTATTCTTTGTAAATTCATTGTCAATATGTTCGCTGAAGGGAGATACAACAAAAGTATTTCCATGCATATGAAACAAACATGAATTTCAAGTTTCAGTTAAAATATGTTAACATTACAAATGTGTTAAGGCCTGCTTATGTAAATGTCAACGGAGTGGTCATTAAGTACACCTTTTATTTATATAAAGCAGGCTAAACTCAATGTAAAAAAAACTAAATCTGATACAGTGAAGTTATTTAAATTAACAGTAACGAATGTGAATCATACACACAGTATTTTTGACTAAAGTTAAAGTAGGCAAATCTGATTAAAAAGTTTTGTTGAGTGATTTGATATTTTTATCTCATTGTTCCGCGATAATATTATACCAAAGTATTGTGCTCAATTCTATGTTTTAATGTTTTACCACAGTTTCCTGTCACTGGCTGAGACTTTGCTGGTAAATAAAAACTGTATTATTTATTCGGTGGCCAGAGTCATTGATAACATTGGAAATGTTTAGAAGTATTGGTAGTTATCCTGGAAATTGTCACCTTAAGAAAATCTTGCAGTAGTACTCCCTTCCTGTTTCCTTGACACTTTTATTTAATAGATGCCAAGCCATATTGTTTTGAATGGCTCGAAACACATATCCCATGTCTTAAATATACATTGCACAGATGGTGTTCCTCTTTGTAATCTTATGAAGGATTTATTTGATAAATTTTAATAAAACATGCTGTAATTTATTAACAATATACTGCATTATTCAGAGCTGAAGTTTTCATTTTTCTCATTCTGCTCTTCAATACGTTTAAGTTATCAAATTTATTTTGTTTTATAAAAAGAATTAATTCCTTTATATCACTAACAAGTTATTAAAGAAAATTGACTTTAACTATAAAGAAATCCAAAAGTTTAATTGTTTAATCATATTTACAGGAAACCAACCAAACAGATAGATAGTGAAATTAATATTGTTAAAAGTGCAATCCTAGAGTTTTTCTGACAATAAATTTAAATTATCGAACTGTTTAAATTTCTTTCAAGATAAAAATAAATAAAACCTTTAAAATTTATTTATTAAAAATAAACCTTTGTATTTCAAAAAAAAAAAAAAAAAAAAAAAAAAAAAATGCAGTGAATATTATGTCTTTTTATGTTCTGAAAACATACAATAGGCTGAATGATCAAATCTCTAAGGCATAGATTTTGTGTCAAAAAAATAAATAAAAAATAACAGTACTAACAAGTGTCACTCAGAGTAGAAATACTCAATTGAAGGCACCGGTGCCTTGTGGTCTCTCATGACAGATAAAATGTAACCATTAAGTATTTTAAGGGATCAAGGTGGGACTCCCAATTATTAATGTGTATGATTAAAATCAACAAGTAAAATCCTATAGAATTTTTTCTATGCTTGACCCTGGGCTTATTTGGAGGAACATGATTTGTCTGCACGGGTTTGTTTAAGTTATCCTCTGTATAGAAATGCATGTTGAATCATTATTCAATGATTTTCATTAATATTTTATTGTGTTTGGGCATTTTTTTAAGATAGCGCCTCCATATTTATTGTTTTAAAACGTCATGTTTTTCACAAAATGGGAAACAGAACTAAATATTTTAATTATAAATTACTTGGATTTAGTTCTGCTTTCCGCAATGAGGTTCGCATTGCATGTCTGACTCAAGTTGTTATTATAACAAATCAATAGGAAGAAGAAATCCAGCCTGTACCTGGTACTAACTTTTCCTTATTTCTCAACTTGACTAGTGGGTAAGGAAAAGCTGATTTAAATAAATATTTGTGATTAAGTACAATCAAACGTTAATATGTAAAAATCTTCCACTTGCACAGACATTTTTATTGTCCTTGATGTGGGGATGCTTCAATTGGTTGAAATAATTTTCTATTTCATGTTTTCACTATAAGGACAAATAAATTACTAATTACTAAGACTATGAAGATTATTTGCTTGGTAAAATTTAGTAAGCTGATAGCCGATCCCAGATCTTTTTAATAATCAAATTGTAATTTGGATTACAAAAGTAATAATATCCCAAAAGGTAACAAAATCTCTTTACTTTATATTACATTGGTGTTATCTTGGTGTCAGTGACCTTAAATAAACTTATTTTCATTAACAAATTAAATGTATACAAGTTTCTCAGTTATGTGTTGCTAGGCTTCGGTGAAACTGAAACATATATTTAATCATATACCTTTTTAAAACCTAATGATTTTTTGTTACATAAGTTAATGTTGTAGATGATGAAATTCATATTCAGCGCAATTTCCTCTGAGTAAAAAGATGTTTGAATCAAAATATTCATCTTCTTTTATTCAACTATTTTTTATTTATTAACAAAAAAATATGATTTTCCATTAAAATCCTCCATTTGTCTGTCACGTATTGAAAATTTAGTTTGTTTAAATGAAGTTACAAAGTGTTTGTTCATAATTTTTTTTAAATACAAAAATATTTAGATTTTCATGTATTTTTTACTATGATTTTTATTCTGTTAAAGTCATTTTACTTGAGATACAAAAGAAATAGCCATTCATAGCCCAAATAAGGATACTGCAGTCTTTAGATCTCACAATTGGTTGATCTTCTCACCTTTTAACAATTGGTTAAACCATCTATGGTTTAAACCTCCCCTCTCTTTATTTCCATTCGTCTTATTATGAGTGTTGAAATATTTTTGTGCCTAGCGCCGCATTTTAGTTTTGTTTTTAATTCTAAGAATTGATTTGCCCTTAATTGTCAAAGTGCAGTTTGGATTTCTTCATCTTGCTTGCATGCCACAGTCACTTACATGTGCTAGTACAGTATATATCTGTTTTTATAAGAATCCAGCTGTAAATGTGACAAAATTTAAAACAATTTTTAGCCTAGGCATATTCATATGTGTAATAAACCTATTTTAATACATGATGTATGACTAATACAGAATTATAAAATTGAATTTCAATTTTAGATTAACTGATTAATCTTTAGTCTACTGCTAAGTACAGATTGTGCAAAATAAGGTTAGGTGTTTTAATAAATTTACTGATCTGTTGGGTGTCCATTAGATTGAAATGATAGTGTTTTAGCTCTGCAATTCAATTATATGAGTAATTTTCCTCTTTTAACACAAATTTCATCGAGGAAGGGACATTTTTTACTTTTACAACAAATAAGCCTATTTTAGGAATAATCAAAGTAGCTTGATAGTCATGAAAAATAATTATTGTTTTCTAAATATCTTGCGAAAGATAATTCAAACTGATACAAGCAAGTTCATCATCATAAAAGTTTGAATGACTTGTGGCTATACTTAGAAAAAGTGGTGAGTAAATAATTATTCCTAAGTTATATTTTGGTATTTGGAATATTTTCTAATATTCCTCCGAGCAACTTAAACTACTGGTGGAAACCACTGAAACCTTTGAAAGATTTATAAAATAAGTTAAACATTAATTTGGACCACTAGGGATGTACAGAATAATAACCTACTTATAACATTTTTCTGTAGTTATTTTCATAAAGTTTGACATAGCGTTACAAATACTTTAAATTTTTACAAAATAAACTAGCTTTTTAATTATGTCCCTGTCTTTTGCTTTGCAATACGTTATGATGCAGTAAATTCAATATCTGGGGAGGGTAATAGAACAGATCCTAAATTATTATTCCAGTTTAATATTAATCAACCATGATCCAAGACAAATAAAAAAAAATATAAAACTTCTTACCTTATTTGAGTGTTACGACTACGGTTTCTGTTTTTAGTTATTGCTGAACATACTTAAATATTTTTTAAGGAACAACATAATTTGTACAGTATCTTAGCTGACTTCATTCTAATAGATTTCTCGGGGCTAATTTATAATGCACACCATATATTCAAATCATGATTTCAAAAGTAAAAATCATCTTCATTAAAAAATTCCTTTTATTAAAAAGCAAATATTATGAATAATTAACAGTCAAACTCTTCTTGCCTGATTTTGTTTAACTATTTGAATATTCATCTACTTGTTATACCCAAAAATAAATAAACAAAAAATTTAGGCAATTGATAAATTTGCTCATGAAATAAATTCAATATACACAACTCCTATTGTAATTACTTGATTCAATTGAAATTTAAGTCATCATTACCCGTGTTAAAAAAAACAAAAACAAAAAAAAAACTTTATAAGTGCAACGGGGAAACTTATATTATTGTTTTATTTAATCATTAAATAAAACTGAAGATTGATCCACTAGAACATTTGAATCTTGTCACAGTTACAGCTTTAGGCTTCGATTGTAAAGTGCATGATGACTGAGTAGTTTCGTTCTAAGCTACTTTATTTTGGTTTTATCTTTGTAATAACAACCAAACTTTTTACTTTTTTACTTGTTTTTTTACATAGTATGTATTCATACTTACTAAAGTTTGAACATGCATCATCTTAGATGATGAAAAACTTGCTGTTAGCTGATAATGATAATATTGTCACTACGAAAATTTTGAAACATTCATTGTAAGGTCGTTGAATGAAATAATAAACCTTGTTAGTTATTGGACAAAGTAAACCTACTTTGTGTTGATGATTGAAAACTCAAAAGATTGCAACTGTTGCAATCAAACACAAACTATTCCCTTGTAATGGTAACCCTGAAGGTGTTAAAATTGTAGTTTGAAGTGTAATACATGTGCTATAAATAAATGTAATGGGTATGACAGTTTTCTTACCCTAAAAAAAACCCTAAATGACAGAAGAATGCCATTGTCATTTTTTTCGGTTCTGTATCAAATGCAGTCTTGCAGGATGATACGTCAGAAAGAAAAAAATATCTGAAAAAGCGAATGTAAGAAAACTCCATAGAGCAAAGACGTAAAAGTGTCAGTATGGTTGCGTCTTTGATTTTGCACACATTTTCGGACTCTGAGCCATGACTTTCAGTACCATCTCCATCGAAATAATGTTATATAACCTAACTAGTTCCTTTATATCTTCTTTTGTTCTAGGTTATGTTTTCCGTGGAGTCTTAGTGCTAGTCAGGAGAGGTCAAATCTAGTGCATGGACTGTTTTGTGATATCTCTTATTTACTGTTATCAAAAACACCAAAAACAAAAACTCCACTTTAATAAGACCATATTTAAAAAAAAAATTTCAGTTTTCATGGCAAAACATTAATATCTATTCATTTACTAAAGATTACAGTGGAACTCTTGATACATCAAACCTCAATATATTGAATTCCTCGATGTAACGAAGTTTTCCCATACACCTTGAACCTATCTATATCAATGTAGTGTTATTTCTACCTCAGTATTTTGATTTGTTAGCCAGGATAACCTCAATATTTTGAACTTTAGTAACATAGTAAATTATTAGACTCGTCCATTTCCTTTCGTGTTACAACCTGGTTTACGGGTCGCATACTCCTGTGTTTAGTGTCTATGCTCCTTTGTGTTCGTTCCGTTCTTATTTCCCGTGTTTGCAGTAAACTGATTAACTGTGTTGGTGTTGTTCCATTCATTACAAAAGTATTGATTAAGCATTTGTTTGCCTTTTGGTGTTGAAACATTTTACATTATTCTCATTAGTACAGATTATACAAACCCATATATACTACATGTATAAGACTACAGACATCTTCTAGTCCCCCTTGTTTGCATTATTGCAGGATTGTTTAGTTTAGTTTGCGTCACCGTCAACAGTAGTTGCCATCATTAGTTAGAGACAAAACTTCATTGAAGGGTTTATAATAACTTATGTTACAATGAACTGCTATTCTTTTGTCCAGTGGCAACATATAAGTAATCCAATGACAGTAACACCTTATTCATTTCTCACTAGGCCTATTGTAACTAAGATTTTCCAAAATCTCCTTGATATACAAACTTCAGTATACCAAAGACCTTGATATTACAAAGTCTTCACAATCCCCTTCAGGTTCGATGTATAGAGGTTCCACTGTAGTATAAAACTACCATCCCTTTTTGTATATCCACTATTGGTGATTTTTCAAAATTATGCTATTTCACTGTCTCACCCTATAATTTAAAATATCTTGCCTAGTGTTTTCAATTTTTTAATTGATTATAGCTAAAAAGGCTTGATTGGGTTAAGCGGTAGTTTTCAAACATATATCTTCATCTCTCAAAAGAGTTGGTCCAAATGTGGTCTTCAAATCAAATCAAATAATTCTTTATTTTTTAAACTAAATTGGCAGCATTACAAGGATAAAATACAAAAAAACCTCAAATGGGTCAAGAGGACCTGTACGTGTGGCAAACAGATTACACCATTTTATAACCAAACACAGGAGCAAATTTAATTAGCTTACTTGAATCTCTGTGTGTAC
The DNA here is from genome assembly GCA_030545055.2 of Neoaliturus tenellus. Classification (NCBI taxonomy): domain Eukaryota; kingdom Metazoa; phylum Arthropoda; class Insecta; order Hemiptera; family Cicadellidae; genus Neoaliturus; species Neoaliturus tenellus. The sequence goes on from CM061535.1 coordinate 97,965,644, forward strand.
TTGCCACTCGTCTGTTTACCATAGCCTACTTCTCCCGTAATCTGTTCATCTCAACATATACACCACTTTTTAGTACTCCTTTTTCAAGACAGAATGTCCCTGAGATGTTCTGTTGTGTAAAAATTAGCAATCTGTAATTCTTCTAGGGTTCACAGTTTGTACAATCAAGGCTCTAACATAAAGAAATAAACGGTATCAGATAACTGACACATACTTTCCCCCATTAAAAGAAAGGGTGTTAAAATGATCCACAGATGTCTTGATGGCTCAGATGGATATGACATATCCATAGTTTACAACTACCACAAAAGAGTTTTATGGATAACAGAACTATAATCATTTTTGCTTGTGGTTCAAGGTATGTTCTAGTATTTGGAGGATTAATTTTCAGTTACAATATTAGTAATTACGAGTATGTTTTAGATTCTAGCAGTAATTGCACTTTGGTTTTCACTATTTCGGATGTGATTTTTACATACATTTCATTACACATTTTTAATTTTTACAAGGGTTGAAAAACTTTCATGGATTACAGAAAGTGTGGTAAAGTAGCAATTTAAGACCAGGAACTATATCAGAATATTTCATAATTTAAAAAAATGGATAAGCCCTCGCGAAAATATGTGAATACCGGGCATATTATTGAACTGAAAACCATGAAAAACTATTAGAGGACATAAGAATGGTTTCAATAGAATTATGAGTATCTCAACCTGTTGAAATCTAACATATGCATTTTATTCAATAATATATCAAATATGGAAATTCAAATGAGTTTTCCACAAAAACAAAAAGGTCAAAATGAGAGTTGGTTGTTCTTACTTCTATATTTAAGTATGTTATGTTAGTATGTTATGTATGTTTTTGCATGAGTGTTACGTTCATTCTCCATTAATGATGCATGTTATTATTATTATTATTAATGCATGGTTTGTAGGTATTTTAACACAGAAAAAAGGGAAAACAGACCTCTTATATGTAAAAGGAAAGTATAACAATCATTTTAAAATGGGAATCACCGAAAGAAATAGCAAAAATGTTAACTTGGGTACAGTACTTGAAATATCTTAAAATGAAAAATGAAGTGAATTCTCAAATGTTAATAGTTGTTATGTTTGCTTATGTAAATCATACCAATATTAATGGATGTTTTGTGTTTAGTAAGAGAAAAATGTCTCTAACATCATTAGTGGACTGGATGTATTTTAATGATTTTAAACAATATAACTTCAAATCAACTTTCCATTCCAAAATTGTTCGTATGAAAGTATGTTCTTAATATTTATATCACATTAAAAAATTTTTGTTGAAAGGAATTCACTTGAATTTGTTATGACAGTAAACCTCTCATAGAACTAATAAAACCTCCATCTTTGGCAGTTTATACTTAAGACAAAGTTTCGAGCCTCAATTATTGTTTATTTTTATCAATAACTATGCTTTCCCCTCTCCTCTCTATCTACCTCTTGGGGATAAACTATTGCCAAGCAAGGGCCAAAATTGTTTTTGTTGAGAAATATCACATAAAATTAATATCTTTTTAATGATAACTCGTGTATATCATGTCCAACGAGGGTCAGTAGATCTATCAATAAAGCTTGCTGTCAACAGATAGGTTTGTACATAAGGTAAGTTTTGTATGATCTTGTGTTTAATAATAATTTATTGCACATTTGTTTGTAGAGTGTTTGTAGGCTGGTTCAGAGCTATCGCTTTATTGAGAGGTCCACTCGGTGGGAGGTTGCCTAACTAACCCTCAGACACTCTGTGCGTATTCGATCTGTGACAGACAATAATTCAATCCTAGCTAAAATGCGTTTTTGTATCCTTGGGCTGTTGGTAAACTGCAAGACTAGATTCCTTACATGCAAATACATATCTCAAACAGTATTTCATTTAGTAGGACATGTTTCATTGCGATTGCATCCTCAGATACGTTGAATTAGCTACATGGTCTTCGTTGAAATATTTCAAAACAACACATATATGAATGTGTCAACAAAACATTGATAAACTCTTCTAAACAATTGTGTTTTGGGATTGTTTAATGTGTTGTTAGGTACATTTATCTGAACTGGTTTAAACCCTTGTGGTGTAATTTTGAAAGTGCCAGTTAATTCAACGTAAAAGTAGCTGAGGTAGATGCCATTGCATTGAAATATTTTCTGCTTGTTGAAATAATCACTATCCAAGCACTTTGTATTACTATACTAGTCTGTAATTTTTTGGCGTCAATTCCTTTCTCAATCATAATATTAATAAAGATTTTCTTCTCTATCGTCTATGACGGTAAACAACTAGTAAGTCTGGTCTTGTGATCCTAATATCAATCAAGCTTAAGGTATAAAAGCCAATTCTGCACTATTAGCATTTTTTTATTTTGTCAGAAAGAATGGTTTGATACTCGATATGACCCATGCTCGTCGGTATGCAATGTCACATGTCCCATGACGCACAGGGTGTCACTCCCGATTGTGTTCACGAGGATATTCTCACAGTGATGTTTTTTGCAGCTTTCCCGGCTACTCAACCCCCACCATCTGGCTACGTTCCGGCCCCGCCCCACCCGGCCGCCGCTTATGCAGGTAAATAAATTTACTGTGTCGTCGACACCAGCGAGTATCAAACACAGGGTTTCACCAGCCTCGAAACCAGGTATGAGGTCGAGGCCTCTTTATTAGCCTTGTGAAACCAGTGGCATTCCACAGTAGACTCCCCTATCATCTGGGACAAGCCATGTCAGGTTTCTGAACTGAAACCCAAGTATTCTGATTACAGTTAGACCCTATCTATTTATTTAATTATTAATAATCGTTTTATTTTCAGTTGGGAAAAGAAAAAAGTCTACTCTGTTTAAGTTTCTATTATTTATTTTCTGCTTTTTAAATAAGTGATTATGCTGTTGATTTGATCCCTATACTGTTAAAATATTACTATTATTGTTTGTCATGATGCTATTATTTGTATCCAAATGACAGTTAAGATTTGAATTCATATCCTACTACTGGAATGTCGAAATTAATTTGAACTAGGTATTACCTTCTGACATTCCTTGTCGCTGGTGGTTATGTTGCGGCGCGTTTTGTCACTACAGTGACATTTTCAAGCCTCTTCGCACTAGCGTTTCGTCATAAGTTAAAATCAAACATTTACACGACACAGACACATAATAAATAATACCGGTAACACTTAAACATACATCACGTCGACGCGGTGGCGACATTTCACGAACCAAAGGTCAACTTAGATAACACTGCTCCCGGCTCATTCAGTCGTTGCAAACCATCCGTCCGTGTCGTGCGAAATGTGGCCACTGCGTCGACGTGATATATGTTTAAGTGCTACCGGTATTATTTATTATGTGTCTGTGTCGTGTGTAAATGTTTGATTTTAACTTATGACGAAACACTAGAGCGAAGAGGCTTGAAAATGTCACTGTAGTGACGAAATGCGTCGCAACTTAACCACCAGCGACAAGGAATGTCAGAAGGTAATACCTAGTTCAAGTTAAGATTTACTTAACAAATGGTTGAGAATAGAGCTCTCCAAGCAATGGGAAAAAACACAGAGAAATGAATTCTCTTATAAGTGTAGGGGCGTTCTTATTAAAGGGGTACCAGAAGCTTTACTAGTAGAAGGTCTCTTAACTAACCTCTACGTGACCGGACTATGGTCGGATAACTATAAATGTCAATTAAACTGAATAATACCGGAAATATGTGTTAATAGTAGTTTATGCAACGATTCTTTTATGAGGACCTCTAAGCCATGCGTGTTTTAACCCTAGAGAGGTTGCATCATTTGCACGACACATTTGATCGCATGGCGTCAAAATGACTGCAAATGTATTTTGGGATATATTGCAGTAAAAGAGTAATGAAATCTTTTTGTAATTAATTTTTATTTACTTAGACATAATGTAACATTTACATAGTCAATATTTTATTACTTAGAAAATAAAACTTTAGTTATTGAAGAAGTTATTTCTTCATATACAAAATTTGCACGACACATTTGGTCTCCACAACCAAATGTACGCACAGATCGAATGCTCGCAGCGGACCGATTGATATTTTGCTGGTGGGGGTAGGAGAAGGTTGAGAGAGAATACACTGACCGACATCGTGCTGCTTCACCCTACTGCTTAGTAAAACCAAAAAAACGGAATGCCGCGGAACTTTTGACGCCGCGCGACCTCTCTAGGGTTAAATATCTCACGAGTGGCTTTAAGGCAAAATACAATCGCTACTAAATTACTGTTATAAACATGTAAAAATTTTATAGGTTATGGACGGTCATCCATCCATAACGTAGCCACACGGATGAGGCTTGACCAAATCATCCTTCTTACTCACATATAATCACACTATTTTTAGGTTTGATGCATAAAGCAACCACAATTGAATCGTAATGAAACAATTAGCTTGTTTGCGAATTGTGTATTTTTTTATTAAAACACTAGCCTACTAATTTTGTTAAATGCTGAGCTCTTATTAATCTAGGACGTATATTTTAATTTGAAACCTGTACGTTAAAGACCCCATTAAGCAACAGGTCTAAATTTGGTTTAATAAGGTGTTTCTTTATTATTATACTTGTAATATCATTATTAGTGATTGTTGCAACAGTTGGAGATAAAATCAATAAAACAAGTGAAAATGTTAAAAAATAGTTGCAATGCAATCAATTGTTCCTAATGATATAAAAAATCCAAATAAAATAAGTTAGTAAACAGTGCCACCACTAAATATTTAAAACAATTCTGAATTTGATTTGCTACGGTAACGTATGATCGAGCTCTTGTAGCATAAAAGGTATTTTTAGAACGACATTGGCTTGCATGGCGGAAGTTTATAAATTCCTGGAAATGGTCGGTTGATCCGAGGTCGGTTAAGAGAGCTTCTACTGTAAATGAACTGAGTACTTAGATAAATTTCGCTAAGATGAGAGGGTACTGGAATCAAAGTCTATTAACCCTGGAAAAAAGGTATTAAAAGGTGTTCAACTACAGAATTAAAACTTACACAGCTCGCAGCAAACGACAAATAAATTATTTCATAAATACATTACCACATCAAATCGTTAAACCAACATGAGAGGAAGGTTAAATGAATTACGGCATTTTTCGCCGCTGTGTTCAGACTTTTTTTTTATTTTGTGTCTATCTAAGCCAGAGGCATTTTTTACGTTTTGATGGGGAACGGTCCAATCCCCAGTCTTGTTACTATCTAACATCGACCAGTTGTTAGAAAGCATCATTAATTAATAGCCCAATGACAAATGGCAACTGGGTCCGGAATCGATCTTTTTAAAAGCTACTAACTTTCCTCAGGATCGAACCGGCAACCTTTGGATTCAAAGGCGAGCACTATAACCCCTCAGCTACCCAGCCAGTTAACTTTTTCAAATGTTTACGAAACCTTCGCTCATAGAGAGTCCTGCCAACTGCAAAGAACAGTCTCGTATGTTCAACAAAACACAATTCATGATTTATTGGCTATTGGTAGCAGTTGGAAGGAGAGAGAGAGATGTTTTTAAAATCTTAAGGATTGAAGCTTAGATTAACTTATCAAAGGACTTTGTTAACCACCCCGAAGGGATAGTGCATTAATAAATAAAATTTGAAATAAAAAATTGAGGAATTAAATATTGCCAGACAGGCCCTAACATTACAAGAAATAGAAAGAATATCTTACACTAATGTCGCAGGATCACTTCACTCGCACTTGACACATATAAAAACGGCTTAAGGCCACAGGCCATCAGAACACAACACTTCACTACCATAGATTGCGCCGCCCCAAACTCCCGAACACCGACCTATGTCGAATCCGAGCTGAATGCTCTCGTATCCCCTGTCCTTCCCTTTTTTCTTTTCTCCCCTTCCACCTGAATATCAGCCAATCGGAGTGTTTGGTTGAATTTTGGGTCGGGATATTCTTGACCGTTCTAGAATGTTCGCGACCGGCAATAGGAACAATAAACTAAGGTGACTCCGCTAACAAGTTGTTTACACCGTACGATCGAATTAATTAGTTTGCTTTTTATTTCTGGAACAAATAAGAAATATCGAAGTCATAGGAAATAGATGAAGTTCTAAGGAACGAAACATGTTGTCTTTTGATAACCACTGATTGGACAAGGTAATTTTATTTCATTGTTAAGAAATATCTTGTGGTTTTATTGCATTGTATTATTGTTGAACTTTTGTGACTTGGTTACACTCTTGAATAGAGCAAGCAAGCAGTCAGGTGGTGTAGTGAGTTGCAGCAGTATTGCTTATCATATTTTTACTAATAAACTTAAAAGAGCTAAGAGAGGAAACATCTAGAAGTCCTGTTTGGTAATTATTACTAGTCCTGGAACAAAGACTGCTGGAGCCAGTGCTAAAATGCAAAACACAGGTGCATGGTGGTTTTACATGGTGACAACCAGTCACCACTGGACCTTATAACAAACATCACTTCTACTTCTATTGTGCAAACGGTATATTTCAAATTGCTACATTTCATGATTTGCATTCTTGTTTTAAATTATTTTGATAATCCTGTCAATAACTTTGTTTTATGTTCTCGGATAAACCTATGTTTCAGCAACCTTTAAATGCTATTACGTGAAATGCACAACTAACAACCAACATAAAGTAATGTACCTATATCCTGGTCCACATCCTAGTGAATTTCGCAACAACCGTAAGTGACAATCTTCTTCCTTCCTGTTAAAACTGATCATCCTTTCCCTGATTTGTCCTATTTTTATGATCTTTTTTACAAAACTTAGTTTTTAACAAAAATTAGCAAAATTATTAAGTTCAACTAATAAGATAAGCAACTGAAAAGTGGTGTTTATATTAATAAAATCATTCAAATTTGCACAATTCTGCTTAATTTCTTGAAAATAGGGCATTTTTATAAAAACAATTCTAATAACTCTATAGTTAGTTAATAATCTGCTTCATATTGGTAATTTTGTTAAGATAATTTCATATACAGTATTTCAATGTTTCCAGATTCTTTTAAAACTTCTCATTCTTGAGAAAAAAAAACTTTTTGGGATGTCCTGAAGTATATTTGAAAATATTTTTTTGTAAATTTTATGTGAACATGGTGTCTTATTAATTCATCCAATTTCAAACTCTCACTCAATTTTATGACCCCAGCTGAAGACAAAATATTTTAGCTGAAAGATTATAGATTTTAAGAAAAACTTTGAAAATTATGAAACTACATTTGTAGTTTTAGCTGCTTTAACAAATAATAACTGTACCCAGTATGTGGATAGGTAAAAACTGTCCACTCTTTATTTGAGGCCTATGATAGAGTCTTCTGGACAACCAGTCACCACTGGACCTTATAAAAAAACTCATTCTGCAAACAGCATATTTAGAATTGCTACATTTCATGAGTTGCGCAAACTTGTATTAAATTATTTTGATAATCCTGTCAATAATGTTGTTTTTTGTTTTTGGATAAACTTATGTTTCAGAAAACTTAACTTGCTTTTACTTGAAATACCCAACTCCTAACAACCCACATAACGTTATGTACCTATATCCTGGTCCACATCCTAGTGAATTACCAACACGAAGAATAAACAACAGTAAGTGACAATGATCTTCCTTCCTGTTAAAACTGATCTCCCTTCCCTGATGGGTCATCTTTTAATTAATTATTTTTACAAAACTCAGTTTTTAAAATAAAGATGCCAAGAAAAACATAAAATTTAATTATCCAACAAAAAATAGCGAGATTATAAAAATCAACTGATAAACAACTGAGAAAGTTTGGAATTTACCAATAAAATCAGGCAAATTTGCATGATTCTTCTGCTTGCTTACTTGCATGTAGTGCATTTTTATAAAAAAAATCAAATAACTCTTAATAATAAATTCTAATAATATTGGTATTTCCATTAATATAATTTCTCAACTTGCAGCGTTTTCAGGTTTTCATAAAATTTATCATTCTTGAGAAATGAGGTACTTTGTGGGAATTGGAAAAAATATTGAAACTTTATGTCTTGAAATAATATTGTCTATAAATTATGTGAACATTGTGTTTACCGTTGTCTGACGTTGGCGTGTGGTTGTAGTGCCAGCAGGGACCCCGTACGGCATGTTCCCGGGCCAGGCCCAGCTCTACGCCGCGCAGGGCCCCCCTCCGACCTACGACCAGGCTCTTGCTCACCCTGCCATAGTGGGACAACAGGTAACACATTATACTCAAAGTTACAAACAGATGATGTTTTCTTGAAGGTGTCTCGCAACACTCCATGTTTTGGGTGTGTCAGGTTTCTTGGATGAAAAATTAATCTTATCCTGCTTCATTGTTTTAATCTTTTATTTCATTAGAAGCCATTTATCTTTTTTCGGCTTTTTCTTCCAAACAAGCTTCACAACCATGGGGTTCAGATTCAGAATAATTTTTTGCAGTTGATTTCTTGATATTGTACTGAAAATTTATGTTCAGGATGCAAATCCATCTCGATTAGGATAAAATATGTACGAAATATTGATTGTGTACCTGTTCAATAAAAATATATACTTATATTAATTTTTTTGTTGTAAAAAGTGACCTTTTGGAAATCGATGGTATGTTATCAGTAACAACACTATAATAACACGACAGTCTTGCTAAAATGTGATGTATGTGTACGTCATTTATACCCTTGTTCCAGTAATCATTATTACCACTTGTGGTATTATCCTTTTTGTGTGGTCTTCTATACAAGTTTTCAAGAAATAATGGTACACATTTTTAACTATTTATAAACAAAAATGGTTTATATACCTCAACTGTTGAGTAATCCTTTATGTAGTTTGCACTACTGCAGTTTCGATCCGCAGTTGATCTTCATTAGGTTAAAATACAGGGTCAAGATTTCATTCCAATTGGATTTGTCAGGTGATAAAAATACAATTAGAGAACATTTAACACACTACACATACACACGACGACACGGACACGGACGAAAAACACATCAAACAGTCAATGAACATTTTTATACCGGTACTGGTAACACGGAATGTGCGACGACGGCGACACATGCGAAGGGTTGGTGTAGACTGTAGTGCAAACTACATAAAGGATTACTCGACAGTTGAGGTATACAGACCTTTTTTTATTTAACTTAGTAATCCGGTTGGCTAACATCATGAAATTAGAAGCCTATTCATAAGCATTTTATGAGGCAAATTAAAGTACTGGTACTTATCAGTTTCACTGCATCCAACCTCAAACAATTGTGTTCAATTTTACTGGACTCCATTTCCAGCTAGATAAAATACCTCATCCTCATCTTATAATGAAGCAAAATCTTAAACTCTTTGAAATTAAGTTATTTCATAATTTTCTTTAGAAATGAGCATTAACAAAATTTGTTCTGACATAAATGGCAATGCTATATTTGGGTGAAAGAATTATGCATTTCAGGTGACTCAAGAAATAGGTTTAAAGAGAAACATAATTAATCCATAGCTGTTTGGATATAGATAAAAACAAAAATAATTAAGCTACTGGATGAAGTAACAGCAGCTTGCAATTTTGTATTCATTTCCTTATTATTTTATGGACAGTTAAAAGAAATCCAGTATTATTAGCGAATAAATGTTTACTTTCTAATCACCTATGAAAACTAAAAATTCACTTAAGTTATTTTCATTTGGAGTCAAATGATGTTTCTTCAGTCTTATGTCAATCAGGATACTACACAATTACTATAATTTAAATAGGAGTAAAGCGAGCAGTGAGTCCCTGGAATTTACAAAAAACTGACCTAGAATTATGCATGAATTAAAAACCAACTTTGGTGGCAACCCTGTTATTGCACAAACTACAGTGTTATACAGTTTAGTCCCCAATGATCCGAACTAATGTGGACAAAATCCTGATCGGGTTGGCAATTTTTGAATTGTGAAGAATTCATAAATAATTCAACAGGGATTCAAACAGGGTGTACGATACTAGAACACAATGCCAATCGGATAATAGAAAAAGCTCACCAGCGATGGAACCACTTAAATTAGTGGAAAAAACTATAGAAAACGGTGATTAAGTAATTGTAAATTCAATGTAATATCATCAATCGGGATTGCCCCCATTTTTAAGTAAAGAAAAAATTGGTATTTTTTAGACCTAATGTGTTCGGATTAGGTGGCAGGACTCTACTGTAAAAGATATATGTCTTCTTATTATAGTGATGTTTGGAGTAGGGAGACTCTGCCATCATGTCTACATTGAAAATGTAAATATGTTGTTGAACCTTGTAAGATGTACATGTCGCAGATGTACGGAGCCCCAGCCGCAGCTGCCGCCGCAGCCGCAGCGGCCGCCGCTTCCATGTATGCAACGCAGGGCTACTCGCAGTATCTGGGCTACCCCGCAGCCGCCTACAGTCCCATGCAGGCGGCCTACTATCCTACACTCGCATACTCTTATCCGCAAGCACAACTTAGGCCGACAATAGTCGTTCCTGTAAGTATCTCTTTTGTTACTTCATGTTTCTCTTGTTCAAGCAATAAGAACAATTTTTACTTAACCACTACACTTTGTCCATAGAATGTTTTAAACAGGTAAAAATAGTGGATGCGTAATAATTTTAAAGATTATTTTCGTGATGGATATCAGTATTCATTGGTAATTGATACAAAAATTCCATCACTGAGAAACGTGATTCCAATAGTGAAAATGTTACTGGGTATCAAGAATTTTTGTTTTTTGACCCAGCCGTACTTCGCATTATGATGGAAAATTGTATTATGAAAACCCCCAGAGGCTTTTTTTTGTTTATAGTTTCCTTATTTGTAGATGTTTTACCTAGTGTGCAGTGACTTTTTAGACCAATAAAATTTTTTTACTAAACTGTAAATTTATGGAATTGTGTAGTAATAATCATTCACTTACACAGAAGTAACGTGCCCTAAAAGTTTTTATTTTTTTTAAATGAGCTCATTTGATCTGTTTGGTTGGCCCCCAGATGAGCTCGTTCTCCTTGCTCACTTGCCTTTTTGTATTTTTTAACTCAACTGCACAAAGGTATAAATTCAGGGTTTCTACAATCAGGGAAAGTCAGGGAAGGTGAGGGAAAGTCAGGGATTGAAATCTGGTCAGGTAAAGTCAGGGAATCCTGTGCTAAAGCTTACTTTACCTTGACTCAGTTCCACAAATCTAAGACTGAAAAATAAATTTACGAGTTTATTGGTGATGACACATTTTCTCAAAATGATTCAATTAAATATGAGTTTTAAAAAGATTATTAATTTAATATTGAAATTCTTTTTTAAAAAAGGAGATAATTGAATTATGTTTTCATTAAAGTGTTTCTACTAAATAGGCCCTTTAAATGTGATTGAAGATTTTTAATATGCCATATTATTATGCTTGTACAGTATTTGAAATTTAAAAGACTTGAACCTCTAGATTTTTCAATCCTTTATTCATACCATGTTAAAACTATTTAGAAATGATTACTTGGGTCGATTTAGTGGGAAAATATTTTTGTTAAAAGATTGTAGGGTGATTTTTTATCTTTGATCAATTAGAGACAGCTTGCATATATACACCTATATTAATTATTAATATTTGTGGTTTTATTTAAAAAAATGTTGTGGTTACTTGAATAAAACGTGTATTGTACTTACTAAACTGAACTACTCAATTTCAATAGGTAAGTATTCTCCTAACCTTGTAACTTTATCTAATATGTATTAAAAACTTTATTCTTGATACACAGTAGTAATGAGCTTCTAACTTATTTTGGGATAGAAATTGGTTTAACCAATGAAATTAACGTATTTATCCAATTTTATTTTTTAATGCAATTTAAAATATAGCTGGTATTCCTAGTCCAAACAAAAACAGATTAGACCTATTTTCTTAAATTTTTACTATCATCAATTTATTTGACTTCATTTTTATGAAATAAAAAGACAATTTTATGCTGGAAATAATGTTTATCCATATTAAATACATGTTTTGTACGCGCGTGCTTAGTTATTGAAACAAAATGCCAATGATGAAAAATTTTGTCATGCCGCACCGAATGTGTTAAATAAAACATCAGCCAAAAATAAATTGTGTGGCATTATTTTCATGAACTATATATAAAGTAAGGAGTGATCCTTTTAAAAGAGAACAAGTACTCTGTATAAACTGATGACTCTTGGCGTGTATTGTGATGTACGGCATCTGACCACAGAGCGAGCATTTTAGACTATCAGTTGTCAACAACTGAAGTCAACTTATGTTACTCTATACCAGTTTATTTAATTCTACACTATATTTAATATTATGTATCGTAATAGTTCCGTTTAATCCGAAATATCCTTCATCCAAAATAGGTCCGGTCCCAATCATTTTGGATTTTTTGGACTCCACTGTAATTAGTATAATCCAATTAGTTATAGGCCTATTTGGAACCACTTAGTATGATTTAGAGTGTTAAACGATGATTTGCAGAACGGATATGATGGAGGTGCTAGATTTGACGGAATCGCCCAGCCTGTGATTCCCCCGAACCCCCCCGGTGTGCCCCCCTCCCCTGCTCAGCTGGCCGCCATGGCTGGACATAACGTTGCTCTGACGCAGAAGAAAGGAACATACTTGAGCGGTAGTAGCGACGGTGGTTACACGTTCTGGTAGTGAGCTACATACATTCGCTTTGCGTAAGTATCCAATATGTCTTTAAAATTTATGTAACAGGTTTTTCACAAATTTTCGTAAGACGGTGAGTATATGTATATATTGTCCAGTCGACTCTCCAGTAGAGTCCAGTAGCTGAGACTTACTAAGCTCGGAACTGTCATTGCCAATAAAGCATTTATTTCTAAAACGAGGTTAATTTTTTGGAATTGGAATCCATTGGAATTGCTTTATGTGTCGCTTATTCATATTCATATTCATAAATTCTTTATTCACAAATTGTACATGGTACAAGAATAGTGTCAAGTGTTTAACCCTCCAGAGGTCGCTTAAAATTTAAAACGCCGTCTCTCGCTCAAAAAGGTTTCCTCCAGTGAGGATATATACAACTACAGTGCAGTAGGTATATATTTATTTATGAGAATATCACGTGTTTAGGTAGGACATAGCACATAGCAGTGCTGGATTATTTAATGTGATTGTGTGAATTGTTGTCCCAGGTAATATGTTTTCACTTGCATCTCGTGTATTTTCGTGGGCCGTCAAAATACTTCAATCACGTTTTACGACAAAAACCTAGCTTGCATTTCACTCGGATACCTTTAAAAATATATATTTCAACCCGTTTTAGATGTAATATAGGATGTTTCTTAATGTTTTTTGTAAGGTCTAAGATCAAGAGCCCAAAGATTTCAATTTATGTAAATTTTTTTGGGAATTAAAACAAAGATAAGTTCCTAAAGTTGGCAGTGGACGTTTTGCATCCCCAACGCGTCGTGCAAGAAGGTCATTGCACCCTCACCCCCTACCCCCGCCCACGGATCGGGCCCAAAAAGATCCGAATGTTTTGATTTGATTGTCGAGGCACGTGACCCCTCTCCTCCTTCCTTCGCTTGAGTTGCACACCTGTCGTCGCTATCCTGTTTCAATCCTTATCACTGTTATGAACTTTACATTATCTTTAAGTGTTAATTACTGCAGTTAAAACGATGTCTAAGGGCAAATGTACATATAGACTTCTAGTAATTGTAGGCCTAACAGAAAAACGTAGTGAAAAGAAGAAGAAAAACAAAAATACAAAAAAGGTCAATTTAAAAAATTACAGGTGTAAGAACCGATATATATCTGTTTATTTGCATTTGTTTCAGAATGTGATTTTAAAAGATGGTGTTTGTTTATTAGGCTATAAATTGGCGTGTTCACTTCCTTTCTTTATAACTTTGTCATAAGATTTTTTTATTTCAATAATTGCCGGTGTTTAGGCTTTGGGATTTTTGTTGTAATGAGGTTTTTACCGGTCCATTATAGAAATAGAATTATCTAAGTTTTACATAAATGAGTGAAATCTCCTTGAAGTTTTACTGAAATCGTTATTTCTGAAATACAATAGGTGGTCTCTTGCCTCATACATGAAAGGATTCTCGTGTCTTGTCTCACACGAGATCCTCATCATCAGATGTCTATTACAGGCTTAGCTCTATTGCTTTATAATTAATTTTTTTGGCAATCGATCAAATTAGTTGAAGTACAGTAGCAAGGAAATTATTTAGTTATGACTCTTACGTTATTTATTTACGTAGACTATCAAAAATGTAGGACGAGATGAGTAACTTCCTATCATCATTCTCCTTTTTCGAGTGTTTTATCTCATGACTGGATTTTCTGTACAGAGTTATCTAATTGAATGTTTACATTTTTGTCTTTTGCCGTGTGGCAGACCAAGGCTTATTGAACCCTTGAACAAACGCAGTAAGGCAAGTGTCGATGAGCGCTGTTGCTCATACAGTCGTCTTACTTTACTGTGGGGCCGTTAGCCACAGCACAGACTGAAATATAAAATTGTATTATGGCACAAAGTTATTTAGTAAGAAAAATAACTTTATTAGTAGGAATTTAAATAATACAAAATTATTATTTTTACTTATGACGTCGCACCATAAATGTGCACGGCAAAAGGTCAAAGTGAGTGGACGGGGCCGACGGTGTCGACTGCGTGCCGTGGTGCATTGTTGGCGACCCCCAGTGTTCGTATGATACTATGATACAGTATCTACCTCTCCGAACTCAAACTAAATGGATCGAGGCTTTGTTATTGTTTCTCTATCGAAAGATGGTGCCATAGAAGAGATAAAACTTTTCATTATTGTGACTTTATTCATGGTATTGGCCGTTTGCATTATTCAAACCATATAATTTTCGGTGTGTAATTGTTATTTTTTACGCTAAATGGCTCATTTTAGACTGTGAATTTCAGGATTATTGGACCGTAAAACCACGAAAAACCCATGAATTTCATTTTCAAATTGGAGTGGGAAAAGCTAAACTACTAGACCTCTACAATTTCTTTGAATGAGTATTGTAAATAGGGATGGACGGGACCCGAAATTTCGGGAAAATTTTCGGAAGCAAATTTTCCCGATCATCGGGCGGGAATTTTTTTTTACTCGGGAATTTATCGGGACGGGAACTGCCGAAC
Organism: Neoaliturus tenellus; assembly: GCA_030545055.2. Classification (NCBI taxonomy): domain Eukaryota; kingdom Metazoa; phylum Arthropoda; class Insecta; order Hemiptera; family Cicadellidae; genus Neoaliturus; species Neoaliturus tenellus. The sequence goes on from CM061535.1 coordinate 97,980,758, forward strand.
GGCGCGGCGGCCGCGATCGCGGCTGGCGTTCTCGGTCGGCGTTCTCGGCCGACGTTCTCGGTCGGCGATCTCGGTCGGCGATCGCGGTCAGCGGTCTCGCTAACGAGGAACGGTACAAATACACGCGGCCACATTCCATGGACGCCAGAGACGATCTATTGTTCAGCTTACCTATTGTTCGACCTCCGGCAGTAATTTATTCAAGAGGGGTGTTTTATGCTCCTAGTACCAAATGCTACTTTCTGAACCAATAGTCTTAGAAAACTGAGGGATGGCTCGTTTGATTCGTCTAATTCTTACAAATTAAACAAAATGTCAACCAAAGTTGTGTGACTTTCCAATCAAAGGGAAAATGGCAAAGTATTGTTAAATAAATCAATCTTTAATTGAATTAGTCCTACTGTTTTATAATGTTAAAAGCATCTTATTACAGTAGAACCTCGATAGTTCCACTCTCGATAGTTCGACACTCCTGATAGTTCAACAAGGTCCATGAAAACTTAACATGTTAATAATGACCGATAGTGTCCATGTTGGAGCCTTACAAAGGTGAAAATGTAAACAAATTGGCGAATGATTTGAATGTTGTTTATGTTACAGTTCAATTAGGTTATGGTTTCACTAAAATTTAGTGTTTCCTAAATTCAAATTATGATTTTTATACTCCTAGAGTTAAAATTTCCCATTTACTCCCTTTAGTTCGACATTTCGATAGTTCGACACTCTCTAAGTCCACAAAGTGTCGAACTATCGAGGTTCTACTGTATAATTTAATATAATTTTTAAATGAAAAACTTCAAACCCCATTAAATATATTTTTTAAAATTAAACATTACATATACATTTATTAGATTTTGCGGTTCATAACTTTAAACTTTCATTGTTTTTATTGATTTTTTCATCATACACTCCTTTTTTTAAATAGCAAAAAATAGCTAAATGAATACATAGAAATAAAAATAAAAACAATTAGGTCTAATAGTGTTTATTTTCAAGGTTCAATTTTTATGATAATCTCTAAGTAGTAAGAACCTGTCTCAGTTGAATCAATAAGTGTAAAAAATGAAAAAAATTATCTTGGGATTATAAATGGCGTTGGTTTGTTGAACCACTTCATTCCTTAGTGTGAATATTTCTTATAATTTCAATTTGTTGTTTTTGGTTTTTTTTTAACTGAGCAAGCCTTAGGCCTATTTATGTAAAATACTTTTGTTTTCTTTACAATGTTTCCAATTGTTTCAATCTACAGTATATTTTTATGTACATAATTTTTCTTTTCATTCTTTATAGAAAACGTTTAATATTTCATTCAACAAAACTTTTATAACATTTTCAATGGACTTTTTTTATATGTATATCGTTTAGTGATTTGATTTAAATTTTTTTGGTTACAAGAAAATTTATACTTTATCCTTTCTCATTGTATCCTGCAAATATAAAAATTAGATATTTTAAATCTTCAACAAAAGGAGGTTCATTGTAACTTATACAAAAACAAGTTTGGAAACAGAACCAGTTGATATTTAACAACATTCAGATAAAAGTCAAAACGAATATTTCCCGATAGCGTCGAGAAGAGCAATCCCGTCCCGATCCCGTCCCGAAATTGGACGGGAAATAAAAATTCCCGTCCCGTCCCGTCCCGAACTAAAAATCCATTCCCGTCCATCCCTAATTGTAAATGAGGCTTTAAAAAGTTCAATAACTGACTATAAGACGATTGATCCAAATGATAACTAAAGTAAATTATTTTATTAATGTTTGTTTCAACCTGTTTTTTTTTTTTTTTCAGTTGCTGCTCAGATGGGGAAAGATCCACTACGCCTATCCACGAATGAGAAAATAATAACATTTAAAATACTGGAGTAAAATAAGTTACCCATTACAGTTTCTTCTTCGTATTTGTAGCAATATTTATTATTATTCCCATTAGGGATCAATTGTTTATCAACGATTATTTGTTTTAGAGTTATGATTAAGATAATGTGGTGATCCCTTGAAATTTCTCTTGAGCGTGGATAAGTTGTTTCGTAACTAATGATATTATTATTGGTTAGATGTTCCATCCTTCTGGCAATCGTATGTTGTCAGATTTTTGTTATTTTTATTTATTTGATTATCAGATTTGTTAATTACTTCGGGTATGTTAGGTCAAATGTATTAGATGTTAATACTTATCGTTGTTTACACTTGGCCTTAATTGTACCTAAGAATAGTTATTTTTTTCCTCCTAAGTGTGATTTCATAAACTTTGTTGTGTATAAGATGATTAGTGCTTGTATATTAGTTGATTTATGACGATTAGTGCAATCAAATATTGGTTTCTCCTTGTTTTGCCATAAACTTTTTTACTTTTCTATCATGTTTTCTGGAGACAACCTAAGAAAGGACATGTTTTGTTACAATGGATTATTATAGGTTTTATGTAGGATGTGTCGTGTACGGCGTCAATCAAGTTCCTTATCATGTGGAGGCTGTCTCATTCCATAGGATTACATTATATTTCCTCAGTTGAAGCCTTTCCTGATAACAAATTTTGTTAGTCATGAACATCTTGTCTTTTGGTATTTTGAAAGACTGAATATCACTAAAATCGTTAGGTTCTTGCCATTTTAAAATTTACTTTGATAAGTTTTTACTAAATAAAACCAGATTTTTATATTCATTTTTTTTCTATTTTGTATTTTATTGTTTGAAGAGCCTGGGGGGAAAAGCATTTATGTTACTCTGAACTGAAAATATAGAAAATTGTAAACAAACCACTTTAATAATTACTAACATTGAGTTTTAGTCTACAAATTGGAAAATCACACAGCCCCGCGACCAAGGTACCTACTGCCGGTTAGTTTTTTTTCTGTAAGTTCAATCCTAGTTTATAAATTTAACTTTTTTATTGAGAACTTTGAAAACCAAACTTATTTCCTTCAGTTGCTTCCGAAAGGAAAATTTGTACCGTATTGATTATTTTAATCTTTTGATCCTAATGGCTCTTCAATCATGTTATTTTACTATCTAAATCCAAAACATTTTATTCGTTTTGTGACAATCAAAAGCATTATTAAAGCATAACTAATTAAGTGAATTGTATGGATAGGTGTATTATTTCTAGATTGTAAATAGTTCTTCCTAAATCGGAGGAAATTGCTTCCAATTTACATATTTTTCTTTAGTGATATATTTTTTCAGACCAAGGCAGATCTTAAAGACTTGACAAAGATTAATTTCATCAAACTGATTTGTTTGTTTAATGTACATTTTCTTAATTTGTTTACATTAAATGTTTTCCTTTTGGTACATTTGCTTTTATCTTTGTGTCAAACAATTTAGTTTATGACCACTGTTAATTATTGTAATAGGCTTCCAAATTGATAACTAAGACGCTGTTATAATTTACCGGATCTTGTAGCACAACTGTTCTTGTTTGAAAGGCATAGACTAAATTGTTAAATAGAATGTAAAGTAAACTACAAGTAATTTGAGAAAATGACATTAGTCAAAATATGTAAGGATTTATTATGTGCACAAAGTCTATAATAAACTGTTTATATTCCAACTTTGTGTTTTAATTACCTGGGTGTACCAAAAAAAGGATTTAATTATCCATACAACTAGAAAGGTGTCTCCCCTGACCTTCAGCCATCAATATTTGTGAGTGCAGAATAAAAATAAGACCAGAAGAATTTTATCTGGTCACTACTAGTAAGAGAGCTGTTTCCCCATATCACAGTAGGTTCCTATCATTGCAATCTAAATTTTAAGTTTTTTACTCTTCTGTAGCCCATGGATACATCTCTAAAGTCATCAGCTGATTTTGTAATACAGTATAATAGTAGTTATCAGTGTTGGGGAGTAGCTCCGCTACTTTTTTAGTAGCGTCAGTGTAGCTCCGCTACTTTTGAAAATAAGTAGCTTGTAGCTGTAGCGAGCTACATTTTTAGAGTAGTTGTAGCGGATTATTCCGCTACTTTACTCGCTACTATTGTTTCAATAAAATATAATAATTGCGTTTACATTTCATCATTCATTGCTTCCAAATAAACACGAGAGAAGGTTAGTCAGCTGTTATGTTTTTTCTCGTTGGAATTGAAGATTACTTTCAATCCATTGCCACCACCAGACGCTCCAATTGAGTACTATAACCTCATAACCACAACATGACAATCACAAGTCTTGTTCTCTTTTGTGTTTGCTGACCACTAGATGCGCTAGTAGTATTCTACTGATATGCGCCTGTAGAATAGAAACTAAACTGCTGCACTACGCTTGCACACCGCCAGGATCGCTCAGGTCGGCAATTAAGGAAAGGAATGATTACAACAATGAGAAATGACGCTACGTCAATGAATGCAAATAAATAGCACGACTCAACTAACATAACCTCAACCACCTTGATTGATGTTAGAAGTTGATGTGAACGTTTACTGTAGGCCTACTTCCCGAACTTTGTAAATTTGTACTTAGTACTTTACAGAGTGCTTCATACTTATATTCTGTTTCTGTAGTATCCAATCTAACAATCGACATCTTGGCAATTAGTAGGCCTAAAAGCGAGATTAGCCAGCACTAAACTGAAGAAGCTAGTCCTTCTTGTGTGCATACGCCAACATTATTAACCCTATTGTGGCCGGTCAATAAGTTATAACTTAATAAATATTGTTGTTTACGTCTTTGATGTAAGTCTTTTTATTCGACAATTTATATTTTCATGCCACTATTCTGTTTACATTACCTAGGCTCCAAAAGAGTCACAAATTATTATATTAAAATGAAAATATGTCTAAACACAATACCAAAAAATGAGCAGGCCTATATTAAAAAAAAATTAATTTTACTTAAAAGTAAAATTAAATACTTAAAATATTTTTTTAAATTAAGTGGGAAAATTGGGTGGTTATATATTACAAGAGAAAAACAGGACCAGATTGCGAAAGTAGCAAAGTAGCTTAAATTGTAGCGAGCTACTTTTTTATTGTAGCTGTAGCTAGCTACTTTTAAAAAGTAGCTTCCCCAACACTGGTAGTTATCAATACTATTAATAGTATAGTAGTTAGTACTATTAATAGTAGTACAGTATACTTGTAGTTGGTCAAAATGAAGAAATCTGATTTGAACACTGATTTTATACAAATTATAACTTATATTTTACTGTTTAATGTTGTAATATTCCTAAAAAATAATTATATCAGATTAAAACAGGCGAGTTACATTTTGTTCATTATAAGAACTCTTGGTATATAATATTTTAATGTGTATTCCTTGTCATCTTTACAAAGATGAGCCTTTGGTCTTTCATATTACTAGAAATTATTCAAAAGTACTAAGAGCTGAATGCCTCTTTAATTCGAGGCCTATAATTCGCATACCTAATAATTCGATAATATAATTCCTTCGAAGAAAGTTGAGTAATCAGTTTTAACTTCAATACTGTGGTAACATCACAGTAAGTTCATGTTCCTCAGTCACTCGCCTCTCTATTTCAAACTGATACTGAATATTTGCGAAAAAAATCGGTTTCAATCACTAAAATACCGGGTGTCCCAGACCACCCGTACACCCCTTTTAAAATCAACACGATTAATTATTCACAAAAACAAATTGTGCCATCATAGGTAAACAAGTTGCGCTCTATCTGGGACGGAAATATATCGGTTGAATATGGATGATGGGGGCAATCCGGATACGTTGGGTGTGAACCTATGGTGGTATTGAGCTAGTGCGAAAGCTATTTGGAAACTGAACTGATAGACTACGTGAAACGTGCCTGATGGGGATTCAGGTAACAACAGGAGTGGCTGACTGGTCATCTCCAGGTTTTAGGCGATATAACTGAAAATGACTAAGGAGATGGGGTGAGGAAGTAAGGTATTAAGGCGAGAATGAGATAACTGGGGAATTACGTGATTTATTGACTGAGCTAGGAAGCGTATCTGAAAGGATATACTGAAAGTTTTACCCAGACTGGATCGTCGCCAGCACAGGACCAAGAATTAGCCATTTTGATGAGCTTACTAACAATTAACGTAAACTAAATTAATTGACAAGTGAATTTACTAATAGTAAACTGTATCTAGAAATCTAACCCATCCTATACCTAATGGCTACGTCCTGAATGGACATTTTGTGTCTGCTAAGGTCCCGAGACTACCCTGAACAGTAAGGTTATAGCCTTAATTACTTAGCTACTGAATAAATTCATATTTGATTAATTTTCATGATTATCATCCCCCACACACCTATTCCCTGGGTCTACACTTATCCCCTAGATTTTGTGTACTTAACACATGATGCCGGTGCTTCGATCTTGATCCGATGATAGTAGACGCAGGAAAGGGGGGGGAGAGAGAAACGAGTTTGGTATTCTTCAATTTGGCAGACCTTTTCGAGAAGGTTCTGGAGAGAGGCTGTCGGATACCGTGCCACGGCCAGTGCACGGAGAATCGGCACTACATGAAGTGTTGGTGGCACGAACCGTCACATATCCATTGATGATAATTTCAATGTACAGGGTGTACCAGAAGTAACCTATCCAGACCGGAAGTCATTAATTTTAAATGCGAACCCCCACTTTTTATTTTATTTTTGAATTCTAGACACAATTTTAAGACTACTTTACAATTTAATGTGTACCCGTAATCCTAACGGTTTGGGAGATAATGGCGGTGGAAGTTTTGTTTTTTCCCATAAGAATAATATGGGGCTAAATTCCACATCAATTATCTCTATAAATTTCCCGTTAAACTAAAAAGGCCTAGTATAAAAATGCCTGAGTTTCAGTATCGCACGCCCTGTTTGAGTTAACGGTGAGTGCAACCGCGTCATTAGCTGCATTATTTATGAATTCCACAGAATCTAAAAATTCACTAAACTGAACATGGTCCGGTCCCTATCAGTTCAGATTAGCAAGGCTCTATATGGAATTTTGGAATCACAGGGTATTATTTTTTTTTTTAATCTACTGTTCTCTTTGATCATTTAGGGAAAGAATTAAACCAACAAAAATTAACGTAGAGCACTAATTTTTATTTTTTATAATAACATAATATGGTGATAACAAAAATATAAAAATCAATCCATATTAAAATAATTAAAAAGCGTTATCAAAATCAGTCAAAGATATATAACTAATTTTAAGTAGTATTACAGTTATTTTAGCACACAAATAAAATTGCAGTATATGAACACATTCGCTATGAACATATTTCCTCCAAAAACTACATCTTGCTTCTCCAAAGACTAAAAGAGAAAACTAATGTGCAAGATTAGCACACCGCATCAATAAATCACTGATTTAAAACATTTTGGACCAACATATCTTTATTTCATTATCAATACAAATTTTTATTCATGATTAAAAGTTGCATTTTTAGGGATAAATTGTATAATTTTTATGAAAAGTAATACAGACGAATCATAAGAAAGGGCTGTCAGTATTAAAACTTGTGGAAGAATCTATCTGGTGACCCCTTCAACAACCATTTCAGATGCCGTACTAGTCATTGGACAAGCAAGATGACTAGTTTTTTATCAAACCAGTATTTTTTCCTCATACTTATAAGTAATGGTGAAATAATTTTATGACTAAAATGTAGTAAACCATGATCTAGATGAAAACAAAATTAAGTTCTATAATCAGTTTATAAGAAAGTACCCACCAAATTTTAATCATATTTCTCTGTCATATTTAGCCTAATACTATAAATTTTATTCATTTTTTAAATGATGAATAAACTAAAATCAATTTATCTAATCACTGGCTCTATTAGCAGCATTAATAGATTGGTAGGAAAGCTACTTACAATTTTTATTTATTTACTTTGTTGCAATTAAATGTCTTGTGAGGCATTTTGCCTATTGCAATTCAGAACAATTTCCAACATTACAAAACATCAAACTTCAATTGAAAGCAGATGTGTACAAGTGATCAAAATGTAGAGAATTATTTTTAATCAAGCAGTTTTGCGATCGTCTTAAATTACCAGATCATGAAAAATAAAAATTATGTGTGATTGGCAAAAAATAAGGCATATTTCTGATTGAACTATGCATTATTGGCTGTAAAATTCTAATATTACCACACAATATCGGTTTTCAATGAATTTATCATAATGCCAACTGAACCACATCAAAATACCATAATGCTGATCAGCTTATTTAAAATTTATTGGTTGTCATTGACAAACTTTGTAAAATAAGTCATGAATGAAGATAATAAGCGTCAAGTTTTACTCATTTTGCTCTACAGTATTTTTTAAAATAAATGTTGGTGTAAATTTCTATCCAGTCAAAAATTTAAAATAAATTTACATAAATAGGTATTTTGTCCCCACCAGTAGCAAATAAACTAGTTGAGAAAAGTAAACTTCTTTATGAAAGAAAGACCTTTAAAGATTTGAAATTCTTAGCACAGACACCCCTAACTAAAATATGATACTTGTTCTAAAATCTTTACTAGGAAGAATACTGTCAAATTAGTTTTTAAATTGATCAGATTTGTTTTTAATTTCTAGTAGAAATTCTAAAATTCCAAACCATTCATTTGAACTGACCATAGACATTACAATAAATCAAGTACCTAGATCTTAGAGCTAGAAAGTTACCATCAATACCAAGTTCTAATCCACAGTAAAATTTTTTGTTGACTAGATATTCCTCAATAGACTTCACATGTCAACCCATTGAGCAAGGCTTGTTACTCTTAAGATTTTTACTATTGAAAAAAAATGTGTGAAGTTTAATGTTCAAGTGTGTTATTTTACTTATTATTCTGTATACATTTTGTCACTGAACCTTGAAATATGAAAATCTGAACAGCCAGATGTATATCACCATATCCTTTAAAATGACTTAGGGTTTTTAAAACCTACTAATACCACAATGATGATAATGAGATTTTAAATTATAAGGAACAAGTAGAGTATAAAAAATCCCTTGTAAATAATTATTTATCTGAAGCCTCATTTAATCAGTTGCTATGTGATAACCAACAAAACTCTATTTTTTACTAAAATGTACCTTTAACTTACAAATACCAAAACACTTACATTTAACACTATCCATACTGTTACTGGATCTAGTATTAATTTTCTAAGTAAAACAAATGCCACACCTCTGTGAATTGCTATCCACTCTTGGAAGAAACGATATCTTGTGAATTGATATCTTGGATTAAAGAAACTTTTAATAAAGTCTTATGTAGTTTTAAACTTAATGTGTTGGCTATGATTATTGGGAAAATACATCAAAACAAAAATATTATTTGATCATTGTAAGTTACTATTCTCTATCTACTATGGGTAAAGATTAATATCACATTCTACAATTATTACACTGACAAATAAATGTAGGGTCACAAAAGCACGACAGCTGTATTAAATACATTTTTACATCCTGAAATTTTTCTCCATAACATATTTATCACATACAATGATGATAGCTCAGAATGGTTTAACTGATTGAGGAAATGAAAAGTGGTTAACCCTTCAAAATGTTAGTACAAGGGCTATCCAGAAAGTAAAAGACGTTTTGGCCCAGCGCGACATTGAGCGGGGCTACCGCCTCCATCAGAATGCCTCAACAATCAGTGTTCAACCAGTTGTGTAGCATGTGCATCGTGCTATCATAATTTTTAATTAAAATGGAGTGTGGAAGGAAGCACTGAATTTGAAAATCCCGCCCACCAGTTGTTTAGTGCAAGCTCAGATACAGTTTTTGGTGGTGAAAAATGACAAACCAATTAAAATGTTATCGCCAGAGTGTGGCCAATCAGAGGGATTGTAAAACACTGCCGCATGATACAAAATAAGCGCAAGAAAAAATTCAGCAAAATATATTACTTGTCCATGAAAATGCTTGTGCACACACAGCCATTGTGCAGGAGAGGTCTGGGTTCCAGATGGAAGTTTCAATCATCCATCCACTCATTCATGGGGATAAAGATGTGGCTCACTGCATGATGCTTTTAGGCTGATGCCAAACTGCATAACAGTGAATTTTTCACTGTAAACAGGAGTTGATTTTGCTGGCAGCAAATTTGTGCAAGGGTATTGAAAATCTTTTATCATTTTATGGTGGTTATTAGAAAATAGCTAAGGAAATTTCCTTCAAGATATACGTAACAAAAGTTGGTATCGTTCCCTTTTAATATTTTTTATTTTGAAATGTCTTTTACTTTCTGAACAACTCTCATACTGGTTTAAATAATTAGCTTTCAACAAATTAATATACGTACAACTTAAACCTGTAAGACTCAATACCAGGTCATCAAAAAAGGTTGTCTCTCTTATTTAAAAAATTCATAACTCCCTAGTTACAAACTGTAAAAGTTAAAAAACACCAAAAGAAGATTAGGAGTGTTCCTTTGTATGATTAATGAACTTGTTCCCCAGTCCAATGCAGAGTTCATCAATGGTGAATTGGTTCATGCTTGAGTTATGATTTTTTTCAAGGGACAGCCATTTTTAATGATGCTGTATATCAATAGAGTAATGGAACAAGATTTGAAAATTACAATTTTGCTCCAAATTAAAAATAAAACAAAAACTGGGACAAGAACTTAAGAAAAAATACTGATTGCCCAGATAGCAGAGACTAACATTTACTTGTAGCCAAAAGTTATCAACAATGAGAGTAATCAATTGAATTATGGTGAAATAAAACATACATATATAAATGGTCAATAACTTATCATTTCCCACAAAAACATCTGCTAAGTTTAAGCTTGAGCAACGTCCCAATTTAATAATTAGGTTACTAAGACATTCATCGTAAGTCTAAAAGGTCAACATTGTATTGGTTTAGCCTGGATTCAGTGTTTCACTATCAATATCCTACCATATCACAGGTTTCTTACAGAGTTAATAGACAGGAAGACAACAGTATAAACCAGTTTTAAAAGTATTTATAAGATTCATGACAGATAGAAAATATTACTTGACGAAAATGAATAAATTGTGTTTTAATGAATAGAATAAAAAAACCGATAGATAAAAACCATAATGATACCAGCCCAAAAGGGGAGGAAAAATTTGTCTGAATGCCTTTAAGGGCTTTGTATCTAACACTTTTAATTACATATGTTTCTGAAACAACAAAAATAGACACAATATCATAAGATTAGTTAAAAATCCTGAGATTACTCACATTGTAATAAATATATTTAATCTTTGATTAAAAAATCATGGAAATTAATAAGAAGGATATTAATGAAACTTGTAAATGTTATGCATACTGTTAGAAAAAGTAAAATTTGGTCCATATCTAATAGGTGGGAGAACATGTTAACCATGTATGAATATGGATATAGGCACTAGTTCAACTAATACTATGACAGGGTGTATGCTTTGTGCAGTGTATTAATGTAACGTGTTAAATTCTATGTTTTAGGAGGGATCCTTTAGTGGTATGAAGAGTTGGATAAGTAATGAAATGTGTTTCTCAATATATGTTTCATAATTGTATCGAATTCAGCTCCTACAAATATTATATAAAATAATTGATAAGAGAGGACAGCATTTGTCCCTTTCATATACAAAGAAAATAATGAATACTAAAGCTTCCAAGCTAGCATGTTTTGTTTCTTATAAAGTTTCATTCATTTAAAAAAACTTATATATTTGATTAACAACTTTTTGATCAACAGTGTTTTTACAATGATGAAAGATGTGATGTACAAAGTAAATAATAAAAGGCATTTAATTTTTTTAGGATTCTGGTTATCTTACCAACATTCACGTTAGCACATTTAAACATTTAACAGCCCCACTTGTTTTGATGTATCTTTATACAACTCCACTTAATCAAGTTTTGGGTCACACTTAGCTCTTTATTTACAAGCATTAGGAAACCAAACCATTTCATATTCAACAGGCTACTTGCAAACAAACAATTGAATTACTTTTACAAATAATTACTCACTGCAACAGTGCAATGCAATTAATATAAACTCAATACTCTTTGCAAAGCTAAAAAATTTAGATGCATAGTTAAATTTCAGTGTTTTGCTGTGTTGTCAAGCCTTGAACTATTGAACTTGAAAGTGCATCTCAACTTTCAGCTCTGACTAATAAAAAATTAGCAGTAATATTTTTGTCACTCTCACATTTTATAAGTACAGTAGAGTCCTGCTATTTAAAAACTAATCTGGCCTGAGCCTGATTCAGTGGATAGGAAACTCACAGTTGGCAGATTTTGTAATATACAAATTTTTACTGGTCAAAGCATAAATCAAGGGGACATCCACTAGCGTCAGCTCTATAAAGTATTGTTTAACTTGTGAACTAGCTCTGTGAAAATCCGAAGGGATACATAGCGACCTTGAATGCACAAGGGGCTAAGAATCGACAGTGTTATAATAGAACTCATCCCCTCCGCCCTACCTGACTTTCTCCCAGGCCCAGATTAACACTTTTTGATGCTCCAGGCCAAAAGTAATAATTGATTACGCTATTCGTATCTACATTTTGTGTTTGTTATAACCGCGTTTTAGGAACTGTGAGGCTTAATTCTGTCACATTATAAAACTTTCTCCTATAAGCATTGTGTTACTTTAATTAATGTAACTATACCTATTTTATTTATGTTTGTAGTCCACAACGTTAACTATTAGCAAACTATTAGGTTAACTATTTAACATTAAACATAAACGTATAAGTTTTCACTAAGCAAAGAAGTTTTTTTATTTATTTATTTATTTTTTTTTTTGCAAGAGTTGGCAAACAGGAGCTAAACTGAATCTCTAATGGAATTACTTCAACTTCTTTGCTTAACAATAAATGTAGCCTATATTAAAACAATATTTTCCTTAAAAGTTCCTGTTTTTAAAAAGGTGAAAATAAATCGGTATTCTTAAAAAAAATATGTGTCTGGAATAGGTGGATTTATGTTTGCAATAATAGGACTCTACTGTACAAGAAAGGTCAAAGAACAGCATAAAGGAAAAAGCATAGAGAAAATCATAAAAACAATATTATACTATCGCAATTGACATTCCTGTGTTAGTATGGTCTCAATGGAAGGAGGTTGATTTCATTAGAGTTGATTTTGAACTTTGCGATGAATACTTGCTGCATGCATTATGATTTGTGATATGATTATATAAGATCAATTACACTAGAACCCTGCTATTCCTAACTAATGGGAACAAGGCCTGGTTCAGATTGCTGAATGTTTTGATCAACCAAACAATGATTACTAAAAAGAATTTGTTAAAATAAACATTTTTAACATAGTAATTTTACAGAACAACCAAACAAGGTAGATACAAAAATATAACTCTAGTTTTGTTTTAAGACTTGTTAAGACTGTGAAAATCAGGGCTGGCTCTACCATATAGGTGATTTAGGCGACCGCCTTGGGCATGTAGGCCCGAGGGGTACCATTCCGGGGAAGACAAGTGCCCGCGAATCGGTGGTTTATAGGACCCCCCATTAGCCGAGTAGAGTGTTCCTGAGTGGTAGTGAAGAGCACACGCAATTAACGGTAAAGATCACCTGTAATCAACGGACACAAACACACGATCACATGTAGATACAAACAATAAGCACCTCTGATTAACGTTGAGGATTGCACACAATTTAATATGAAGAGTACCCGAAATTGGCAGACATAAGCGCCCACTATCAGTAAAAAGATGAGTGTAAAGTGCCCTCGAATAATGATGTAAAGCACTCCAAATCAGTTTAAACAAGCACAAACGATCAATGGTGAAACGATCAAGCGTCACTGACTGGAGGTGGAAAGGGTCATCAATTGGCGCACATGTGAGCCCATGATCGGTAGTGAAAAGTGTACCTAATCGGCAGTGCCGGCAGGGCGAAAAGCGCTCCCAATTGGCAGAGACAAAAGTCCCCATCATTTACAAGTGAATGGTGGGTGCCTAACAAAACTTTCAATTAGGGCGTCAGAAAACCTAGAGCCAGCCCTGGTGAAAATTAGACAGAAAAAATTTGCCACCATTTATTTTTGTAAGAAAATTGGTTTGGATTTCAGCATTTTCATTGTAGGAGGCCTTATCAAGGTCTTATCACTAGAGTAAATTACCATGACTCTCTACAGTTCAAATAGATCACAGAACAATTGATCATCTTCGTTCTCCATCTTGGAATTTATCTTCAGGTTTTGTTCATTAGTGAGACCGCCGAGCAAGCCAGAGGTAATCACTATTGATTAAGTTAGTAAAATAAAACTAATCTTTAGTGTAATATAGTAAAACATTTTTTAAGAACTGATACCCAGAGTCAACTGAAGCCATGTTTCCTATTGAGAAACATGTACTTTTCATTTCTGTTCCTCTATACGGTATTCATTTTCACTGAATAAAAAATAATACTTTTTTTTCCGAGTGGTGATTCAGATTATGGAAAATCTAATTAATGGGTTTTGGCTTACCAGGGTGCTAGTGTAAAAAACAAATAAAAAAGGTATGTAATAAAAATTTAGATTTGTAATCTTTTCGTGAAGTTTGGAAAATAACAGTTACCCTTTGAAGTATTTGAATAATGATTGGAATAAAGGTTATCATCAAAAATAGGTTTCCCTCCAACGATAATCTTAGATGAACATTAAGGCTTATAACAGTAATTACTGAGCCACAATACAACTCTAAATTGTACTAATTGAAATATTATTTATGTTTTTTGGCTTTTTACCTACCCAGCTGAGCAGGGGCAGTATGGCACAGATCTCAATACTGTAATGTACACAAATTCCTTATTGTTCGATTCTTACACCAAACTGCTTATAAATCTAACTTCTAAAACATAATTGTTTGACTTCACATCGAGTCAAAGGATAAAACTACTTTACATACTTAGAAACAATCATGGTAAATATCTTAAGAATGATTAAAATAGTTTTACATTTTGATATATTATTTTGATTAATTACATTGTAATAACACGAACATGCTTAAAATATAAATATATACAGTACATACTCACCGTAAAAAATATTAACATTCCACCTCAAGGGATATGTCTTCATGTGTAATGTCACAACTAAACAAAGAAATTTTCCATAATAATACGTAGTGTCTAATGTAAAATTTTAAACAAAGATATACGTGAAAAGGTATCAGGGCAATACGAGATGGATTTAGGTTATAACTAAAGTGTCTGTATATGTGATACTAATAGCTAATCATCAATCTTGAGACCGTTAAGGATAAAGAAATAAAAAAGAGTATGAAGGTAAATGAGTGTTGTTAATTTGTGAATTCCAGCTGCACTTTCTTAACGCCCTAAATAATGTTTCTAACAGCCGAATAATTTAAATTAAATAGAAGTTCTAATATGTTACAATTAGTGGTGAAATATGACATTTCATATCTTTTAGAAATGCTTGTCATGGCAACAAACAAAGAAATATGGCTCCCAGAAATCTACTCGGGATGGTTTTTATTTCAACAACCAATTATTTTCTATGGAAATTGTCCTTCTTTAATGAAGTCAAACAGTAAAAAAATATTAAACAAAAATTTTATGATTTGTTGACAAAATATTTGTAAGAGTCTTAGGCATAAATTCAACATTCTTGAAACTCATTCATTAACAACTGACCCACGTGGTGAGCTGGGGTTAAAATTTTAACATTATTTATTCCTTTCTATAAACATTTAATTCACAATAAATCCATAACATGGCACCTAGTGTACAGATATACTGACTAAACTCTTGCAACATAAACGCAAACAATTAAATACATATCATCAATTTACACATTATTCTACAATGTTTATATTACAATGTTAGGCCTTAAATATAAATAAAATACAAGTACAATAAAGTAATAATGGAACTTAATCTCTACAATTTTTTTTTCTTAATCAGCTAAGCTACCTTTTTTTATCTGTCATTTTGTTTACTAACATCACAAAGTAATCCATTGCATAGTTGCTCCAAAAGACCTTGTATGAGTTCCCCAAAATTATTGACACTGGATTCAGAGATACAACTTGTACAATAAATCAATTATACCAATCAAATAAAAATATCTGAGAAATGCTAAAATTGACAGTAAAAATCTCATTCACTCATAGATAATAATAGACAATAGAGAAAATTCGAGGAATATCAAAGTAAAAAATCTATCTCATATTGGATTTAAACAGAAACTAATTTATTTGAACATTTACTTATTTTGAACAACTAATGTCAGAAAAGTTGGGAAAAAATTTGCTGTTTATTCCTTGCAATAATTAAAGAATCAAAAAAAAAAAATTCTTTGACCTTTAAATTTTATAATCTTTTATTTTGTAATAGTATATTTCAAAATATGTTTATAACCAAACTGTAATAACCTTGTATTTATATCAAAATTGGTTTTAAAACCATACAATTAAGAGCCTTCTTCACCACTTTAAAAACCTGCCCTGAGATTCATTCCCCTGTTTTGGGCAGTACTTAAAAAAAAATATATTTTAAAAAAGGTTTCTTATATATGTTGGATTCATGACCTAATTTACCAGTGGCAATAAATAATCTTAGTGCAAAAAAATCTTAAAAGCAAGGAAAATGTTGTTAATTTTTAATGTCACTGAGGATTATATTTTCCATTTTCTAACTTTTAATGTATACCATACCACATTTTGGCCAAAGATGTAAGCTAACATAGTCTACTGCGCTAGAAGCCCAAAGGTGAAGAAGATTCTTAAGCAAGCATGGGAACAATTCTTTTTTATTAAGAGTAAAAGAACTGTTTAAATTATGAAGAGTATCTTTTGTCATAAGAATAAAACTTTCTGGTCTTTGGTAATCTAAAACTGTCTTCAATCAAAAATGTAGACAAAAATCTATTACAATATTAATAAAAATAAAAGATTTCAAATGTGACAGATAGTTTTCACTTACGAACATTGACAAACTCTGATAAAAAATTGTTTTTAATTTAAATAAACTAAACAATTTTGGCATGATAAAATTATCTTACAACTAATAAAGCTGAAATTACTGGGCTTAATACTGGATTATATAGTTTTGGGCTGCAGTGATCACTTGTTAAATAAAATAAACTTAAGAAACTAATTCATACGGTTTCCCTCACACAGGGGCGTCCACTGACGAGCCGCCGCCAGCTAGTGCCATCTTGGACAAGGACGACAGACTGCGCTTTGGACTGTTCCCAAGAAAAGTGACGTTCGATTCACTGAACAGCTTTCGAAAACTGAAACAAAATGGATAATATGGAGTTGTTAAAATGTTAAAATTGAAATCGCATCCGTAAATTCACAATAAAACCATATAATTTTAATTCTGGGAAAGGTCAATCAACACAATACATCATCTTCTGAATTGATAAAATAGAAGATCGGAAAAAATCATCCAGTGTTAGAAAATATTCATAAACCTTTTGAAAAGTGCTGGCATATCATTCATATGACTGCTGAAAAGTGCTGGCATATAATTCATATAACTGCTAAAAAGTGCTGGGGTTTCCAAGCGGGCAGAGGCGAGTGCATGACAAAAGAAGTCATAAAAAATAAAGTGTCAACCCAAATATTGAAGTGCTAGAGTTCAATATTTCGGATCTCAATCGTATGGCAAATAGATTGGAATCATCGGTGTTTAAAATAACAATCAAGACGATAATCCCATTTTGATTCGCAGTATCAACATCAGCGGCGAGCTGACATAACATATCTTTGCTGTTTTCGGATGAAAAGCGATATCCAATATCGGATCTTAACACTTTTCGTGAAAATGCCGTGATCCCATATATTATAACATAGCACTGAAAGGGTTAAAATATAAAAAATTGTAGACTCTTCAAAGCCAGTCTAAGAGGAGGTGTTCGCATGTCCATGGTTCGAAGAGAGCTCCTAGACCTCCCCCTATGTTAATTGCAGACTGTGCTCAGTCCTGATAAGTTCTACACCACGAAACAGTGAGGTGTAGCTCAGGTGGGCCCATATAACTATATTATTTATGTGGACTCATATAACTGTATTATTTATGTGTCAGTACCTGAAGTTAATTTTCGGTACCACCAGTTCTTGCGTAAGACACCTATACCGAGAACCAATGTTGAAAAGTCAGTAACCGTACCTGGACTATAAATAGAACCAAATTTTATTGGCATCATGCCTCAGAGGAGTGATAATAATATTAGTAAATTTATTAATTTTCTATAAGTTGACAGCCTCATCAGCAGAGATGAAGACAACAAGCCAACTACTGATCATAATGGCTGTGCAAGATCAAGTTCAGCAGATGAAAGAACCAAGCAAAAAACTCAAATAAATGTTTAATATGGTTTAAAAAAATTGTTCTTCTTTGATAGCCACACCATTATACTTTTCTCTCCTTAAATTACAAAAAATGAATAAATCCAAATTTGTTTTTGATTATAATATTACAGTACACTCTCGTTCATCGGAACTAATGTGGCGGACGGCCGGTTCGGATGTCAAAAATTTCCGATGAAGCGGAGTCCACCGTGAGTCATCATTTCCGCCCGTACGGTGACCTATCGTGATTGTATTCACTCTTGTTTTTAAGATAACACAAGAGATTTTATGAAATTAAGGCACTCAAACTTTGAACATGGTACTGTAACAATGAACCTATAGAAATAAAAACAACTCAGGAAATAAAGATCCAAAATCGTTATTCTCATATTCCATATTCATATTCCACTCATATTCCAGCAGCCAACTGACTTCCACGTAACACAGGTGCAGCCGCGACGCGAGACAGACTGAATGATTGAATGACAGTTTGGGAAGCGGTCGAAACGGATGTTCACTTCCTGCCCCCTTCCTCTTTCTATTTTTGTGCGAATACGTACTCCACGGCCTCGTAAATCACATAGATGGGTACAGATTATGGAAAACGCCTGATGACGTTTGATGCAAAATGTGATACTTCACTGTTGTGCGGATAGAACGAATGGAAATTGAAGGCGCTAAAACGAAAAAATTAATTATTTCGTAAGAAAAAAAAAATTATATCCAGATTTTCAGTTCCGATGAAGCGGAGTTCCGATGTCGCCGAGTCCGATGAACGAGAGTGTACTGTACAACAGTTTTTTATTTGATTTGCATTTATTTATGAAAAGTACACAATAAAAAAAGATTTTGTTAAACTTTGGAGTAATTTTAAAAAAGACCAGGCAAATGATATTTTGGCCAAATGCAACATATATGTGTCAAATTAATATCTTAAAGTTCAATTCATCTTAATTTTATGAATTAATCTTCTGACTGTCGCATGTACCACATTGTAATTTAAATGTAAACACTAGTAGGCAAGTGTAAGACTCTTAATGTAAATGGTACTATATCCGTTGATAAATAAATAAATCTTTATTTGTAATTAATGAGTACTCTTTATTTTGGTACCGATGGTACTGGTACCAAGGACTGAGTACCAATTTTTTCAGGTACCATACCAGTGCTGACTGTGAAATATTATTACTGACACATCACTTAACTATGGTAGAAAATTTGACAAACACATCAAGACACTGATTTATTTTGCTAAAACAAAAGTTTTCCTAAAAAAGCTTCTCAACAAATAAAAAGGGGGTCAACAAATTAAAAGTAATTTAAAAGCCAATCAGTAGGGCCTAATGAAATGAGAAGTTGAAACATAAAGTGAACCTGAAAATAAGGAGATCCCATTGATTTATTTATTATTGCAAGATAGCGTTTACTGCATCAGTTAATTTTGTATAACTGCGGTTGATGGAGAGAGCAGCAAATAGTACCTGAAAACCATCAACAAATGTTTTCCCATGATATTATTTTGTTTTATTACAAAATATCTCTGCTGCTTTTAAATTTTTGTGTTTAACTCTTCTTTAAATCAGAGAATTTGGGGACCCCAAAGAACCCTGTTGTAATTTATGTAGTGTAGGATAAAATGTGATAGCACAATGTCCTACCAGGAAAAAGTAAATAACAAATTTTAAAACGAAGGCTATATTATTTAAGATGTATTTATTAGAACATGTGTTTAAAAAATATATTAAATTTATTTACAACAAATGTTCTTAATGTGTTCCCATGTGTTCTCAACATATTTATTAAGCGAGTGTACTTACAATTTACGTATCCCAGAATCTGATTTTTTCCATGGTGCATCATCAGGCTCATACGGGAGGGGACCTTGAACTGTTGAATCATCATCTACAGGCCTGCAACAAAAATTAATTCATACATCATCATATCTGATTAAATTTAATTAAAGAAATATAAATCTTCCCTGTCTTGCTTTTGACAACTTGCACCTTTGTTCATGTATTTATCTGGTTTAACTTAACTAAGTCCAGAGTGCTAAGCCATTGCAGCCCAGCCTCACTGAACAAGCCAAACCACAAACCACTTCAGGGTAGGTATTCAGAGGCAGTCATTAACAATTAGATCCCTGAGGACTTCTCCCAAGAATTACATCCTCCAACTCAAATACTTAAATAACAGAGTAAACTGGTTACAAGAAATATTCACACAACTTACTGTCTACCAGACGGCACCCATCCATAGACCCTAAAGTTTTCTATTTGTGACATAAGATATTCTTTATAATTTATATTGTCCTTTTACTGTAGTAAAAATAGATTGGTTTTCATTCTTGCTAAATTGTATAGGTTTCAAGCCGATTTAGATATAAATGCCGTTTTATTTTGGTCATCACCATATTTGTAAAAATAAAACTTTAAAATAAAGCTATCAAGAAGATTTGTCAAATTTGGAAAGAATTGCACAAAAATTAACTATACATAAAACTTTCATTAAATCGATTTTAGGTTTACAATTTTGGGAATGGATAACTTATTAGATGAACGGATCAAAGAGGGGTGAAATCCTCATACATGACTATTGGTGCCTCAGAGTATTGAAGAAACCTGATTTCAATGTCTGATGTTTACTTCTGAAAGAAGGTTTGGATCGACTTCAAACCTATGAGGTAGATTTTATACATAATTTTTAGATTTAAGTTTGTTATTGGAAGTCATTGTGTGCATTAATAAACCAATGAGCCATAATTAACCCTCGAGAGGATGCTTAGGGGAGGAATCCTCTCGGTCAATATTTTATGTTGTGGAAAATATTTATCTTGGGGTTGACAGCACTGTACTTTTGTTTAGCTTTCGCCCCCCTCCTCACCCCGCAATTGACCTACCCTTATCACGCTTTCAGCGACCAGGGTCAGTTTGGCGAGTGCTTTCCTGAGGTGCTGGACGATTCCTCTGTGAGCATTTTTGTGTGTGTTGTGAACCCGGAAAAAGAGTCTGTGTGCGATCGTTTTTATTTGGTTATTTGTAATTGTTTAGGCTACAGTTGCAATTTTAAATTTTATTTTTATTTGAAGTAACTTTTTATTATTTCATGTAACTATTAGAATTTATTGTAGTATCATTGTTATAATATTTAATTTATGGTTTATGCTGGGAAACCTCCTAGTAATTTTTTATAGATTCTAAATGTTGAGTTTTAAACAAAAGATTTTTTATTTGTACTCCAAAACGTTATTTTTACTATTTTTATACTATTTTACTAAACTGTTATTAAGAAATATTAAGTTTTAAGTAAAAAAAGTGGAACATGATTGTATAATCCATAATAGTTATAATAATTACATTTGTTAAACTAACTTTGCCATTCTTGCTCTGTTTACAGGGATATAGCGTGAAATAATCATTTTATGTTTATATTTCATTTTATTTCATTTTATGTTTTATATTTATGTTTATATTTATAATCATTTTCTGTTTTTATTTCAAACAATAAATGTATTTAGAATACATTTTGTGCATTTATTTAAAACCCGGAGGAAACCTCCTTGAGCGAGAGACGGTGTTTTAAATTTTAAGCGACCTCTGAAGGGTTAACTATTTCCTGACCATTGTGATACCTGTTGCATTTAGTGTGACACTTCACTAAATACAACTTGTTATTTCACAAATATATAAAAATAACGTACAAATACAGACACTTATATTTGTATAGACTAATAATGATTAAAGGAGTAATTTATGAAGTAATTAAAACAATACGAGTTGTAATGATTTAAACAAACACATCCAGTCCAAAAGAAAATCCCCTAAATTAATGGACGATCAGCTGACAGCGGCAAAATTAGACAAAATGTCAGAAGTAACATAGTAAACTAACAGTTTGTGAGATAAGGTAATTTTGTTATACTAACATACGGTAACTAACTCAGAAATGTAGTTTAGATACATATAAAAAAGTATCCCAATAAATAGAATATCTTTTTGTACAGTAAGTAGATTTAAGCGACTGTGTTTATTTTCTTATACAGTAAACTTCCTCTAATCCGAAATCGTACAATCCGGTAAGTTTGATATTCTGACACAACATTCAGAAAATCTTTTATTGATAGGTATACAAGTAATAATGAGTGTTGAAGTTCATTTTTGGATCAGAATTCGCGAGGGGACAACACTGTGCCATACAAAGCACTTCGGAATGCGTGGAGGGGAGATGAGTCGTATTTATCCAACATCTGGTTGACATTATATAATTGTCTTTTTAGTTTCATAATCATGACCGGCATTTTTCATTGCAGTATGTTATGCAATGTTTTTACACTGTAGGTAGTAAAGCTGTTCAAAGAATAAATGACATATTTTAATGTAATTTTGTCTTGAATACTCATTTTCCTGACATTCATCCTGTAATCCGGAATATTTTGTAATCGTGCATGTATTAAATCCCAGACATACCAGATTAGAGGAAGTTTAATGTACTACTTTCAGAGGTTAATCCAATGAGTAAGAAATTTATCCAAATTTTGGTAGGTGTATGAGTTTATTTTTGTTTCTATACACCTTATCCACAATAACCAATAATAATAATTTTCAAGGGACTTTAAACACCAGGCATTTTATTTCATTTTTTTAAATGACCTATTGAGTTCCCTATCTTTAGTCTGATCTTCCCATACGCGCAGACTCCTCGCATGTACTCCTAGTGATAGAGAAATTCCCCTGAACTTACAAATAAATTTATATATCGTAAGCATTTATATTTTTTAAACTAAACTTTTCATTGTAAATAAAATCCACACCATCAGCCTGGATGAAGTGGATCTAAGATGCAGCCAAGATGTATGATGGAGAATGTACTGTATGACACAACGCATTGATGCTGTTCTTAGGAAAAAAACAAAAGCAAAAAATAAAAATTTACACAATGTAAAACTTTTAGCAATAAAACTTTATAAAAGTTTTTAAGAGTAGATAAAAACCTAAGAAAAATTATGCATGCATGAATGACTTGCTTAAGAAATGAATGCAGTAGCTATGTGAAGAAGCTGATTTTGAAAAGACCAGTTGGAACATTCAGGCAGAACAAACTATAACTACAAAATACTACAACTTACTTTCATTCCTTGGTGAATGGACAGATATTTTTGGAAGTTGGCAGTCCTGCTTTCAGAGGCAATACTGCTTTTCTTCATCTGAATTGTGAGGAATGTGCAACTATTGTGGAGTTGTTTTGCTTGGGAAATGGAGAGCTACAATAGACAATGTCTTAACCCTCCCCTCTCTGTATAAGTTTATTTTAAAATGTTTAAATGTTGTGAAATTTAAACATTTATATAACTAAGGCACAAGAAATAGAAATTATTTTCAATACCCGATACGTAGACTAAATTATGTTCAAAAACTGCCATAATATTTTGGAAAGAAACTCTACAATAAACTGCCAGATAAAAAAAAAAATGAAAGTAGGTAACCTAAAGTTTAGAAAAGTGCAATCTCTATTACTGGAAAAAGTATATTTTAACATAAATGATTTTCTAACTGATTCATTAAACTGATATAAGTTTTAAATGGAAAACTAATAAATGAGTTGAAACCTTAGTATTTAAGATTTTGACTTGTCACCTGTTTTACAAGCTGTGCTGGGACATAAGAAATGTATTATGACCAATAAATTTAAAAAGTTTGAGTATGAGTAATTATTTGCATTCTAAGGAAATTGATCGAGTTAACGATGAATACAAGCATTTATGAGTAACCTTGAAAGTGATATTTGTTTTAGAGATTGCAATGAACAAGTTCATGAGATTGCCTTTATGATCAAGTTTGCCGAAATAAAAAAAGGGATATATTTAAGGTTATAAAAAATATGCTGTAAGCTTACAATTAATTCCCCCTTAGCCGAAGTCTTTAAAATAAACTGTACAAGTTTTGGAAAGAGTATACAACATTTTAAAGATATTAAGATATTCTCTACAAACTCAACCTCAATATATATATATATATATATATATATATATATATATATATATATATATATATATATACACATATATATATATATATATATATATAAGTAGATAGTACTATGGGGTTCCTAGGACACTTTTGGAGACAATAAAAAATCAAACAAATTTCACAGTTTTTTAATACAATTATGCAATATTTTTGCCATTTTTTGGCCAATTTTCAGCTTTTGTCAAATTGTCATAAAAAATATGCAAATTTAATGAAATTTTTAATAAATATGAGTAGTGTGTTTTGGTTACCGCTGGCTCAGGTCAGCTGCCCCGGAAGCCATGCGCCGGGGCATACAGCTTCCGGTCGGTTATTAAATTAGGGGGAGGGGTTGGGGTTTGCGTTTGAACCAAACCTGCGCATAAATTAAAAGTCAGTTCAAAACCAAAATTCAACAGTTGAACACAAGTAGAAGTTAGTTGAAAAAGGAGAGGGGATAATTGTTTCAAGGTCATCCGGAGGGAGTTTTAAAAAAGACTGAACTGCTAAGAGTTCAGTTTAATGTCGATCGTCGTACAGGTCAGTCGAAACCGACGAGCGACCGAAGAATAGCTTCAAGATCATTCTTCGCCGTCGAAGATACATCCGAAACTTGGACGGGGTCCTGCGGATTCGGTGGAGGCGAAGTCCTCGGAGGATTCTCTCTCGGGTGGGTAGTAGATGATATTTCGTGAACTTGAACTTGTTCCTGGTTCGTATCCATTTTTGTGTAGCGTAACCTAGAGCGGAGTTGTTGTTAGTTGAAGAGCGTATAGAATAATGAAGCAGGAATTGTCGTGGGCGCGCTTATATAAAGAATGGTGGGGATGAAATAGAAAAACCTGTTGAACACAGTCGATAGGTGTAACAAGTTCGAAGTTGTAGAAACGTAACATCGAACGTAAAATATTGTGAATAACACTATCGTCAACGTTTACCCGCGGAGTTCTAGCCGAGTATAACGGGTTAAAACTTAATTTCTTCCTCACTTTTGTTAAATTTGTTTTAGTCTTTGAAACGGATGGTTTGGAATCATTTCGTAATATATGTTGTGTCCGCAAAAGTTTCAATTTCAAACATTGCGTATCCATCACAAGAAGTATGTCAGACGTGTAGAAGTGAGAACAAGACAGATGAATGAGATATAACGTCGAGCACGCGAAGGTGATTCAAACAGGACGACATGTGCTAATGTAAATGAAATTTCAGGTTAATAGCAATTATAATTGTATAATGAAGTTGGCGAAACGTATATATAATGAGTAGGAAGGATGTGAACACCGCAAATGCGAGTTAATTAATGGTCGTGGTGCGATGAACAATCTCCATTTATAACGGCTATCGCGTGGGAAGATCCGTTCCGCACGAGCACCCAAGCGAAACCCGTGTTCACTCAAGCGGAACCCCCCCCCCCCCCCCCCCCCCATAAAAAATGGAGATTAAATCCCCCCCATAAAAAATGGAGATTAAATCCCCCCCCATAAAAAATGGAGATTAAATCCCCCCCCATAAAAATGGAGATTAAATCCCCCCCCTTTCCCCCACTCCTTTGGGTCAATGGCCGGTTATGACCGTTGTTGACTCCATCTAGTTAAACTGAATTAAACATGGCAGCTCCCATGGAAAGTTCTAACCTCAAACCTTGTTTTCGCTCCGACTCCTCATTTGACTTTTATACCGCTGCGAACTGGACCGTACTGGAGTGAAAATAACCGTACTGCGCATGCGCTAATTCCTCCCACCATCGCGCTTCACTCCCCCACCACTTCCCCCACCTCTCAAAATCCGAGGAGCGATACGAGCCCGATCTTCGCGTCAGTCGTCAACGAATTTTCATAGCGAAAAGTCGTTGGCGATTCGGTAAGAGGTTTCAAATATATAGTAGGCTATATATATTTGAACTTCTTATACTACGTTGCGTTTTTTAATGCAATGTAGTATGTGTGTGTGTGTGTGTGTGTGTATATTAGTTGTAAGGTGTACCTATTTTAAGAATTAATATGCGCATTGCGATGTTAGTTATAAGTTGTGTTTAGCATTAAGGTGTATTAATTTTAAGAATAATTATGGTATTTTGGTTGTGTTGAATTATCTTGTTTTTAATAATCTGTTGTTTTGCCTTACAGCTAGATGATAGGGGGTAGATTAACTGTAAATTCAGAAGTTCAGTTGAACTTCACTTAGAAGGGGTGGGACATCCGCAAATTGCGGACTAGGTTTTTGCATTTTGTTTAGGAATATGATTGGGTGGGATTAGTTGGGTGGGTGTTAGAGTTGCGTTTCTGCATTAGCTGTTCCAGTTTCCCTTGGAATTCACGGTTACGGTAGACCCGGACCGGACCGTTACGGTAGACCCGGACGGTCCAAACAAAATTGCGTCGATGTCCCTCGCAGAACGTAACTAGTGGGTTGGGAGTGGGAACCGTTAGGCAAACAGGGTGGTGGGAACAGTTACTACTGTTCCCATCACCTTGGTTTTTTATAAGTGTTGAATGACCTTGACCCACTTTCGGAAGGGTCAGACTTGCATTGTTTGCCGGTGTAGGCTCATATAGCGTGCAAAGAATGGTATTTAATGAAATATCATCAGCATTCAAAGAGAGACTGTTGTTTTGCAAGTTAATTAGTCTTCATTAGCACACAACAATTATCGCGTGTGAAGATCCGTTCCGCATGAGCACTCAAGCGGAACCCGTGTTCACTCAAGCGGAACCCCCCCCCCCATAAAAAATGGAGATTAAATCCCCCCCCTCATAAAAAATGGAGATTAAATCCCCCCCTTCCCCTTCCCCCACCCCTTCCCCCACCCCTTCCCCCACTCCTTCCTCCACTCCTTCGGGTTAATAACCGGTCATGACCGGGACTCATTATACCGTTCCAGTCACGGTTACTAGTTACATTCGCTTTCTCATTCCGACTCCATACAGCGATGCCGCCGGTCGAGACACCAGTATTCCACGAGCACGTTGTTGACACCTACGAGGTTTCGGAACCCGAAGGTGACAACAACAGGCTTGAGATTCCATACCGGATCCAGTACGATGAAATTATAACAATCTACGCGGATCCCCAAAACCCTCGTCTGTCTCTTGATGGGGTTTTCAGAGAAATGTTGCAAATCATAGAGGATGGTGATGTGCTAGAAATAACAAGCTTTGTGACCGACGACAAAGGTCAACACAGCTTGTTATTTCAGCAACCTCTAGGATTTGACGATTTGTACTGGTGGCTCGATCGTTTTTGTACAACATTGCGGCACGAGCCTCAAACAAGCCCTTGCTTCCAAGCTATAGCTCATAGTTGGTAAGCTTTGCCTTAATGAGGCAAAAAAACGGCCCTTTTCAGGGCCACCTAAGACTTGAATTTACGCATGTAAGCTACTCAGCTTACTTGCGACTTAGAAATAAGTTCTGCTACGCGGCCAGTTTTGTCCGTGTAGTAGTAATGAAAGGAGGGTTCTGTGTTAGGAAGGGTCAATGACCGTTTCGCATGAGCACTCAAGCGGAACCCCCCCCCCATAAAAAATGGAGATTAAATCCCCCCCCATAAAAAATGGAGATTAAATCCCCCCCTTCCCCCACCACTCCTTCCCCCACCACTCCTTCCTCTACCACTCCTCCGGGTGAATGGCCGGTCATGACCGGTTGTTTACCTATATCTAACCGTTACACTCGCTACTCCAGTCTTCATTCCAATCCGAGAGGCCACCACCGCAACAACGTAGCTATGACTACTTTATTTACATTATGCTTGCAAGAGATACTTGCAAATAGAGACATGTTGGAATTTGCATTTAATAATGCAAACTTTCCACCACCACTAAAAGAAGTTGTGTATTCCTTTTATAAAGAAAACTTTGGATACATTGAATACTTCTGGTGGAAATTCCAAGATGGAACTCAAATGTTGTTGTGAGTGCGGTTTGGCTGCAACAGATTCTAATCTCAGACTCTTTTTAGATGAAGGTGGAACCTACAAAGGAAGTTATGATTGGGCATACAAGTTCAATCTTCCAAATGATAAATGCGATATTTGCGCAAATCCTTTATACAAGTGGGTACACACCGAAGTCCCTGTGTGAGTTTAGCTCCATAGGGACAAACGGCCCTTTTCAGGGCCACCTAAGACTTAAATTTAGGGATGTAAGCTATTTAGCTTACATGCGACTTAGCAGAAATAAGTTCTGCTACGCGGCCAGTTATATCCGTGTAGTAGTAATAGAAGGAAGGTTCTGGTCCCTTGACTATCGCGTGGGAAGATCCGTTCCGCATGAGCACTCAAGCGGAAACCGTGTTCACTCAAGCGGAACCCCCCCCCATAAAAAATGGAGATTAAATCCCCCCCCCATAAAAAATGGAGATTAAATCCCCCCCCTTCCCCTTCCCCTTCCCCCACCCCTTCCCCCACTCCTTCGGGTTAATGGCCGGTTATGACCGGTTGTTGACTTCATCTAATTAAACTGAATTAAACATGGCAGCTTCCATGGAAAATTCTAACCTCAAACCCTAGTATACGGATCGGAATCACTCCATGCTATTGCGCATGCGCCAAGTCTGTATTACTCCATTTAGTGCTACTGCGCCTGGAAAGGCGAGTTATCCGGATCGGAATCACTCCATGCTATTGCGCATGCGCCAAGTCTGTATTACTCCATTCAGTGCTACTGCGCCTGGAAAGACGAGTTCTCCGTATCGGAATCACTCCATGCTATTGCGCATGCGCTGAGTCTGTATTACTCCATTTAGTGCTACTGCGCTTGAAAAGTTCTAACCTCAAACCTTGGTTTAACGTTATTGCGCATGCGCCGCATCCACTTCTCCGTTTTATTTTTACACCGCTATGAACTGGACTGAATTGAACCAATCCCGTCACGCTCCCCCCACGCCAGTCTCCTCATTTGCATACTGCTATATAAGTGGAGCAAGCGTTGTTCTCTCCTTCATTCTGCTTTCACGCGCCGCACTTGTTTTGTCTTTGCCAGCATTATTTTGTTTTAAAATGCTTCCTCACGTTAATGAAGAGGTCAATCCTTCCGAATATGCTGATGTTTACCATCAACATGTAGAAGATCCGATAGATTTCTACGATAGTAGTAGTGAGAATGAAGATGATAGTAGCAGTGAGAATGAAGATGATAGTAGCAGTGAAAATGAAGAGAATGAGAATGATAGTAGCAGTGAGAGTGAAGATGACAATGAAAATAACATTGAACTTGATGAACAAATGGGACCATTTTATTTCAATGAACTAGATCCCCTTGATATGGTAGACAGATTCATTGCGGAAGCGCACAAATGGCTAAATTTAGGATATAATATTATAATTGGATCAGCTATTCTGTATCATGATAGTAAGTTCTTTTGTGTAACATCAAATACTAGAGAACGTATGTTGACTTGGCGGGATGATGTACTGAGGTGTCACGAGTATAATATTAGCATTGGTGGCTACTTTGTCGCACAAGTGGGCTCGTGGGTCTAATGTGGCTAGTGTCGCCACACAAACCTTCCCTCACCCCCTACCCTATCCCCTCCCAATCCTTATTCCTTCCCCCTCCCCATTTTTTAAAACTCATAAAAGGCGGACTATGAACCTCCAGGTTTTTAGTCTGTACTTGCACCGTCAAGATGAGTACAAGACTTGATGGTTTCATAGCTAATGAAATTAATATATGGAGTTTAATAACAAACTTACGCATTAAAATTGAAGAAACAATTATGGCAAACAATGGGATAGGAGTTATTGTTATTGTTTCATTACTAAGACATATTGACTTTTTGTATGATATAAAAGTAACAATTAACAATATTAATGAACTATTTCCCTGGACAATATTTATTCGCGATAAAATTGAAGAGCAGAAAATTACAGTAGATGTACTAGCAATGAAATACAACCTAGATAGAGAAGAATAACTACAAAACGCTCTCCCCCCACCTTCTTTTATATTTGTGCAAAAGAGTGGGGAGTAAAAGAATATATAAGACAAAGAACGCAATATATAGTTCGTTATTCGAGGTAAAAGAAGTGGTGAACAAATATGTTGTCTAAAGATACTCCATTTGTTAATTATTTTGAAGTTAAAAATGTTTATATTAGTACAGATGAAATGGAAGAAGACAATATAGAGGAAAATTATAACGAAACTGATAATTATTCAACGATGGATGAAGAAGAAATGGAACAGTTTGAACAAGAAATCTTTGAAGAAATGATAAATGATAGTGACGAAGACATAGTTAAAGAAGCAATTGATATATACATATTAGATTCATCATTGGATTCACCCATATCACCTTTACTGTCTTCTGAATCCGAATCCGAATTGGACTAAGGTAGTCCCCCACTTTATTGTTTTAAGTAAGTCCTATAAATTGTGAAGTTTGTCATTAGTAAGTCAACATTTGTTGGAGCTACATGTATGGTTAAGCATGTCTCCTAGAGATACTTCTTTTATACAATTAATTGAAATTGTGAAACAACGAAATATTACGTTAGTTCAAGAAGAAGATGAAGTTGAAACAACCGACATAACACAAGATCCTGTAGAAGAAGCGATGGAAGTAACAGAAATTGATCAAGAACCTTCAATGATGGAAATGGTTGAAGCGCAAAACGAATCTCAAGATGTAGAAGAGACTGTTCCATATTCGGTTTTTTGGGATTTTGCATCAAATATTTTTGTTGTAATTCAAATTGAAATTAATAATCTTGAAGAAGTGGTGGGGGAAAATTCTCCCCACCACTAGTTTAAAGTTGGTGGGGGAATGTTCATAAATGTGTTGGTTATTTGCGTAGAAGATTATTTGTCAGGAAACTGTTGACTAAAAATGTTCAATCCTAACGCACCATCTTCTTCAAGTAACTGTCAAATACAAACGTTTTGTGCTGTACCTTTTGAACCTTCATACTATAAAATGATAGGTATTCATGAGATTACAATCAGTGATCAAAAAATGTTCAAAGTATTCTGTTCTCGACTTAATAGAACCTTACTTCTACCACCAAATACGTTCACTTACAGGCTACCCCTGATAGACAAAGATGATGTAAGAAAAATACCAATGATTCAAGTGAAATTTCTGGAAGATGGAATTCTTGTTAATTTAAGAGAAGTATATCATAATGAATATTCGAAAAGACTGGCTTTCAACTTTCTTAAGGAAAATATAGGACGTGAAAAATACCAGTATCCAGAACCATTTTACACATACCTTTTTGAAAATGGAGCAAGTGTAACAGTGGAAATAAGTATTAAATTAATGTAATTCTCCCCACTACTAGCCTAAAGTTGGAGGGGGAAGTGCATAAATGTGTTGGTTTTCTGCGTAGAAGCTTATTCTTCAAGATATCGTTGACCAAAATGTTTCATCATATTCCTTGTGATCCAACCTCTTCGTTCAGGGAGAATCAAAGATTAAAAAGACTAGAAAAGGAAAAACAAGACCGACAAGATATGAACATGGAGTTCAATCGACTACAATTTCAAATACCCGGAATTGCAATGGGAGCACCAAAATTAAAAACTCTACACTGGGCTGGAAGTTACATCAAGTATTTAAAACTACAAGTCGAAGCAAGAGATTTAAAATTGAAGAAATTGGAAATGGAAAATCGGGAAATGAAGAAATTAATATCACACATGTCTGGTAATACTACAGTTCAAAAAGGTGAGGAGGAAGGAAAAGAAATATTAGGAATCTAAATTATCAAACAATCCTCTTAGAGAATGGGGAATAGATCACTTTGTGGTAATGGAATAACATGCCGCTTAGTGATCTATTCCCAGTTCTCGCTTGATATCCAATGACCTTGACCTATATAAAAGTGGTGGGAGAAAATCATATAAGAAAAAGGTTTTAGATGTGACTATCAGTTTAAGTCTAACACGATGGATAGGTTGTTAGTTCTGTGTTTACAAGAAATTATCAATAATGGGTTTCTTTACCATTACATCATGAGATCAAATGAGTATAAAATACCTAAAGCAATTCGTGAAATGCTCATTGAATTTAAGAAAGACAACTATGGATTTGCTATCTATCTTGCTTATACTTTTAAAGACGGTACAAAAATGTGTCATGATTGTGGAAAAGCGTCTGTTTTAGATTTTGAACAATTCCAAGATGATGGAGGTAGGTTAGTTCATTTTGTAAAAGCTCAAATAATGAAATTCTAAACATGTAATAAAATTTGCGACATTTGTGCACAGTGTTTGTTTGAATTTATTAAGTATCGTGCATTCAAACCATAAATGAAATAAAGGTTAATAATACCCCTTCCACGTATAAAGGAGAGGGGGAAAATAGTGGGGGTGATAGCTAGGTGGGGGAAACGTGTATAAATACAGGTTGTCTGAAGAGAGTTTTATTATTGTTTCGGAATTAGAAGAAACATCATGGAATTTGAAGTGCGTCATTACAAGATCAAATATGAAGAGTGGATTTCAGTTGCGAATTTCATATCATCAAAAGAACAAGAAAATAAGTTGATGCAAGTATATTGTTATATACATAATGAAGAAAGCCATCACAAAGTGATGAGCTATCTAAATATGCCTGGCGTGTCATCAAGAAGCCCGGAATTCATAAAATACTTAAAGGAGGAAGATGTGGACGTCACATTAGAAGTATGGTACAAAGTTTGAGAAACAAGTATGTATCATTATGGTGGGGGGAAGAATATATAAGTCGGTGGTGGGGGGAAGTGTGATAAAAGAAGCAGAAGTTTAGAGAAGAATTCACTTTGTACGGCGACAGTGAAAGATGGCTGATCCTTCTGCAACACCTGTATTTTCAACTTCAGATTGCCAACAAAACTCAGAATCAAAGATGTTTTGCACTACTCCAACACCAAACTACTATGAAGATCAACAGCTGCAAGTGTCTTCCACATCAGTGTTGAAAATGTCAAAGCCATATCCAAGTTGTATGTACGAACCAATAACACCATCTTCAGCAAGACTAAGAAAAAACCTAAGAATGAAAGAAAGATATAAGAGAGAAAAGATAGAATTTACAAAATTACAATTAATGGTGCCTACCATTGAAATTGGATGTAGCAGAATACAGACTTTACAGAAAACCAACGCATATTTGATAAAATTATTGGACACTATCAAAGAGTTGAAGAAGAATGGACATTCTCATAAGTAACATCTGCACACACGTTTCCTCCCAAAGAAAAACAACAAAAAAAGTATAAAAAATTAGCAAAACCCAAAAAAATTAGATGTAGAATAGAGAGCGAGGAATAGATCACTTTGTGGTAATGGACTAACATGCCACTTAGTGCTCTATTCCTCGTTCTCGCGTTATATTGGATGACCTTGACCTATATTAGTAGGGTGGGGGGGAAATTGAAAGTGGTGGGGGGAAAATGTATAAAGGACGAGCCTACTATAGTCGAATTATTCCGAAAGCGAACTTGTAACGAGTATGGACTTGACTACAAGTAAAGACAATAAGAAACAAAGGCTTCGGGAAATGGCTAAAGCAAGAGAGTCTAGAATAAAGTTTAAATTTTACAGACTACAGAGATTGATTCCTGGTGTTATGTTAGGTGAAATACGAACAAGAACGGTGGACAAAGCGGCTGATTACATTAATGAATTACGTACAGAACTAATGATAAAACAGGCAAAAATAGAAGAATTGGAACAAATAATAAGACAACACATTGAAAATTCAAACAGTCAACCAATAAACTATGTAACAAAAGATTAAAATTAAAACAAAAAAGGAAATGGATTTGGACTTTGGCTATTGATTGAACACTTCTTAGAGAATGGGGAATAGATCACTTTGTGGTAATGAAATAACATGCTGCTTAGTGATCTATTCCCAGTTCTCGCTTAATCTAAAATGACCTTGACATACTTATCAAAATATCATATAAGCCGAATCGCAAAGAGTTATTCCTCATTTACTTGAAATGGCTCCTGTGGACAACACCGATTATCCAAGGAAACCTCTTGTTGAAATATTGTATAAAATTCAACTAGAAGATTTAAATATGGAAGAAGAGGATAACATCAGTGAAACATCACAAGTAGAAAGCGTAGATGATATGGATATAGATCTAATAACATCAGAAGTTGAAAGCATCAATGATGTGGAGAATGAAGATTTAAGTGTAGTAATATCAGAATCTTCGTCATCGTTTGAATATGAAGAAGTACAAACTGAAACTCCAACTGGAATAGAAAATACGAATGAACAATCGGTTTGTAGAAGACTATTTTCCTCGGATAGTGAAGAAGATGAAGATGAAGATGAAACAGTGGTGGGGGAACCTTTATAAAAGGAGGAACAAAAGAGCCCATTTCATTTCTCGGCGAAATTTGGAAGAGTAAACATGTATCGTTGCGATAAATGTTCGGAATCGTTCAACGATGATATTCTATTAGAAATACATAAAGAACTATTTCACAACAACGCAGAAGAACAAGAAGAACAAGATGAAATTTTAGCAGGACCTTCAACTACTTTACCAAATCTACAAGTATTTGCATTACCTGGTAAAGTCATAATGCATCATAAAATTCAAAATGAAGACTTAAATCTAGAAGAATTTATTAAAGAAGCAAAACCAATTATAAGTAAAACTTTAAAAGATGAATTGAAAAGATTGAACTTTCTTAAATTTGGTTTATTACTAGAAGCTATGTTTATAAATGTACAAGAAGAATTATCACCAAGAGGATTCATAACAAAAAACCGAACCATCATAGGAAGTTCAGACATTGATTCAATAGTAGAAAATTGTATAGAAGAAATATTAACCAAACTTCAGGAACACGAAGGAAGAGGATCCGGATGGAGTCTTACAAGCATTGAAGGATTAGATATAAGAGTTCACAAACATGGATATGGACTAATGGGATCTAGTTATATTCCTTTGCCAAAAAGAATTGAAAATACAAAGTCTTGTATTAATGTTCAAAATGAAAATAATGAATGTTTTCGCTATGCTATGACGTCAAAGTTTGTATTACGAAATCCATGTAGACCCAACCAAGAATATGAAGATGCAAGACACAGGTACAACTTTCAAGGAATAACGTATCCCGTTTCTACAAAAGATATATCAAAGTTTGAAAAGAAAAATCCCGGCACGTCTATTAATGTTTTTGCATTAGATAGTTCAAACAAAGTGTATCCTTTACGTATTGCAAAAGAAGAGCTACCAGATCATACGGATTTACTACTACTAACGCGAGGAGATGTGTCTCACTATGTGTACATAAAGAAATTTGACTCTCTTGTTAATAAGCAACTTTCAAAAAATAGAAATAAAAAGTTGATTTGCAAGAGATGTTTTAATTTTCAACGAGAAGGAAGACAAGGAAGAGAATGGTTACAAGAGCACAAAAGATTATGTAACAATAATTATGGAGCAAAGATTATTTTACCTCCGCAAAGCAGAGCATTCGTTTCATTTGAAAAAGTTCATCATCAATACCGTATCCCTTTAGTTGTGTATGCAGATTTTGAATCAACACTTGTTCCAGTTGAAGATGAAAATTGTGAAGCAAGAAAAAGTGTAAAGTATCAAATGCACAAACCAAACAGTTTTTGTTTAATGGTCAAATCAACATTATCAGAAGAACATTTAAACAGATATGGATTAACTTCAGAACCTCTAGTATATCGTGGTGAAAATGCGGAAAAAATATTTCTTGATCACCTATATTCAATAGCTGGAAATACACAAAGCTTATATACAGATATTGTACCAATGAAACCGATGGACGAAGAAGAAGAAATTCAACATGAAAATGCGACTCACTGTTTCTTGTGCAAAAATGATTTTACTATTGAGAATTATAAAGTTAAAGATCACGACCACCTCACAGGTTATTACAGAGGTGCTGCTTGTAATAAATGCAACTTGGGCTATCGTTTACCACTATTTATCCCTGTGGTTCTGCATAATCTCAGTGGGTACGACGCTCATTTTATAATACCTGAATTAGGAAGAGACGACGGTAAAATCGATGTGTTAGCTGAAACTTCAGAGAAGTTTATAAGTTTTTCCAAAGAAGTTGGAAACGTCAAACTAAGATTCTTGGACTCCTACCGATTTTTGCCGTCGAGTTTATCCAAACTTTCTGAAAACCTAAGGAAACAAGATTTAATCGAAACGAAGAAGATTGTAAACAGCGACAAACTGGATCTGGTACTTCGAAAAGGTGTTTTCCCATATGATTACATAGACAGTTTAGAAAGATTTAATGAAACATCACTACCTCCAAAAGAAGAATTTAAAAGTAAACTGTACGACATGGATATATCTCAAGATGATTATGATCATGCATGCAAAGTATGGAACGAATTAGGATTTAGAACATTAGGGGAATATTCAGACTTCTATGTTAAATTAGATGTGACTTTATTATGTGATGTGATGGAAGAATTTAGAAATACGTGTTTTGCGTCATATGGATTAGACCCTCTTCATTCGTACACTTCGCCTGGACTAGCGTGGCAAGCCATGTTAAAAGAAACAAATTGTAAAATACAACTTCTTACAGATATAGATATGGTGTTGATGTTAGAATCAGGAGTTCGAGGAGGATTAACGCAAAGTGTAACACGTTATGTTAAGGCGAACAACAAGTATTTGCCCGATTATGATGCATCAAAACCAACAACATTCCTGGGTTATTTTGATGCAAATAACTTATACGGATGGGCAATGTCGAATCCCCTTCCATATGATAATTTCAAATGGATAGACCCAGAATCAATTGGAAACATAATGGATATACCGAAATATGGAGAAACTGGTTACATATTTGACGTCGATTTTGAATATCCCGAACATCTTCACGACGAACATTACGATTTACCACTTCTTCCGAAGACTGAAGTTTCTCCAACTGGAAGATGGCCGAAATTATTGATGACTTTAACCAACAAGTCTAGGTATGTTGGACACTACTGGATGATACAACAGGCCTTAGACTTGGGATTGAGAATTACAAAAATTAATCGAGTACTACAATTTTCTCAATCTTGTTGGTTAAAACCGTACATTGACAATAACACAAGAAGAAGAGCCGCCGCTACATCAAGTTTTCAAAAAGATTTCTTCAAACTAATGAACAACGCAATATTTGGCAAGACTTTGGAAAACAAAAGGAAACATAAGGATATCAAATTGGTAACTGATCCAGTAAAATTACAGAAATTAGTGCAACAACCAAACTTTGGTTCATCTGTAATTATTAATGAAAATCTAGTTGTTATTTCCATGAACAAGAAGTCAGTTGTAATGGGTCGTCCTTTGTATCTTGGAATGTCAATCTTGGATATTTCCAAAACACACATGTACGAGTTTCATTATAAGAAGATGGTTAACTATTATGGAAGAGAGAACATTGGTATTGCATATATGGATACGGATGCACTAATTTACTGGATTAAAACAAATGACATGTACGAAGATTTACGCACTTTTATATATAAAGATGATTTCGACTTTTCAGATTATCCCAAGGACCATCCAAATTACGACAACGACAGAAACAAGAAAGTATTGGGAAAATTTAAGGATGAAACAAATGGCGTACCGATGATGGAAATTGTAGCATTAATGTCCAAACTATATTCATTACAACTGTACATAAGCGAAAGGAATCAACATCAAGTCACAAAAAAGGCCAAAGGAATAAAAACCTCTTTCCTGAAGAAGAACGTACAGTTTGAACATTATAAAAGATGTTTGTTTGAAGATGTCGAAACAACTGCAACGTTCAACACTATTAGAAGTTATAATCATCAACTTTTTAGTGTCAAACAAACAAAGTGGGCATTAAGCTACAAAGATGACAAGCGCCATATTTTAGAAGATAAAATTAATACTTTACCGTTCGGCCACTACTCCCTGAACCCTATCGACCAGTAAACCTGTTCTTCATCCTCTACCTTCTTCCTTTTTCCTTTCCGTAAAGAAGAGGGGACATGGCAAGCTCAATGCCATGTTTCCTCTTTTTTACACTAATATGAAAATGGCCTTGACCTATATTCAAACTATATAAAAGAGAATGAACTATTGTACGTATCAGTATTTTTACAAGCGGTGTAAAAGCAACACCTAAAGATGGAAAGTGTGAAGGACAAGATTGTAAATGAACTACATAAACCAGCAAGAAGAAGATTTCCCAGAAGAAGTACAATTATTAAGGGAGTGAATGATCTTTTCAAGCTGATCTAATTGAAATGATACCGCACAGTAAATTAAACAAAGGTTTTAAATATATTTTAACAATTATAGACTGTTTTACTAAAATAGCTGACGCTTTACCATTGAAGGATAAGACTGGTAAAAGTGTTACTAAAGCTATGGAAACAACGATACAAAGAAATAAATTCAAAATCAAACATCTACAGACCGATGATGGAAAAGAATATTTTAATAAAGACTTTGGAGCTTTGATGAAGAAATATCAAATAAATCATTATTCTACAAATTCTGAAGTTAAAGCTTCAATAATTGAAAGATTCAATAGAACATTGAAAGGAGCGATGTACAAACAATTTTCAAAACGAGGATCATACGTGTGGTATGACATATTACCACAACTTATAAAAGAATATAACAACAAATATCATCGTACCATCGGAATGAAACCTATCCAAGTAAACAGTGCTAATGCTAAAGTTGTATTACAACGCATCAGAAATAATACAACACCTAAATTGGAAAGGTTGCAACCAAAGAAGTTTAAGGTCAACGATAAAGTTCGTATAAGCAAATACAAAGGTGTATTTAGTAAAAGATATCTACCAAATTGGACTAATGAAGTATTTACAGTTTATAAAGTGCAACCAACTATACCTGAAACTTACTTATTAAAGGATAACAAGGGTGAATTACTTCAAGGTGGATTCTACGGACATGAATTGTTGAAATCAAATGTCGGTGATGTATATCTTGTTGAGAAGGTTTTACAAAGGAAAAAGGATATGGTTAAAGTCCGGTGGTTAGGATTCGATAAAAGTGAAGACTCATGGATTCCTTCAAAAGACTTGGTATAGTAATTTAATAGCTCATTGTGTGTTTAACCTTGACACAAGATGGAGATTGTACAACAAAAAGATCGATTTAATATCAATAATATTGATGGATTGACGGTTGACAATGATAAGTTAAATCATGGTAAACATGGTGAATTACTACCAAATACGATAAGATGTCTAATAACTGGTCCTTCAAATTGTGGAAAAACTAATGTTGTTTTTAACCTTATAACAAATCCTAAAGGATTGCGCTTTAACAATATATACATTTTTTCAAAATCATTGCAACAACCAAAATATCAATTATTGGATAAAGTACTTGCAAGTGTACCTGAAGTGAATTTCTACAAGTTTAATGCCAGCGAAACAATTATGCAACCAAATGAAGCAAAACCATTTTCTATTTTTATTTTTGATTATGTGTCTTGTGAAAATCACGACACTATAAGGAATTACTTCGCTATGGGAAGACATCATAATATTGATAGCATTTATATTGGTCAAACATACAGTAAGATTCCAAAACAACTCATAAGAGACAATGCAAATATGTTGATCATCTTCAAGCAAGATGAAACAAATTTAAAACATATATATAATGATCATGTAAATGCGGATATGGCATTTGAGAAATTTAAAGAGATGTGCGGCAAAGCATGGAATGAGAAATATGGGTTTCTCGTTATTATGAAGGAAGAAGATATTAAAAATGGTAGATATCGTATAGGGTTGGATAAATTTGTATTTATGCGTTGAACTACCGGTGCTACATCTAGTTACACATTGAACTTCACAGTGTAAACATGGCGAATCAAGAAAAACTATTGAAAGAAATAAAATCACTCAGTGATTCTATTAGGATGAAAAATCGTGCATTGAGGATGGGTTTAAGTGAAAGAGAAGAATTTCTAGAGACTACATTTAAACCTATTACGGAACCTTTAAAACAGATATCAGAAACTATTGGTAAACCTCGTTATGAAGGAGATGTTTTACTACCAGTTTCTAAACAAGAAGTACAAGCATTAAAAAAAGAAGAAGATGATGATTCATATACAAGTGCTAGTGAGCAAGAAGAAACAAAAGAAGAAGAACCAATTGTTGAAAAGGAAGAAGAACAGCCAATACCTGAAGCTGAACAATCTATTCCAAATTTAACTCAATTGAGTAGCGATATATTACAACATGGACCTCTTGGAAGAAAATATATAATGAAAATGCTACATGACATGAAATCAAACCCGAATTTGAGTAGATCACACGTATACGGAGCAAGAATTGATGGGAATGAATTAAAGATCGGCGATTCAAAGCTTGAAATAACACAAGACGATTACATCATTATTGGTGAGCATAAATATAAAGGAACAAAAGGACTATATGAATTAATTTTTAAAAACATACCACTAAGATATTCATCCAAAGATTTAAGTGTTTTTAAGGAGATTCTACAAAATACTAACGCTCATAAAAGAAACTACTTAAAGGATGCAATGATTAATCGTTCACGTGCAACAAAATATAACATCGTTATAAAAAAGTTGTTTCCTCCACGAAAATTGCCAACATTACGTGATGCACCAGCCGTGAGACAACCACTGAAAAGAAAATCTTTATCACTTATGGATTTATCACTTCTTGAACAACATGGTAAAAAGAGTAAAGGAGATACTTCAACATCTGGCAAAGGATTGATGAAAAATCTATACAATACGAATGTGATTTACTACAACGACATCAATAAATTAGTTGATAGAATGAGACTATTGCATGAAGCCATGGAAGCCGGTCATACAGGTTTAAATAATGAATGGGTAGCTCTGATCGACGAACTCAGGAATCGCGGCATAATCGTATAATTGTCCGCGGATATATAAGAGTTACAGGCGTATAATGTGTCAGTTCTAACATGAGCGTCGACAAGTTCGGACGATACTCCGCGTTAGGAGTGCAAGTTGGAGAAAACAGAAAAAGAAGTGGATTACCGCAAACACCCGAAGGTGACTATAACATAAATAATAAACGTTTAAAGTTTGTTAAAGATCCAGAAGAAGATGGAGATGCAACAAATTTAAAAACAGTAAAGGAGGAAACATCTACAAGTTTAAAACTCGACAATAACCAACTGTATGATGCAAAATCTCACAGGGTTATTAACGTTGCAAAACCAGTCAACAATGGAGATGTTGTTAATAAAGGCTATTTTCTATCTGCGATGGAATACGCTTTACTGTTGGAAAAGACTAAAAGTGGAAAAAAGTACAATGCTTTAAATTATAAAATAACTAATGTGGCAGATCCAACCGAGGATACAGATACAATTAATAAGCGTTATTTGCACTCTGTAATACCAGAAAAGAAAAAAGATGGATTTTCCTTCTATAAATATATTATAAACGATATTGGATATCCTAAAGAAGAAAGTGATGGTGTTAATATTAAATACATTAAAGATAATTGTATTTTATATAATGGTGCTGTTATTGATTGTCATGGAAAAGTGTTGTCCAATCTGAAAGATGGTTCAACTCCATCGGATGCTGCTACCGTGAGACAAATGAAGAAAGGAACATCCAATTTTGTTAAACAAAATCAGGTGGTGTCAAAGAAAGGTGATGAGTTTGTGCAAGGAAGTGAAAAGTTTACCTTACTACAACTACAAAATAACAAGTGGGATGGAAAAAATAAAAGATTGTCAAATATAAGTTTAGGCACGGAAGAACATGATGCTGTTATTTTAACACAAGTGCCACAACTATCAGCTACTGGTGTTAACTTTATATGTGGAGGTAGACGATTAACCCATGTAAAATCTGGTAAAGATGATAATGATTGTGTTGTTGTGAAACAAACTATAGTTTTAGATAAAATAAATAACTTATATGATGGAAAAAATAGAAGAATATCTAACATATCAGCAGGAATAGCTCCGAATGATGTTGCTACTATTAATCAAGTTATAGCAACCTCTAATAACGATCCATCTGTGTATACGTGTAATGGTAAACGTATCACAAATCTTGATAATCCAACAGATTACAAAGATGCTACTAATGTAGAGTATGTAATGAATCTTGTAGGTAATGCAGTTGTTGATATGCATAATCATATAATTGGTAAATCAAATCACGATAAAATCGAAGGTGCTAAGAGAGAAAAATGGATTAAAGATACAATCATCGATATATACGGGTAAAGCTTGTGAATATTTAAGTATGGAATACACAAAAAAGGATTCATTATCATAAAGTATTTCATAGAGTGAAGACGTTGGTTACATAAAACAGCATAATGAAGACCGTATCGCTCAGTCGTCGTCAAGACATTGGCAAGAGAGGACGTGGTATAACATCAGCTGCATTATCCCTGCTCAAACGGATTCCTGTTGGTGCTGTTGTAAATCGAGCGATAGACGCTTTACCATACGAATTACATCTGCCCGGAGGTTATCAATATTGTGGACCTGGAACTAAGTTGGCAAAACGTTTAGCAAGAGGAGATCCTGGAATTAATAAATTAGATCAAGCTTGCAAAGAACACGACATAGCATATTCAAAGTATAAAGATTCAACAAATAGATCAATAGCGGATAAAATTCTAGCGGAAAAGGCTTGGCAAAGAGTAAAGTCAAGTGACGCAAGTATTGCAGAAAAAGCATCGGCTTGGGCAGTAACTACAGCCATGAAGACGAAAGCTAAATTTGGTGCTGGAAGACGACGACGTCGCAGAGGAAGACCTGCAAAGAGAAGAGCTCCCAAAAGAGGAGGAAACATTAGGAAGAGACGTCGTAGAACTCGTAAAGCAAAAGTAAAGAAAGCTTCTATTTGGTCAATGGTAAAAAACGGAGCAGGTTTATACCTAAGACCGTACCGTGTGTACTAAATAAGAAAAATCAATTGATAATTCCAAATAAAGCTTTAACAAATCATCAATTAAATGATTATGTAAAATGTTTAAAAATACCATTCTTTCGAGGAGTTTTTATGAAAGATGAATTACCAATTAAAATATGGAAAAATGAAACTGGAATAGTAAATTTGGATTCCACCTATGGTCCAGGTACTCATTGGGCATGCTATAAAAAACTCGGACAAACCGTTTATTACTTTGACAGTTTTGGCAATCTACCACCGCCAAAAGAACTTCAACATTATTTTCGAAACTCCAAAAATATTTTTTACAACTATAAAAGAGAACAACCTGACAATACTGAAATATGTGGACATTTATGTTTGGAGTTTCTAGCGAAGAGTGTCAGTCAGCTTTAAGATGTCATCGTATACAGTGTCCCTGAGTGGAAATTCATCCACATTGAAAAGTACGCTGTTCCCAGCATTGCGTCTATCCAAAGAAAGATTATGGGAAGCGGCATTACTTGATTTGACTACCTACAACTCAATTCCTAATGTTACGGAAGGAAAGAACAATTTACTACATTATTATGAAACTAAGGATGCTT
Source organism: Neoaliturus tenellus (assembly GCA_030545055.2). NCBI lineage: Eukaryota > Metazoa > Arthropoda > Insecta > Hemiptera > Cicadellidae > Neoaliturus > Neoaliturus tenellus. The sequence continues at coordinate 98,024,465 of CM061535.1, forward strand.
CAGGAAAATATTCAGAATTGAAAATAATTACATTTCCAACTGGAGCTTATGAAATCGATGATATAAACCAATTACTACAAAAAACACTCGGAGAAGAAAATATCACCGTTAAAGGAAACAATAATACTTTAAAAGCAGAAATAACTTCGAAATACTATATTGATGTCAGCTTGGAACATTCGATTGGCAGTTTACTTGGATTTACAGATACAACAAAAAAAAATCTTAACTCCTGGAACAACTCATTCAGGTAATACAACTGTAACAATATTAAAAGTAAATAGTATCGATGTGACGTGTAATATTATACACGGATCGTATAGAGAGGGAGTGAATCAGCATATTTTACATACATTTTATCCAACAGTAGCTCCCGGTTTTAAAATTGTTGAAAAGCCACAAAACTTAATATACCTACCGTTAAACACCAGTTTCATTTCAGACATCGTACTGAACATATTGGATCAAGACGGTGTTAGTGTTGACTTTAGAGGAGAAACAATTACTATACGGATACAAATCAGAGCGGCAACATAAAAGTCGACATGGGATTAACATTTAAACCGCAACGGAAGGGTCGGGAGCTCAGTAGCTCCTCGACATTGGAAGAGTTAACATCGGACAACATTCGTTTTCTACAGAAGATTGGATTGAAACTTAACAACGATGGATATCCTGGATATATCTCAAGGACCGACATTCGACGAAACACTATGGGAGAAGGAATATCACACGCACAACCCTTACACTTCATCAAAATTAAACAATAACGATGAAATAAGGATTCCCATTCAACAACAAGATATTTACACGTTACCGTGTGAAAGTTATTTGTACATTAAAGGACGGGTACTTAAATTGGATGGAAAAACTGCTTCAACGGTTCCTTTTATAAATAACCCGATGGCATACCTTTTTGATGAAATAAGATATGAGATATCAGGGGTTACGGTTGATTCGACAAAAAAGGTTGGTATAACAACGACATTGAAAGGATTAACATCATTAACACCGCATGAGAAGAATTCAATAGTCACCGCCGGATGGGTTGCCCCTGATAAAGACACTATAACACCAGCTTCCAACGGTCACTTTGATTTTCATGTACCTTTACGATTGCTTTTGGGATTTGCTGAAGATTACAAACGAGTAATAATAAATGTCAAACAAGAGTTGGTATTACTCAGATCTTCAACTAACAAGGACTTGATACTTGCAGAACCTGCGACTACAGAAGATAAACTAGAATGGCAACTACAGTTGGATAAAGTTGTGTGGAGAGTACCTCATGTAAGATTGGCCGATGAACATAGAATCGTATTATTGAGGAAGTTAAAATCTGACCGTGATATTGTAATGCCATTCCGAAGTTGGGAATTCCATGAATATCCTACACTACCTCAGACAGAACGACAAACATGGACCGTCAAGACATCAACTTACTTGGAACGAGCAAGGTATATAATACTTGGTTTTCAAACTAAGCGAAAAGATGTTATCACTGCAAATGCTGGTCAATTTGATCACTGTAAAATAAAGAATTGTAAGGTTTTCCTAAATTTTCAATTCTTTCCATATGACAATTTGAATGTCATGTTCAGCAAAAAACGTTTTTCCATTTTATACGATATGTATGCAAGATTTCAATCGTCATATTATGGAAGAACTAATACACCGCTATTATCACCTGACCAGTATTATTCCAAGGCTCCGATAATTGTAATCGATTGTTCGAAACAAAATGAATCGATAAAATCATCAAGTGTGGATATAAAAATTGAAATGGAATTTGAAGAACCAGTAGAAGATGGAACTTCGGCATACTGCTTAATTTTACACGATAAAATAGTTACTTACACACCGCTAACCGGAATTGTGAAGAATGTACTTTAAGAAGAATTAGTACAACGTAATTGTATAAATTTTAAGATTTAACAAAAAACATAAAAGCGAGAAAATAATGAGTAGAAATTTCATTATATCTTCGACCGTCGTATGGGAAGCATCGTTCGCAAGATGAGTTCTACTAACGGAGAAGAAAATACACCTCTGGTTGATGATGATAATAGTTCTGATATAGAAAAACAAGTTGAACGAGAAATGGATGAATTCCTCAAGTTTAACAAACATAAGAAGAAAGAAGAAGAAGAAAAGGAAGAGGTTGAAAAAGAAGTAAAAAGAAAGAAGATTGAAGTTAACATTACAACAAATATTTTAACGGAAGTATTTCTTCGAATTTTCTACCCCATTTCTGCATGCATGACGAAAAATATATCAGTTGGAATTTTAAAAACATTGGATTACTCACCGATTGTTATTTTAAATCATGGAAATAAAATGGTTTCATTTACTGAAACTTCTTGGGAATCATTTATGAAACATCTACATCTTTTGGAATGTTATTTAAGTAACAACACATTTGGAAGAAGAACAAGATTAAGTTTATTAGAATCAAATATTGAAGTTGATATAGTCAAACATCGTGGAGGACATATCGTTCGCTTCAGAGATTTAACTAGACATGATGTAAAATTACATTTGACAAAAGAAGAATTTTACACTTTAAGTTGTACTACCGGTCCCGTCACCAGATATTTAAAACAACTAATATTTTCAAGTGCAATAATCAAAGACTATCTAATCAATACATTGGGCAGACAACCTTTCGTTCCACTTTTATACGGTCCTGTGGATACTTCTATTTTTAATCGAATACCTCAAGAAGTGGATATGTGGAGACAATTGAACAACTATCACACCAACTTTAATATCGACGAAGAAGCGCAAGAAGTTAAAGAAGAACAATCGTGTATGTAGTCAGTTGCTGATGAGACTTCATCATGAACAAACGGGTTTCGTTTTCTAATACGCCACATTTAATGGATGTTAAAAGAGGTATAATTGAATTTCAAGCTTTTCGAGGTAATGATGGAAACTTTATTATCAAAGAATTAGTAATTTTGGATATGAACACATCTGTAGTTTATCATTACTTATTTAAACCTCCATTACCATTCAGTAGACTAACAACTAAAGCGAAAGTTACAAACAAATGGTTGAACAAACATTTTCACAACTTAAGATGGGATGAAGGTTTTATTAATTATAACATGATGCCGCACATTATGAATCATTACTGCAAAGAATTCAAAACTATCTACACAAGGGGATTGGAAAAAGCTAATTGGATACAATCATTTACAACTAACGAAGTGATTAATGCAAAGATGGATAGAGATTTCCAATGCTACTTTAATGAACTTTGTATTTCATCAAAGAGTTTTAAACATCGAAGGTCACAGTGCGCTTTGAAGAATGCTTACCGCTTGAATAATTTCCTTCAACAGAATGGTGGGGGTAACATCGATAATAAAAGCGAGAGCGCTACCATGACGCAGCATGAGTATTACTCGAACCTCCGAAGAGACAACATCTCCGACGGACATTATTATTAACAACAAGATTAACAATAACATTAAGATGGCATCGCAGAACTTCCTTCAGAATTTGGTTGATCAATTCAACGCTCATTCGAAGTCAACAAACTTACCAACGAAGAGATGTTCGGAACTAAAAGAAGAAAAACATTATATCATACATACAATCAAGAAGATGGACACTTCAGTGGGCGATGCTATTAATTGCACATTGAGCGAGGCGCCGTATACAGTTGGTGACGAACCGAAGTTTCAGATATTCCTACCGAAACGATTCGTACAACTTCTACAAAATGAAGATCTTCGTGTTATTCAACCCGGCGCACTCTATTTGGTTTCACACGGACCGAGTGGAAACAACTCAACTGAACTAACTATTCATGTAACACCTTCTACTAATTAGTTTGTACATAGTATTGTAAATATATGTGTTTGTAATGGTTTCTCAATAAAGATGATATAAAACAGAAAAGAAAAATTAAAAGAAGCAACATATTGTTATGTCTTTATACATAGCAATATGTTGCTTTTTAAAAATTCCACGGGATGACCTTGACCCAATTTTGTGTGATAATAAAAGTGAAAATTAACTTGTGAAATTCATCAGTCTACGACTACCTTTCGTACCGTACACATCTCGCTCTCTATCACTAAATACAAAACTTCAACATGTCCCTAAAGGTTAAGTGTGCATCTTACGATACCAACACCATTACAAGTTTTGAACAACTTGAAGATTTAACAAACGGAATGCGAGTTTTACTTACCGGTGGTTATCACTTAACTGTTGATGTTAGTGCTACTAATGTAAGGATGTTTACTAAAACAAAATATTGCGATGATGAAGTATTTCTTTCTACACAACCTACAACATCTTCATCGCCGACTGGTCAACATAACATCAAGTTCCACAAGTATTACCAATGTTAAATAACTTTTAACAAATAGAACTAAGGAATCACGTGATCAATGTCAAGTGGGGTGATATTTTTTGTAAAACTAATCATTCGCTTCCCGACTGTCGCTGCGTCAACACCTAATTTTTAAAGATGTTATACAGAATGATGATTGAACTTGATGGAAAAATCTATGGAAAAGATTACAATACAGTTGAACAAATGACTGAAGATTTATAAATATTAACTAAAGAAGGATATCAAGCTAAGTTAATTTTGAAATTTCCTGAAGTACATCCACTATCAACTGAAGAACTTATCGCTATGGCTAAAGCGGAGAGAGAAAAAAGGTCTGAAGAACACAAACAGAAACAGACAAAGTCTGAAGAAGATAAAAAGAAATAAACTTCTTAAGTATCAACATTCCTTACATTAGTAAGGTATAATTTTTTAAAACTTCGTTTGGATGACCTTGAAATTACCCCCCACCACTTTTTGTAGTACATAAAACTCGCTATTCAACACTATACGCTCTTATTCTTTCACTGGACACAGCAGCGTCAACATGGAAGAACAAAAATACAAATACGAACCTCGTTACTGTTGTGAACAACAATGTACAGATTTAGGACCAATGATGGTGGACGGGTTAGCTTGCACTAAATGTGAATTTTTTGGATCTTGTTACTGCAAGTGCAAAACAAAACAACTACCGCCACCGAAATTGCGAACTTTCAAATTTTACAAATCAAGATATTTTCATACATGCTGTCCTCAAAGATGTTTCAAATTTCATCCTCTCGATCTAGCTCATTGTCAACGCACCAAGTCTCATCAAAATGATTTTTGTACACATATGATAATGAGATGTAAATACAGATCAGATTGGTATTCCGATCCTGTAGAACCATCAAATGTGTAAGTTCGGTTTTACACTATTTTTTAAAACTTCAATTGGATGACCTTGAGATTTCCCCCACCATTGGTTTTTTAGATTTCCCCCTACCATAAGTCTTTTAGATTTCCCCCCACCATTTGTTTAAGTTTTGTATCTTATTGAATCCACCTTTGAAATTATTTCACTTCCAACACTCCGACTAACAACATGGGATCGCCTTTCGTCAAGTTTCAACATATAATAACTGACAGGGAAGAGTTGGAGGAAATATTTCAAAATTTGCTCTCTGTCATGGATAGATATCCTATGAGATGGATCAGACTTGATGTTCACTATTTACGTCCTCGTGAATATTCTTCATCCTCGAGTGAGGACGAAACAACGACTACTTCAGCTAGGATGTTTCGATTTTCTTCATCATCGAGTGAAGACGAAACAAGGGCTACTACTTCAGCTAAGATATTTGAATTGAAAGACGAAGAAGAGGAACTTAGCTATTTACTTAATAACAAGCTCATGCTCACCGACAAATAAGCCTCCTTCCTAAGCACCGATCTTCATTCACTCACCGACTCTCGCACGATGAACAACTCTCCGTTGGCACGAATGAATTCTAGTTTCGAAGTAAATTCTAAAGAAGATTTGCAAGAGATATTTAATACTTTACACGAAATTGTTAGTAAATTCAACACTGTTAAAATGAGTCTGGAAATAACTTACGCCTGTCCTATTTGTGATAAGGTTGACAGTTCTGATGAAGATAGTTTGCTAAATCTTACTCCACTAACACCTCCACAATCAGACACGACGACAGCAAGTACGGAAACAAATGGTGAGCAACCTCCTTCCCCCACCACTTCGTTGTAATTCAACTCCCCCCACCGCTTCGATGTAATTAAATTCCCCCCACCGCTTCTTCGTTTAACTAACGTTCCTCGCTTTCACTTCTCATTCCGTCTCCAACATTTGAACTATCGACATCACTTGTTTCAAAATTTCAAACACCAAATAACAACACTAATGATGGATATGATGGATGAAGTTTCCTTCGTCACAAGGATGGAAGAGGAAAAGATGAAAGAGGATAAATTGAAATTGGAAATTAAACGATTGGAATTGGAACGGCAAAACCAACTCGAGATATTACGTTTCTTCAAACTCGTCAAGTACGTCATCTGGGGACTCTGCCTCTACCTCATCCTCGTCGTCGGCGTTTGCTTTTACAACTCCGTGTTTCATCACAAGAATTCAACCTGTATTGCAAATTGATTGTATTTGTTTTTGCACATTGATTGTATCTGTTTTTTTACGAATAAAGTTCAAAGAAAATTAAATCCGCCTATCCCGCTATCACCGGGTAGTTCGACTCTCAGAACTATTTCCTGTGGTAGCGGGATAGGCTTTTTTAAAACTTACTCGGGATGACCTTGATATACTTTCCGTAACCCACTTATCAAGTTGAATTTCAATTTTGAACTAACTTTTAATTTATGCGTACCTCCCCCTCCCCTGATACCTTCTCTAACCGACCGGAAGCTGTATGCCCCGGCGCATGGCTTCCGGGGCAGCTGACCTGAGCCAGCGGTAACCAAAACACACTACTAATATGCATGAATTTATATAAAATTGTTTACAGAATAAAAAGTTTTTTAAAACCAGTAAAATTGAAATTTTGTATAAGATGATTTAAAATTTATTATCAATACAATTATACTAAAATAATTATTCAAATTTAACTAAAGCAGTTTCTTTATCATCAAAAGTCTTAAAAGCAGTGACAATTAAATTTAAATCTTTTTTATTTAATTCTTTAATAGTTTTATCATCAATTATATTAGTAAATCTTTTTGGTAAATGTACTTTACATTTTTCTAATTCAACAATAATTGTATATCCATATTTATCTTTAATTCTTTCAAATTTTTCAATTTTATATTTTTCATTTAAATTTAAACTTTTTAATGGTTTATATTCTTTAAATCTTAATTCTCCAATATTATTAATTTCTTCTAACAGATCCATTTATATAGGGAAAAAATATTACAAATTCATTTGTGATAGATATGTTAAAAAGTTATCATCATAATTAGGTTTCATACAAAAATCCATATTTAAATATTTAAAAATCATTGGTAATAATTTTTATATGATATATTACTTTTCTTAAAAGATAAATATTTATTAAAAACTAGTGTAATTTTTTCTTTATCTTCATGATTCAATTCAAAATTAATATTGTATATTTTGTTTAAAAATTGATAGTAAAATATCCAATTTGTATAATTCCTTTGTTTTAAAAATAATTTTATATTCTTAGGTGTTATTTCAAAATGATTGGAAATACATAAAATATATAATTCATTAATTAATTGGTGTGTTTTATATGGTTGAAAATGGTTAAATTCTCTTAAAATATGTTTAAGATGTTTATTCTTATTACTTTTTCTCTTAATCTTTTTTTCATAAATAATTCTTTTACATATATTACATCCTACACAATTTCCAATAATAGTAAAATTAGTTTGATTATGACATCTATAACACATATCCATTTATTAAAAAAAATATTTTATACATAAATGAATTGAATCAATTCATTTATGTATAAAATATTTTTTATATATAAATGAATGAACCAATTCATTGTCACAAGTGTAAGAAAAAAACTAAAAATATTAATCCACAAATTGTTGAAATGAAAAATGGATTATATAGAATAGCTACTAAATGTTTAATTTGTAAAACAAATAAAAGTAAAATAAAAAAAAGAAGTTAAACCTATAATTGAAAAAGAATTAACTAAAAATGAACAAATAATTGAAGCAAATGAAATTCATGCTCCAATCAGAAAGAAATTTCTAAAAAGAAAAATAATTACATTAGGTATTGATGATTTATGGGCAGCAGATTTAATTATAATGAAAAATTATGAAAAAGAAAATGATGGTTATAAATATATGTTAAATGTGATAGATACTTTCTCAAAATATGTTTGGTCAAAACCATTAAAGAAAAAAGATGGAAAATCAGTTTCTAGAGCATTTGAAGAAATAATTAAGGATGCAATTAAAATTAATCATAAATCACCTAATCTTTTACATACAGATAAAGGATTAGAATTTATCAATAAAGAATTTAAAGAAATATTAAATAAATATGATATTAAATTGTATCATACAGAAAATGAAGAAAAATCAAGTATAATAGAAAGGTATAATAGAACACAAAATGAAAAAATGAAAATACAATTTGAAATTAATAAAAATTATAGATGGATAAATATTTTACCAAAAATTGTTAAAGAATATAATAATTCATATCATTCAACAATTAAAATGAAACCAATTGAAGTAAATAAAAATAATGAAAAGGATTTATTAGATACTGTTTTTAAATATAAACCACCAAAAATAATAACCAAATCAAAATTTAAAATAAATGATAGAGTTAGAATTGGAAATAAAAAATCAACATTTTCTAATAAATATAAAAATAATTGGTCTAGAGAAATATTTATAATTTCTAAAATTAATAATACAAATCCAGTTACATATAGTATAAAAGATCAAAATAATGAAGATATTATTGGAAATTTTTATGAATATGAATTGAAAAAAACCAATTTGTAAATTTTATTTTATATAAATGGAAAAGAAATGTTTAAGGTGTAAATTATATAAAGATATATCTAAATTTTATAAAGATAAAAATACTAAAGATGGGTTTTATCATTATTGTAAAGAATGTAAGGATTTGTATTATAAAAAATTATATGATAATATTAAAGTTATTGAATTAAATGAAAAACAATGTCATAAATGTAAAGAAATTAAAGATATTTCAAATTTTAATAATTATCATTATAGTAAAGATAGAAAAAATGCAATTTGTATACAATGTATTAGAGAAATGTTTTTAAAACCACAATTTTGTGAATGTGGAAGAAATATTAAATGGACTAATAATCATTTAAGACATTTAGAAACTAAAATTCATGACAAAAATATAACAAAACTAGAAAATTTAAAAATATGATAAAAATAATAATTTTACTTGTTTTAAAAGTTTAAATTTTATTGAAAAAATACTATAGAAAACTTAAATTGACTTATGAAAATACAACTATTGATTTTATTGAAAAAATACTCTAGAAAATTTAAATTAACTTGTGAAAAGTTGACTATTGATTTTATTGAAAAAATACTCTAGAAAACTTAAATTAACTTGTGAAAAGTTGACTATTGATTTTATTGAAAAAAATACTCTAGAAAATTTAAATTAACTTGTGAAAAGTTGACTATTGATTGAAAAAATATAATTTAAACTATAAATTACCTAGAAAAAAGTGGAAAAACTTCTCATATTTTTAAGAGTTTTATTTCTAAGTAAAAATTATTTCTAATAAATGGAACGAACAAATAAAAATATTAATTGTCCTTATTGTAATAAAAATATATTATATAAAAATTATGATAGACATTATAATTCAACTAAACATTTACTAAATAAACAAAAATATGATAATAAAATATTTGAATTAAAACATTGGTGTAAAAATAATAATATATATAATTATAAAAATAAAACTTTAGATGAATTAACAAATATTAAAGAAACATTTGATCTTACAAATTATTCATTATTTAATATAGTAAAATTAAATGAAATTGCAAAAAAATTATCTGTCAGAAATTATGAAAAATTATCTAGAAATGAACTAATTAAAAGATTAAACAAAATTAAAGAAAATCCAAATAATTTAAAATATAGATCATTTAAATATATTCAAAATTTAGCAATTAAAAATAGTATTAAAACTGTTAATAAAACTAGGAGAGAATTGATTGGATTATTAAATGATTATTTTAAAAATAAACCAATTCCAAAAGAAAATATAATAAATATTCAAGAAGCTTCATCATTAAAAGGATATTTTCAAGATTATATTTTAACAAATTCAAATGATGATTTAGATATTAATGATTATTTAGAAACTCAAAGAAATGAAATAAAAAAATTGATAGAAAAACAAAAATTCAAAAATATTAAAGGACAGATGGCTTTAGAATGTGAATATGAAAGAAAATTAATAAATGGTGAAATTCAAAATAGTAATATGTATTTTTGTATAAAAAGTTCAGATATTTTAAATATAGATGATTTTATTGATGATCAATTTAAGAAATTAATAGTTAGAGAACAACTAAATCAACCATCAAAAGGCTCTGGTTGGTCATTAAAAAGATGTGTTGAATTAAATCTAAAATTATCTAAAAATAATTCATTAAATGCTGGATCATATATAGAATTACCAAATGAAATTAAGAATAAAAAATGTTATGTAAATTTTAAAAATAAAGATGAATATTGTTTTATTTATGCAATTAGATGTGCTATTGATAAACCAAACGAACATGCTGAAAGAGTTAAACAATATCAAAAATATATAAATGATGATATTTTTAAAGGTTTTGATTATCCAATAACATTAAAAGATATTAAATTATTTGAAAAAAGATCGTTTGACTCTAAATATAACTATCCATCAATGTCAATAAATATTTATAGAATTGATGAAGATGAAAAAATAGTGCCATTACAAATATCTGAACATTATAATGTAAAATTAGAAATTGATTTATTATATTATAAAATTGGTAATAATTGTCATTATATATTAATAACAGATTTAAATAAATTAGTGTATTCTCAATTATCAAAACATAAAACAAAAAAATATATTTGTAGAAGATGTTTGACTCATTTCTACAAAAATAAAGACTTGAATAATCATTTAGAAATATGTAAATCATTAGAACCTTGTAGACCTATAATGCCATTTCCTGGTCAAAAAGTAAGTTTTAAAAACTATTACAAAAAGTTTGAACATCCATATGTAATTTATATGGATTTTGAAAGTATATTAGAAAAGATTGATAATTGTAAAAATAATCCAAATTGCTCATATACAAATAAAATTCAAAAACATATACCATATGGATTTACAATCTATTTAGTATCTAGAGTAACTAATAAAATGTATAAACCTATTTGTTATAGAGCAAAAAATGAAGAAGAATTAATAAATGTACCAAATAAATTATTTGAATATTTAGATGAAATTTCAAAATATATAGCTAAAAAATATAATTCAAAAAATAAAAAGCCTATGAATTTAACTAATGAAGAAGAAATTAATTATCAAAAAACTAATATTTGTCATATTTGTGAAAATAGTGGTTTTGATGATGATGAAAGAAAAAAGGTAAAAGATCATTGCCATTTAACAGGAAAATTTAGGGGTGCTGCACATTTAAATTGTAATTTAAATCTAAAATTCCCTCAAAATATTCCTATATTCTGTCATAATAGTTCAAATTATGATACACATTTGTTTATAAAAGAATTAGCTAAAAAATATGGTGAAATTGATTTGTTAGCTAATACAGATGAAAAATATATAAACTATTCAGTAAATTCTGGTTATGGTTATGAATTTGAAGGTGATAAACCTAGAAAATTTATAAAATTCTCATTTGTAGATACATTTAGATTTATGGCTACATCAATTGAAAAATTAGCTAAAAATCTTAAAGAATTTAAGCATATAAATAAATTTATAAAAGAAAATGATATAATTGAATATGATAATGAAACTTTAAAAATATTAACTTCTAAAGGTGTATTTCCATATGAATTTATTGATAATGTTGAAAAATTAAACTATGATAAAATATTAGAAAAAGATCAATTTTATAGTTGTTTAACTAATGAAAATATAAGTGATGATGATTATAAACATTATATAGAAGTTTGGAATAAATTAAAGTAAAAACATTAGGTAACTATTCAGATTTATATAATATTCAAGATGTTCTTTTATTAGCTGATATATTTGAAAATTTTAGATCTGTTTGTTTGAAAAATTATCAATTAGATCCAGCACATTATCTAACATCACCATCATTAGCTTGGGATTCTATGTTAAAATTAACAAAAATTAAACTAGAATTAATAAGTGATTATAATATGTATTTAATGATTGAAAAAGGTATTAAAGGTGGTATTTCACAATGTATAACTAGATATTGTAAAGCAAACAATAAATATACAAAAAATTATGATAAAACAAAACCTGAAAATTATATGTTATATATAGATGCAAATAATCTATATGGATGGGCTTTAAGTCAAAAATTACCTTATAAAGATATAACATGGATGAATCCTAATACATATACATTAAATGAATGGGAAGAAACAATATTAGAATTAGATGAAAATACTGAATATGGATATATATTAGATGTTGATTTAGAATATCCTATTGAATTACATGATGACCATAAAGATTTACCATTAGCACCTGAACATTATAATAATAAGCTTTGCACAACATTATTTGATAAAAAAGATTATGTTATTCATTCAAGAAACTTAAAATATTATCTACAAAAAGGATTAAAACTAAAGAAAGTTAATAGAGTTATAGCATTTTATCAAGATGATTATATGAAAAAATATATTGAATTAAATACCAAATTAAGATCCAAATCAACATCAGATTTTGAAAAAGACTTTTTTAAATTGATGAATAATAGTGTTTTTGGAAAAACTATGGAAAATGTTAGAAATAGATGTGACATTAAATTAGGTGATGAAAAGTTTTCATTAAAACAAGCAAAAAAAACCTAATTTTAAAACATTTAGTATATTTGATAAAGACTGTATTGCTTCACATATGATAAAAGAAAAGGTTAAGTTTGATAAACCAATCTATATAGGATTTTCAGTGCTTGATTTATCAAAATTACATATGTATCAATTTTATTATGAAAAATTAAAGAAGTTTGATCAAAATATAAGGTTATTATATATGGACACAGACAGTTATTTTATAGAATTTAAAAAGGATCCATATAAAATTATTAAAGAAAATATTAACGAATTTGATACAAGTGATTATAAGAAAGAACATGAATGCTATAGTGAAAAGAATAAAAAAATAATTGGTAAATTTAAAGATGAGTTAAATGGTGAAATATTAGAAGAATATTGTGGTTTAAGATCAAAATTATATAGTTATGAATTTAATAATAAAAATCCTGTAAAATGTAAAGGAATCAAGAAAAGTGTTGTTGATAAAACATTACATATGGACGATTTTAAGAAATGTTTATTTGATGATCAAGAACAATATAGAGAGATGACTTGTATTAGAAGTTTTAAACATGAACTATATACAATTACAATAAATAAATTAGCTTTAAGTAATAAAGATGACAAAAGATTTATTTGTGAAAATAAAATTGATACATTACCTTGGGGATATAAAAATAATTATAAATAAATGGAAATTTTAATTGTTCCAAAAGAATTAATAAATAATGATTTTGATATAAAATTATATTTATTTAAAACTAAAATATCAAATAAATTTTTAATATATCTTTCTAAATATAAAAATTATTTTGTATATCATTATAAGTTTAATTTTATAATAGAACCATTTATAAATATAATAAAAAATTATGTTAAAGAAAGTTTTAAAGAAAATGATCAAAATTATATTAATAATTTACAACCATATGATATTGAATTTATACTATAATTTATGTATATTTTTAAATATTTTCTTGAAATAGCATATTGCTACCCCTAATTTTTTTATATTTTAATATATTTTCTTTAATAAATTTAAATATATTCAATAATTTATTGAATATCTAACCTAAAAATATCTATAAATTTTACTTTATTATCATTATAAGTAAGACCCGTCTTTAAGACGGGTCTCAAATTTGTATATAATTTATTACCTTTATAAATATTTTTTGAATGTTTAAGGAGGGTAACGTTTTGTTACCCTTAAGTTTTTATTGTATAATAAGGTTACCTCCTTTAAAATTTTTTAAAATAAATATTATAATTTATATGGGACCCATTTTGGGTCCTACCTAATTTTAATAAGTTTTGTATGTTTTTCATTATATGATAGGGGGGACAAATTGTCCCCTCTAAAAATATCTATAAATTTTAATTTATCATCATCTATCTTTATTGTTTATCTACCTTTTTTTGATTTTAAAATTAATGAATATAAACCAGATTCATTAATAAATATTGTTTTATTATCTATTTTATTGACGCCCTGTTTTAGGGCGTCTGAAAACATGTTTGTACATCAATTTCCAGGGTGTCATAATTTGTGACACCTATAATTTTTATGTAAATTAATTTATCATCATTATGTAAGTGTAACTGTTGGTTACACTTGATATTTTTTAAGTTTTATATATTTTTCTTTTACATTATCAATTAAAACTTTTCTAGAATTTTTATATTTTAAAATATCACAAATATCTTTTCCTTTAAACCAAGGATTATTTTGTTTATTAAATACAATTAATTTATTATTAAACATAAAATTATTGTTAGTTAAATCAATTGTTGTTTTTATTCTTTATGTAGACAAATTATTACAAATTTTGTTTTAATCTTAAATATACAATACTTTTAATATTTTCATTATTTATTAGATTTCCATCACTATCTTGAATAGATATTATAATATTTTGAATTTTATTTATATTTTTTAAAGGAATATAATCAATTTCATTTGGTTTTTCACTAATTTTTGATCCATATTCAACATTTGGATAAAATGAATATAGAATTTCTGATTCTTTATGTAAATGTGAAAGATCTTTATGATTTTCAAAACTAGGTTCAACTAAATTACAATGAATTTCAATAACATCAAAAGGTCTAATTTTTGGTAGTTTTATTCCTTTTGTTAATACATTTGGTTCAATTATTTTATCATTTAA
The DNA here is from genome assembly GCA_030545055.2 of Neoaliturus tenellus. Lineage (NCBI taxonomy): Eukaryota > Metazoa > Arthropoda > Insecta > Hemiptera > Cicadellidae > Neoaliturus > Neoaliturus tenellus. The sequence continues at coordinate 98,039,526 of CM061535.1, forward strand.
CCCTAATAAATCAATTATAATTGTTGTTACTATAATTTTAACTGGAGATTTTATTATAATATATGGTCCATCATTTTTCAATATAAAATCATTTTCATCAAATTTATTGAATTTATTTTTAAATTCTTTTAAACTATTTATAAAAATATTTTTTATTTCTTCAATTGTATAATTTCCTTTATTTATATCAAAATATTGATCTATAATTTTATCATCTTCATCTTTAATAGAATATCCATAACAGTTTTTATAATCATTTGGTATATTTGATATAAAATTATCTGAATAAAATCCACTTAAACCAATACTATATTTTCCATCTAAATGTATTGGATGTTCTAATCTTAATTCTAGTTTGGATGAATGACCAATTATTTTAAATAATTTCATCTTATTTAAATGGAGAAATTTTTAGAAAAAAAAGATAATATAAAATTAGAATCATATGATAAAAATAATAAAAATGATCAACCTATTAGATTATTAATTATAGGAACAAGTGGATCTGGTAAAACTACATTATTATTAAATTTTATTTACAAAAGATTAATTCCATATTCAAATTTATATATTTTTAGTAAATCATTAGAACAACCATCTTATAAATTATTACAAAAAAGATTTAAAAATATAGAATCAAATATTAATAAACAAATTTCTCATTTTTCATGTGATGATATGATTCCACTAAATGAATGTAAACCAAATTCATTAGTAGTTTTTGATGATTGTATTTTAGAAAAACAAGATAAAATTAAAGAATATTTTATAATGGGTAGACATAAAAATATATCATGTATTTATTTATCACAATGTTATTCAAAAATTGATATGCAATTAATTAGAAATAATTTAAATATGTTATGCATTTTTAAACAAAATGAACATTATATGAAAAAAATATATAATAATTTTGTTGGATCAGACATGAAATTTGATAAATTTAAAACTATTTGTAATGATTGTTGGAAAGAAGACTATGGATTTTTAACTATTAATTTATTGAAAAAATCAAATGATGGAAAATATATGAAAAATTTTTCTGATATTAAATAATGATAATGGCTTGTTGTATATTTGAGTCAATAATTGATAGAATATTTATTTTATTAGTATTATTTATTTCATTAGTATTTATATATTTAATGAAAATTACAGAAATAAAGTAAAATAAATTGTGTTTAACATGATTTGTATTTGTGTTAACATGATTTATGTTTATGTTAACATGATTTGTGTTTGTGTTAACATGATTTGTGTTTTGTGTTGATATGATTTGTGTTTGTGTTAACATGATTTGTTTTTGTGTTAACATGATTTGTGTTTATGTTAACATGATTTGTGTTGAACATAATTTTTCTTTGTAATAAATGGATAAAATATCTGTTAACGAAGCAAAAAAATTAGATGATATTGAGAAAAAATTAATAAAAGAATTTAAAAATCAAATTAAAATTGAAGATAATTATGAAAAATTAAACAAAAAGCATATGAACCTATAACATCAGCAATTGGTAAAGTTGAAAATAAAATTGGTGAAGTCTTAAATGAAAATAAAAACCTAATGGAATTGGTACCTGTTGTTAATAATTTTGCTAATATATCAATACCAGAAACTGAAGAATTAAATTTACCTTCAAGTACTCCATTTAGACCAATCAGACAGCCAATAATTCAAGAAGAATCGACATTTATTGACCCAAATTTAATTTCACCTCAAACATTAGATAAAATTATTGGTCCATTAGCACAAAAATATTTACCAAGAACAAAAGATGATAAATTTGGTTTATATTGGAATAAACATAAAAAATCATTTATGATTGGTGATAAAATAACTGTAATTGATAATGATGATTTAATAATTGATGATAAAAAATATAATGGAACACATGGATTATGGAGATTGTTAACTTATGAAAAGAAACCAGATAATAATTTATATACACAAGATGATTTAAATAATTCAAAGATTTTATGGGAAACTAATTCAATTTATAAAAATAATGATCCAAATAGTAAGAAACCAAAATCTAGTAAAGGTGATAAATATATTAATTTAATTAAACATATTTGGGAATTAAAAGGTGAAATTGAAGGTTCAGGAATCAGAAAATATACAGAAAATAAAATTGAATATAGATTTATAGATGATTTAAATAAATTAGATAATATTATTAATTATATATATGCACAAGAAAAAGCTGGTAATAATAATTTTTTTAATGAAAAGAGAGCAATTAAAGACTTTATATCAAATAAATTAGATGAATTAATTTAAAAACCAGAAGGAATTAAGTATTTAAAAAGGATTTTGGCAAATATTTCATCACCATTATTAAAAGATGGATCAGGTATTTTAAATGATGTTATAAATAATTTACCTTTTGAATTACATGTACCTGGTTATCAATATCTAGGGCCTGGAACTAAATTAAAAAAAAGAATAAAAAGAAGTGATCCTGGAATCAATGATTTAGATAAAGCTGCTAAAGAACATGATTTATTTTATAGAGATCATAAAGATACAAAATCTAGAAATGAAATAGCTGATAAAATTTTACAAGATAAAGCATGGGATATAGTAACATCAAATGATCATGGAATTGGTGAAAGATTAGTTGCATTACCAACATCAGGTGCTATGTGGATGAAAAGAAAATTTGGAATGGGTTTAGAAGAAATTTTTCATTAATTATGTTAATCTATATTATAAAAAACTATAAATTTGTTTCTTAATAAATGGAAAAAACAAATATAAACTTGACAGATAATCAAAAATCAAAAATAAAATTAGCATTTAAAAATAAAAGATCAGTTATCATTCAATTTAATATTGATCAATTTAATGAAAATGGAAAAGATATTATATTATTATCTAAAAGACAAATTAATAAACTAAATAAACATAAAAAATTAAATAAAAGATTAAGATTTGAATTTTCATATAATCAATTAAAAGAAATAAAAAATGGTGGATTACTAAAAGAAATTTTAGATTTTGCTGATAATATACCTATAGTTAAAAATTATACACCAAATGTTAAAAAGGGAGCAAAAGTAGTAAAAGAATCTATAATTCCTAAATTTAGAAATTTTGTTGATTGGTTAGATCATGAATTAAAAAATGTAGAAGGATCTGGTTTAGATAAAAAAAACATTAAAATATATGAAACAAAATTATAAAAAAATTTTGAACCACTAACATTAGGTGAATTAGAAAAATTGTGTAAAAATATAAAATATTTTAGAGGTGTATTTATGAGAGATATATTACCTAATAAAGTTAATAAATTTGAATGTGGAATTATAAATTTAGATTCATTTGATGGAAATGGAACTCATTTTTTTTTTTTTTTTTTTTTTTTTGAGGGAGAGGCGGAAAAATGCATTACGCACACAGGTGGCCAGCCTGTAGTGTGGGGCTCCCCTAAAAACGGGTTTACCCACTAAAAAACCTCCTCTACTCTTTAGGAATCTAACCTGGAATTGTTTGTCACATTACGTCAGGCTAGGCCTAAATTTGGCTTACGCCCGTGGGGCTCGCTCCTTATCCAGCCACTCGATCAAGGGATCTGGGCCACTTCGCGGTCCAGATCGGTTTTCTTTTCCAGGAGGATGCCCCGGACGAACTGTGACAAACAATCCCAGTTGCCCTCATCCTCCAAAATCTTTTGGCAGACCGAGTCCACCGAAAATACACCAAAGATTTGTGTGGCCTCCAGGCGGGGCCCTTCCCAACGGGGACAGCGGAAGAATGTGTGTTCCGCATCGTCGGGAACACCCGGGCAATAAATGCAGTCCGGTGAACCGGTCTTTCCCATCCGGTTCAGGTACGACCGAAAATAGCCGTGACCTGTCAAAAATTGGGTCAGGTAGTAGTCCACCTCCCCATGCCGCCGTTCCACCCATGGTTGGACCTGCTTGATAAGTCGCGCAGTCCATCGTCCTCGGGTGTCGTGCTCCCAGCTGTGTTGCCACTGCTGGAAGGTTCGGGAGCGCTCTTCTGTTCTTGCCGTGTCCTTGCCGATCTCGCCTTGTCTCTGATAAATCGCTTTCCTCTCCCCTGCCAAGAGCTTGACAGGGATGACTCCGGCGACCACCAGGACGGCAGGCTCGGACACTGTCCGGTAGGCGGAACACACCCGGAGTGCAGCTTGACGCTGAACCCGGGCGAGTCGCAACCTGTAGCACTCCTTATCTAGAGCGCCTGCCCACACCTCTGCCCCGTAAAGAAGCACAGACTGGACCGCGGACATCAACAGACGTCTTCTGCTGGATCGGGGACCCCCGACATTGGCCATCAGCCTACTAAGGTAAGTCACTACCTTAGCGGCCTTGTCCGCCGTACGGAAGATCTGATCCCTCCAGCTTAACTTGGTGTCCACCATAACCCCGAGGTATTTGGCGGCACGAGTTGATGTGACCACCTCCCTTCCCACTCGAAACGGGACGACGGTGTCGATCCTCTTCTTCGTGAGAATCACGATCTCCGTCTTACTGAGAGCAAGTGAGAGACCGTGATCGGACATCCAGTTGTTGACCACCCGCATAACTCGGTTCAACTTCAGTTGAGCCAGCTCAACGTTGCGTGCAGCAATGAGAGCTGCGACGTCATCGGCGTACCCAACCAAAGTGGTTTCCTCAGGCATCTCGGACCTCAGGAGGCTGTCATAGGCAACGTTCCAGAGATCCGGGCCGAGTATTGAACCTTGTGCGGCACCAGAAGTGACTTCCATCGTCCGCGTTCCGTCCCTCGTGTCATAAATCAGGCTTCGAGAGCGTAGATAATCCTCGATGAGCCGCAACAGATATGCAGGAATACGAAAGGTGTTGCGAAGCGCATCCAGCATATCGACCCACCTCGCCGAGTTGAAGGCATTCTTGACATCAAGCGTAACAAGAAGCACTACTCGGCGGGAGAAATGGTTGTGGCTCTCGGCTCTCTCCACAGCTCTCTGAACTTCGGTGACAGCGTCGATCGTTGACCGTCCCTTTCTGAAGCCGTACTGACGGGGGCATAAGTCCCCGGCAGCTTCCACGGCAGAAGTCAGGCGGGAACGGATCAGCTTCTCGAACAGCTTTCCAGCCGTGTCCAACATGCAGAGAGGCCTGTGGGACGACGGCAGCTCGGGATCACCTTTGCCCTTGCTGATCAGTACAAGCCTGGCTGTTTTCCAGGGAGCCGGAAACACCCCTTCTACCAAACAGGCATTGTACATTCTCAACAACAAGTCAGCGTTGATTAAAAATACTTTCTTTAAAGCCTCACTGGGAATCCCGTCCGGGCCAGGAGCCTTGTTGCTCTTCAGGGAGAGAACGGAGGTTTCTAGCTCCTCGAAAGTGAAGAGTGGAACGTCCTCTACCCGTCCGAAGTCAACCGGCGGTCGCTGTGGATGTTCAGGAAACAACGCAGCGACGATCCTCCCCATGGTGGCGCCCTCCATGATGGGAGGTGGAGAGCGGGCGCCGAGTTTCTGTGTTACAAGTTTGTAACCCAGGCCCCAGGGGTCGGAATCAACGTCGTCACGAAGTCTCCTCCAGCTATTCGCCTTGCTCCTGTTGATCGCCTGGCGGAGAGATTTTCTCGCAGCTTTATAGGCCTCAGACTTACGAACTCTGTCTGCGGGGATTCTCGCTCTTGTGGCGGCTCGTCTAGTTCTTAAACATGTTCTTCTGAGTTCCGCAATCTCTTCAGTCCACCAGTAAACGGGTTGTTTGTCGCGTCGGGGTTTCCTTCGCGGCATAGACTGGTCGCAGGCCGAGACGATCAGTTCTATCGTGGATGTTACTAGTGCCTCGGCCCCAGCCTCACCAGGATTCCCCTGCGCTCCCCGAGAGATGACTTCGGTGAACTTGACCACGTCCAGTTTGTTGGTGTTCCACCGGCGTGGCCCTTCCCGAGATGCGGAAACTCGACGATTTGCCTGATCATGCAGGTCAAACACGACGTATTGGTGGTCGCTACCCGTGTAGTCCTCCACAACCCTCCAGCCAGAGATCCTCGGAAGGAGCGACTCAGACGCAAAGGTGACATCGGGGATCGTGCCTCTCTGCCCGGGGCGCCGAAAAGTAGGTGTGTCGCCCTGGTTGAGGACGACAAGACCGGCCCTGGCGATGAAATCCAGGATGTATTTCCCCCGGGAGCTGGTAGAGGGCATTCCCCACTCGACGGCCCTGGCGTTGAAATCGCCACCAACGACGACATGCCCGGTGGTGCCGAGAACGCACTCCTCTAGGCTATCTATCTTGTCGCGGAAGTCCTGGACGGCCTCGTTGGGTGTGAGGTAGCAACTGAAGATAGTCACGTCCCCACACCGAACCCAGACGAATCCTCGGCCGCGCCCGTGACTCCGCACCAAGACATCTCGTGTATTACGTGCCCAAAATGCAGCAGTACCGAGGCTGTCCGAGATCCAAATGTTTGGGTCTCTGTCCCGATACTGTTCGCTGATAAGGAGCGCGTCAGCACCAAGTTCTCGGGCGAGCTGATCTAGAAGGTTATCAGCTCCCCAGGATCTATGAAGGTTGGCCTGGAGGATGCGAATTACCGGCCGCTGCCTTTTGCCTGTTCAAGTGCGGCTCTGAAGGCACCGCACTGACCAGACCCGGGTAAGTGACCGAGGGCACTGGAGCCTGAATCCTTGCAGAGGAAGCAGGAGGGGCTCGAGGAACATTCCTTGCGTTTGTGGCCCTGGCTTCCACACTGGAAGCAGTTGGCACTCCTGTCGGGCCCTTTACAGTTTCGGGAGGAGTGGCCGAAACCGAGACAGCGGAAGCATCTCGAAACTACCACCCTCCGTTTGAGCCTGCAACTGACCCAACCGACTCTGAGGTGCTGAAGGCTAAGCAGCTTATTGGCGTGCTTTTCGCCCATCTCAGCAACAGCCATCCGGAGTTGACTTCGGTTGGGCTTTGTCAGCCATACCCTCACTCCATCAGCTGGTATCTCCGGGAGTGCCACCTGGATCGCACGGGTCACCTCCTCTTCGGTGGAGAGGGCATCAAGGTCCCGAATCTCGACCGAACACTTCGGTTCTAGGGCCTTGATTGAGCCTTTGTCCCCAAGTGCAGTCTTGAGGGAAGCGGCAAAACCGATCTTGTCACTCGACTTCCCCAGTTCGAGGAGGACATCCCCGTTCTGGGTTCGCCGAATAGACTTGATAACGGTGTCGGTCTCCTCCGGTTTGGCCTGCGATCTAATCTGACCCAGAACATCGGCAAAAGATCGCCCCCCTAAAGGCTTGATCAAGATTGCCTCCGTCCTGGGCTTCTTAGGCCTGGGTTGTTTAGGCTTTCTGGCAGACTTGCCAGAGGCCTCCCCAACCGGTTTCGAGACTTGCGTCCGCTCCACCCTCGACGCACTTTTCGAAGCCGCCTCCGCTTGCTTCTGCCTCCTCCTTTCTTTCTTAGACAGGCGCGTCTTCCAGCCCCCCAAAGGTGTTGAGGTAGAGTTTGCTGCCAAGGCAGGATTAGCCGCCGGAGCAGGAACCTCTGCAGGAGTAGCCGCTGGAATCACGGCAGCGCCCGGGGCGGATTCAGTAGCCTGGACAGGAGATGTCTGCGATGCCGCAGTGACAAAAACCGGTCTCGGCACTGAGTCCACCTCAACAAGCTCAGGGCTTCCAGGCGAAGAACCGCTCTGCCTCTTCTTTCGCTTTCTGGCTTGAGTCTGGGACTCAGCTAGGTGAGCTTGAGGCGAAGCAGAGATGACTCGGTTCGTGACATCGCGCTCCTGCTTCACTGCCTTTAGCCTGATTTTCCGGCATTCCTCGATTTCTTCTAGAGCATCTTCGAGTTTCGGGATCCCCTCTTTTATCGCCTTGTTCACGTTCTTTTGAATTAAGAGGGCCTTGGCCATCTCCTTCAAAAGAGCTTTCATCTTCTTCAGAAGTGAGTCTTCCTCCTCGTGGGCGTCGTCCTGCTGCTGCCGAAGCATTTGCAGCTCGAATGCCGCACGAAGAGGGCTCTTCCTGGGAGGAATCCCTTGGATATTGGCTAATGGTGTTGCCGGCTCGGCCACCTCCATCGCCATACCGATCTCCTCCTTCTTCTGTCCGGTTTTGGACGACGATCCGTCACCACCAAGAGCCTTGAATGGCACCGGCGGGGGGGTGGTTTTAATACCCTTCGTCGGCGTTCCAGTGTTCAAGGTCGGAGACCTCTGCAGTCTTGAGCTGCGCTTAAAGGCGGCCTGCTCTATTTCATCATCGTTCGTGTTTTGCATTTTTAAATCCATACTTTTGTTTCACCAGCGCATCGTGCGGCAAGAGGCGGCCCTTCATCGGCCGAGAGCGGGTACACCCTCGGAGGTCTACCCCCCGTAGGAGATAAGACACCCCTACCCCGGTACTCCGGGGCCCGAACCTCCGTTTGCCCAGCACCGATACACAAAATGTGCCGGACGTGCTGGGGGTCGCACCGTGGCAATGCAGAGTCCGATCCCTGCATCCATGCCGCACTCCCTGACTAAGGTCCGAAGCGGCTGGCTTCTGACGACACACTGGAGGAGACCATCGGCAGTGCGAGGCACACATCAGTCCCTGCAACACAACAGGGACACTCCCAGGACCCCCCAGCATGCGCCGGTCGAAAGAAGGTGGAAAGACACCCTTGATTCGGGGTCGAAAACAAGAAGGTGAGCAAGGTTAGCTCAGGAAAGAATAAAGACGGTGAGCTAAGACCTGAAAGATGAGAAGAAAGGCCCTAGCTCGGGAAGAACTGTGAGGAGGGTCTCACAGCTTGGCTCAGGTACCCCGGGGTCGCCAAGAAACACCCGTACAGTGGAAAGCCCACTGCCCCTGAGGGAGAAATGGAACTCATTGGGTTTGTTATTATAAAAAAGATAAAATTAAATATTATTTTGATTCATATGGAAATATAGTTAATAAACCACCAATAGAATTAGTTAAATATTTAGGAAAAGATAATATATTTTATAATGATAATCAAATTCAAAATTATAATGATCCACCAATTTGTGGTCATTTATGTATTTTTATATTAAATGTATTAAATAAAAATAAAAAATTTGATAACATAATAAATAAATTAATCCTTAATAAATATGGATTCACAAAATATATTTGATCTGTTTGGAAGACAGAAAAAACATCCAATTAATATTAAAGAAGATTATATAAATTCCAAATTAAATACATTTTTTAATAATTTTAGTAAAAGTTTTAAAAGTCATGTAAAAAAGACTGAAAATTTAGTAAATGCTATTGGTTTATCAAAAAATTATATAAATATTAATGGTAAAAGAATTGTTAATGTAAAACCAAGTATAAATAAATATGATGTTATAGTTAAATCAGAATTAGATGAAGTTTTAGATTCAATTATTGAAATTGGTAGTGATTATTCAGAAACTAAAAAAGATTTAAATAAAATTTTAGAATTTTTAATTAATATTGGAAAACATGTTGAAAATTTAGAAGAAAAATTAGAGAAAGAACTAAAATTTCTATTTGATGGAGTCAATAAATCAATAAAAGAATTAAATGCAGAAATAATACTAATTAAAGGAGATATAGATAAATTACAATAATTTATTTTATATAAATGGAGTTGATTTATTGTCTTAAATGTAAACAAAAAACTAATTCTAAAGATATTCAGATAATAAAATTGAAAAATATAAATGTAATTAAATCAAAATGTTGTATTTGTAATTCAAAGAAAAGTTGTTTTACAAAATTTTCTCCCTAATAAATGGCTCTATACAGTTCATTTGATTTATTCATTATCAGAAACCAAAATCAACTAAACAAAGATGATTGGGATGATATTTCTGAAAAATATGAGTTGAGTATTAATATGATGAGATTGTTTCAAAATAAATTAAATTGGCAAAAAATTGCTCAACATCAAAATTTAACTATAGATTTTATTACTGAATTCATAAATTATCAACTAAAAGATTATATTGATTTGATTTGTAAATATCAAGATTTAACTGAATATTTCATTCATGATTATGCATTTACATTAAATTGGGAATTAATTTTAGAACATCAAAAAATATCAGCAAAATTTATACTTGATCATGCTACTGAAATTGAATATTTTAAAAGTAAAAATGAAATTGATACATAAATAAAATTTGACATCATAAAATCATAAAAATTAAATTATAAAAATTTTACTTGTTTTAAAAAAGCTTTTGATTTAAAAAATTTATCCTTAATAAATGGCTGATTACAAAAAATATATAAATGATATTGAAAGAGCTGAATACAAAAATTTCTATCCATTATCTAAATTACATTTAAATGAACCTAATAAAAAAACTGAATTTAATATAGATTTTGGAGATGGATTTTGTACTTCTAAATTTTAATTTTATATATCTGGTAAATTGACTAAATCTGATGGAAATGCATATGATAATGGTGCTAATATAAAATTAATTGATAATTTTGTTCCATTTTTATTTTCAAAAATTGAAGTTAGAAAACATAATAAATTGATTGATGAAATTGAATATCCTGGTCTATTAAGTACAATTAAAGGTACTATAACTTATTCAAAATCAGAAATAAATCAAATAAATAATGGTTTTGAATCAAATTTTAAAAATAAATTTGAAGCAATTGGTAATTTATCTCATTTTGGATTAGGATTTTTTGAAAATGTAAATATTCCAATATACAAAGGAGGTTTTAATATAACATTTATCAGATCAGAAGATAATGATGCAATTTTTAGATGGAAAACTAACATTACCAACTGAAGGTAAAATAACAATTGATGAATTTTTTTATTAGAGTTCCTATAATTGAATACAAAACAACAAGTAAAATTCAATTAATTAATGAACTAAGCAAATTTGAAAAAGTAAATTTTCATTTTAATCATTGGCAATGCATTGAACAAAAAAATATTACAGGAAAGAATTTAAGTTTTGATATAACAAATATCTATAAAAATATTTATAATCCAAAATTTATTATAATTGGATTTCAAAAATCAAGAACAAATGATCAGTTATTTGATACTTCTAAATTTGATAGTATGTATGTAAAAAATATAAGAGTAAAACTAAATGGTCATTATTACCCTGATGAATTGGAAAATTTTGATATAAACAATGAAAAATTTAGAATTATGTATGAAATGTATCAAGATTATAAAAAAGTTTATTATAATAGTAGTAAAATGTATTATAATCCAACAGAATTTCTAGAAAATAGACCAATTTATGTAATTGATACTACAAAAAATCCAACAAATATTTCAAGTTCAAAAAATGATATTATTATCAATGCAGATTTTGATTATGATATAGTAGCTACTAGTAAAACAAATTGTTATATTATTATTGTATCTGAAAAATTACTTGAATACAATATGATTAAAAATGATATAACTGAAATAAAATAAAAATCAGATATTAAAATTTACTTAATTTAAAACAATTTTATTGAAAAAATACTTTAGGAAACTTAAATTGACTTATGAAAAGTCAAATATTGATTTTTAATTTAACAATAATTTGTCCATATTTGTTTTTCAAAATCTAATATTATTATGGTCTTAGGTCAAAAACTAATTACAGTAATTATTGTGTAAATTTAATAAAATAAACTTATTTATATAAACTATGATTTTATTTATCAAATAATGAGTTTTGTTTAATAAATTAGTTGAGACACTTATCACTGTTAAAGGCAATAGTTGCACAGTTGGCTTTACAACAGATGGTAAACACTTGCGCCCAAGTGATTCATGCAGTTCAATTGTTCTATTACTCAATGGAAGTCTGGTTAGCTCAATGCTAACGTTCAAGTCTCATATGCCTGAGGTTCCGAGTTCAAATCTCGAAACTTCAGGCATTATTTATTGAGGACATAGTTGAAGTCCAGTGGTTGGTGGAAGGTCTTTATCCGAGAGGCCATAGGATAATGACTGTGAAACAAGCCGAGTGACAAGATACTATGGTGGGTGCACCCTTTGCCTCATCCATTTCATTCCTCATAATCACCAATCCATTTCCATTAATCATTCAATCGCCTATTGTCCATCCCCTTGATACAACATTACACTTACAACACTGCACACTAAAAAATTCAAATAATATACTCTCCTCCACCTAGTGCAAAAAAATCAAAAGTAAAAATAGAACCTGAATTGATGCCCCTGGGGACATAAAAACCTGGACTGTGGCAGTGATGGGTTCAAAAAATCTAAGTAAAAATAGAACCTGAATTGATGCCCCTGGGGACATAAAAACCTGGACTGTGGCAGTGATGGGTTCAAATTAAATAATTCATAAATTCAAATTAAATAAAAATTCTAGGTGGTAGTGACGAGTAACTAAGGCGCCTATTCTGAAAACACGCACACTAACAACATTACACAAAATACACCATCATATCCATTCATTTTGTTTTTTAAAACAAGAAAATTTTAATATCTGATTTTTAAGAATATAGTTTAATTTATTTCAGCTATATTAATCACATTATACTCTACTAAAATTTTATTTAGTAGGAAAATTTAGGCATATATTTGTAAAAAATTTCATTAAAATTGCATATTTTTTATGACAATTTGACAAAAGCTGAAAATTGGTAAAAAATGGCAAAAATATTGCATAATTGTATTGAAAAACTGTGAAATTTGTTTGATTTTTTATTGTCTCCAAAAGTGTCCTAGGAACCCCATAGTACTATCTACTTATATATATATATATATATATATATATATATATATATATATATATATATATATATATATATATATATATACAATACAATATATACAATATATATATATATATATATATACAGTGATTATGTCGATGGGCAGTGGATATTTTTAATTTTATCCGAAGGACAGTTAAAGCGAGGACAGTTCAGCCAGGTTCCACTAAAAATTGAGTTAAGGTACTCACCCCCAGAAGAGCTGATGCTACAGGCGGGGGGCCAGCCAGCAGTGAGCAGTGTGCGAGCCTTCTTTAGTGCTGGAGACCCATCATCATAACTACTTTTTCTACAATAGCAGGAACCACACAAAAGGAAGCTCAATCAACATGCACATAAAAAGCATTACAATCATGCACTTAAAAAAGTAGAATTAATGAATTAAATGAAACCTAGTAAGGAACAGTTAAAAAGTAAAATTATATAATTAATACAGTATACTCTCGTTCATCGGAACTAATGTGGCGGACGGCCGGTTCGGAAGTCAAAAAATTCCGATAAAGCGGAGGCCGTCGTGAGTCATCATTTCCGCCCGTACGATGACCTATCGTGATTGTATTCACTCTTGTTTTTAAGTCAACACTAGAGATTTTATTAAAATAAGGCACTCAAACTTTGAACATGGTAACAAATGAACCTATAGGAATAAAAACAACGCAGGAAATAAAGATCCAAAATCGTTATTCTCATATTCCATATTTATATTCCACTCATATTCCAGCAGTCAACTGACTTCCACGTAACACAGGTGCAGTCGCGACGCGAGACAGACTGAATGACAGTTTGGGAAGCGGTCGAAATGGATGTTCACTTCCTGTCCCCTTCCTCTTTCTATTTTTGTGCGAATACTCCACGGCCTCGTAAATCACATTGATAAGTACAGATTATGGAAAACTCCTGATGACGTTAGACGCAAAATGTGATACTTCACTGTTGTGCGGATAGAACGAATGGAAATTGAAAGCGCTAAAACGGAAAAATTATTTATTTCGTAAGAAAAAAAATTAATAATATCCAGATTTTCAGTTCCGATGAAGCGGAGTTCCGATGTCGCCGAGTCCGATGAACGAGAGTGTACTGTATCATTAATGAGACAATAAAGGCATGAAAATAGATAGAAAATGGTGGTCGAAATGCACGAATCACATAGCCTAACAACATATTAAAAACAGCATGAGTCATAGCAATGAAATTGATAACAATTTTAATGAAAAAATTACACTTTGTTTATTCTGATTGCCACATATTCAAGAGGAATGCCTTGCAGCTAATTCTGATGGTTATTGAAGATTGAATTAAGTTTAGCATTTCTTCTAGAGTGTTTAAACATTAGAGGGCAGGTGTAAATTTAATAATTTAAATTAGTTTTAAAAAATCTGCTATTTTCCAAGCAAAATGAGAAAATGTATAAATCAGTTTTATACCTACTAGTCTACTTGTTGCTCAAAATGGAGTAATTTATTTTGATGCAATACAAATGTTAGATTTAGTTCTAAATCAACAACATCCAACCAATCCACTATTGTAATCATCAGTAATCACCAAAAACTAAATGTATTTACAGCTGTACATTAATAGATGTTTAAAATGTTTAACCCAATCCCTTATTCTAATAAGAAACTTTCAAATTTAATTTGGGGATGGTGCTCTTATTTTAAGCCCGATTTTCATGAATTTTTGGCGAAAATAACTACAGGACATGCCCTATCCAACAACACCAAAAACTTGAAATAATTCGGTTTAAAATTGTAGGAGAGTTCTCTATACAAAAAAAAAAAAAAAAAAAAAAAAAAAAAACCCTTAGCGTGTTAAATAAGTATAGATTTAGTCATGCATGTCCGAGATTTAGGCTAGAAAAGCAATAGGAGTAAGCTACAAATCTTTATGACCCAAATAAACCATTGACTTACGATTCAGGTTCTGGTTTCGGGCGGAAGGACTCAAGTTCGTCTTCTAGTTCACTGACTCGGGCTTTCAGGTCATTTCGCTCAATGAGGATTTCTTTCAATTCAGAGGTGGAGAACATGGGAATGTCGGGGTCCATTGCAGCTGTTGTGTCTGGGGGTTCCGTCTCCACTGAGCCTTCCTTCTGCGACACAAACCATAACATTCATACCAGATACTGGTACCAGATAATATTTATAAATTTGTTTGAAAAAAATTTATATAAATTCCAATTTGCTGCATCTTTTGACAGATCAGTGACAGTCTGTCAAAGTATTGCTATGACTTGGAAATAACTTAATACGTGTACTTAGCCAAGTGTACTAACTTGATTGTCTACGTGCAGTAATGTAGGCCAGTGTCGGGGCCGTAGGCGGAAATTAATTTGCCGAGATTCTCTTTGATATGAAACCTTTAGGGAATCAGAATTCAAAACCATTCAATATAAAATTATGTAATTTTCACATAATGTTCATAGAAGATTGTTCTTCCGATGTAAATGTTTCTTTAAAGATTCAAGTGAAAGCAACATAAAAAAATAGTGGCATTCCTAAAGCTAACAAGTATTTTTTGTATAAAATGCAAACTGCAAACAGTGACTGGACGGTAGACTTACGTGAGCGTTGGAGAGTCGGCTGTTTTCGTGTTTGGCCTCCCCGAGCTGCTCGATCATCAGTTTGATGTTGTGCCGCAAGCAGTTAATCTCGCTGTGTTTGTCAGCCCGTTCATCGATCAGTCCTATTATTTGTTTTTGAGCAATGTAATGCTTTCGGACCAGTTCTTTTTTGACAGCAGTTAACTTCTTTACTTGGGCATTTAACTGTAATAAAACATTTAGAAATGAACACAATATTAATTATGTCCAATGCGTAACGAGTTGAATCCGAGGACTCAAACTTAGTAGACGTTGGGCAAAAATGTTGTATACAGATAAATACTGTGTGTCATATTAGGGCAACTTTGAGTTTTAAAAATTTTAAAAATTACTTTGGTTTGTCTCTTATCCAGAAACAAAACCTAAAGATATTTTATTGGGAGTAATAATGTTTAAGTTAGTTTTTGTTTACATACACTTTACTTAATCATGGCCCGAGTGCTGAAATACATTCAAGTAAAATTAAAAAATTATCAAAAGGTACTCGGGTATTTATTCATTTTGTTTAATATATTTTTAAGGAGATCTGAACACACTGTATTGCAATTTTTGACTATAGATGGAGGGACTGTCTTGTACTTGAACTCTTCAACAGGTTACTAATTTAACTCTGCAACTCTGTTTAAATAAAATGGAATATCACCCTTAACTACAATGTATGCCTTGTTTTTCTTCACCTAAACACTGATGAACAATCTAAACTTTATGCTTTTTAAATTTTAGAAGAGTATCAAATTTTCTCAAATAAACTTTATAGTAGACTAATGTAAATGAACATATTGAATAATCTTTTGTTGTACTACAATACGAGTCTTTTGATTTTTTTAATGTAGTTGCCAAATAAATGTTCAATGACAAGTCTCTCGTGTAGCTTTGGTGATCTTGAATTGGAGATAATATTGGGTTAAAATACTACAAATTAAAAAATACGCAAACTAACAGGGTTTAAGCAGTGGTAACGTTTGTCGCATTTTGTGCAGCTGCCACAAATATGCAAAAAATGTTTGGGCCCTCACAATTTTGCTACAATGATTTTACTATTTATTTATTATGACTACTACAAAAGAAAATATGTTTAGAAATTTTACTTTAAGTTGCCAATAAAATACTATTGTCTACCTCATTTTCAACAATGTTATTTGTTGCTTTATTTAGCAGACTTCAATCTGGAGCAATGCTATCACAAAATTGCAACGATAATTTTCAAATTTTCACTACTGTATATTTTCACAATATGCAATGGGTGATTTTTCCAATACACATTGCAGCTCATCATAATTAGCATGATTGGGTCAAGTAAAAAGTGTTGATTAATCTATTTTTGTGATGCAGCTTGAAATAAGCAATTTTGGAAATTCTGTCAAAGGCCATATTGGGTGTTTATACATACAGTAGGTTCTTTTAGTGGTTCTCGAACAAACAAAGTAACTGGGGAAAGTCATGAGGTCCTTTACCAGTATTTTCATCATTAGTATTAAGAGTCTGCAGTACTGGCCGCCTTGGATTTTTATTCCCATAACACTAATGTTAAATTGCAAACATCCGCTACACTTTTAATATTGGTCAAAAAGATTCATCTTGATGTCATTTTAAATTAAATTTTAATATCTAGGACACTGTGAAATAAAAATAACGATTATAGAGCAATTTATTACCATTAAAGTTCAAAAAAATTAAACAAATTAAAAAAAAAAATGTTGAGAGAACCTTGTCATTTATTAATCAAACAATCAATAATATCAAACTTTTGATTTCAAAGGGTCCTAGGTATTAAAATTTCCTTTAAAATGACATAAAGATGAATCTTTTTTGACCAATGTTAAAGGCATAGCGGATGTTTGAAATTTAACATTAGTCTTATGGGAATAAAAACCCAAGGCGGCTACTGCAGACTCTTAAGCGATAGGCCTAGATTACAAACAAATCACAAAGCTTATAAACATATTAAACGCAATTAAAGCAGAAACAAATTATTTTTTAGCATCCTAATAGATTAAGCCTTGTTTATTTTAACCCATATTGTAAAAATTCTAGTAGAATGAAACCGTCCTTGAAGAAATAGGATGATGTAAACCAGGATGGAACCAACCGAACCCGAGCAACTCATCTCCCATTTCGGCAGCATGGCAGACAACCAAGACAAGCCCTGGCTGTGTGGGTGTGACATCATTCAGGACCCAACCTCCAGTGAAAAAGACCAAACTTTAATAATTAAAACTATTGTAAATGATGGTGCACGTTGTACCGTCCACGTATTTTTTATGTTATGCTACTGCTTAGTGACAATTGATATTACAAATGTGAACAGATGTGAAATTTAATTTTATTTTTCTCTTTTAGCGAATTTCCCTATAGGGAATACGCTATTACGGTAGTAGTCATGGTAAGACCTAAGCCCGGGACCACTTTACTTTTTCATTTTGAGGTCCCCAGAAGCCAAAAACACCATTCGTTCATTTTCATATATATGTATATATATATCTATATATATATCTATATATATATCTATAT
Source organism: Neoaliturus tenellus (assembly GCA_030545055.2). NCBI lineage: Eukaryota > Metazoa > Arthropoda > Insecta > Hemiptera > Cicadellidae > Neoaliturus > Neoaliturus tenellus. The sequence goes on from CM061535.1 coordinate 98,057,346, forward strand.
ATATATCTATATATATATGTGTCCGTGGTACTGATAACTTTGGAAGGGGACCTCCGATTTTGATGAAATTTGGTATGAAGGTGTAAGACCAGGTCTATTTTCATGAGTTCGCGAACCAGCATGATCGGGTTATGGAAACGGGGTTTTATGGGGTTTCAAAGGGGTAAAAAATGGGTTTTTGGCATTTTTGGACCTTAATTTTAAAAATTCGACAATTTTAACTGAAACCATTTAAAAGAGCTTAAAAAAACAAACAATTTTGTATTTTGAATTTTTAACTTGGCTTAACAGGTTACGGAGAAAAGCTAAAAATAGGTTTCCAATGTTAATCTTATGGGAAATCAGCAAAACCCTGTATCTCGCTTATTTATTAGAATAACTTGATACAATTTGGTATGTACATTCACTAGGTAGGATTTAACTGATATTTGCTTTCAACACCCATATGGTGGCAAACCTACATACTCACCCCCATGGGGTTTATGGGGAAAATTTAAAAGTGTCCAATATTGATACAATTTGATATTTACATTACCTATTACATTTTTTAACAAAACTAACATTTTCTAACAACATCCAATGGCAGCAAACCTACATACTCATTACTATGGTGTTTATGGGGAAAATAAACAATCTTAAGATCCTTTGGAAATTCGCTGAGTACGCAGGTCTGCTGCGACGGGGGGTATTTTCCTAATAAACTCATGAATATTAAGAGTGTAAAGAAATCATTGCTGAAATACTGCACAATGATGATTATAAAGTTTTCCGACAATTCCCACATAAATCCCTAGTATCATGACATTCACATTCATTCTGAATTTTCCTGGTCCAAAGACACGCTGATAACATTGTATTAACTCAAACACCGTTAGGTGCAAAATATACAATATTGTAGTATGGTATTCAATCTTTTCTAAACAAAATTCTCAATTCAATCAACATTTTTTTAGAAATAGTTTTTCTTTGACAATTATCTTTGGGAGCGCTAGCGTGAGTGGTCAGCGTCTTGGACTTGCAAGAGGTCACGGGATCAATCTTCTGGTTACCTACAAAGTTTGGGGATTTGGAGTAAACAAGTGTTTTATCTGCTCCTAATAAAACAAAGGACTGTCAGTTATAGCATACTAAGGAATTAATAAAATAAGGATTGCAAGTGTTTGGGTCAGTTTAGTGCTTTAAGGCATGATAATTGTCAAGTTGATTTACCTCATTTATTTCTGATGTTTTGGAGGAGATTTCCCACTCAGCCTTTCGCAGCTTGTCTCTTTGCTGGTCCACCATTCCTCTGAGACGCTGCAGCAATGCAATGTCTACTTCTACTTCCGAACTCATTGGCTGGGCTGCAAAATAACCAACTTGTGAAGACTGTTTGAGAAATAAATCTAACATATTAAACTCGGAAGTTAAACTGACAATTTTCAAATACAACTAAAATTAAAAGAACTATTTAACCCTAGATTCATACACGAGAATTCCTAGGAACACCATTCATACACTTTTGTCTACCAGACTAATATAAGGAAATTTTAATTATACACTAAGGAAAAGTAACAATACTATTTTATAGCTTATGTAATGTGTAATTTAGTTCATCAGTTTATTCTAAGCATACTCCGTGCATACATTCCTATGTTGCTTTCCACATGTACCGTATGGCAGCCGCAGTTGTAGCACAAATGGAGTCATCTTCCATTTGGATGATGGAAAAAAGGCACAAGTCTTTCTTGTAGCTTCACCTTGGGGTTGAGCTTGCATCGTTTCCTTTTTATCTCCCAAAATTTCCTCTATCTTCACTTTTCGGTGTTGTCTTTAAGTTGGGACACTGAGCCTTATATCAAGCCCTGGTTTCGTTAGATCTTCTGCAATCCTCTTTGCATAACCTCTCCGAGAAAGGAGCTTTTTCTTGTGGTCTTTCATATTATGGACTTAGACAACATAGGCATTTGTAAGTGCACTTTCATTCCAAAGAGGACACAAAGAGGCCACAGCTGTGTCTTCCTGCTGCATTAAATGCATAACAGCACGCTTTATTGTGTTGCAGAACTCAACAATAACAGGTTTTCCGGACTTTTCACATATTGTGCCTTCATCATGGGTGGTGGACAACCAACATACCATTTTATTTAGTTTTGCTGCATTAATCTGAGAAATGGAACAAGTAATGTTTGCACTTATGGTCCTTGTACACTTTTGTATGAGAAACTACCTACTCATCCTCCCCTCAAAAGGGCGCTATGCTACATCAGTGACGGATGCGTCAAAAGTGATCGGGGGAGAGGAGCTCAGGCCTATCTGGCAATGACGTAATACCCAACCCACAATTCTCAGCAACTGAGTCATCTGAGAGACAAAGTGAATGAATCTAGGTGTCACACATGCAACTTTCAGTTGGCCTGACTGAGAAGCCACCTTCATTATTTTCGTGCCCACATACACATAGATACAAAGTTCAAGCAAAATCTACCTGCTACATTTTGAGGAAAAGGTAAAACACACAATAGGCACTCCTTACATTAAAGTATAGAATTGTATTGATATTTCAGTACCAGCAGTTCAATTGATTCTATTTATAGCTAGCTTTTAACATGTGTTTGTTTGTTTTACTATGAACAGCTGTTTTATTTTGCAATTTAAGAAATATTGTTCCCCATATTAATCTTATGGGCAAAAAATGAACTTTAAGGGCTTTCCATGTACTTCAGAATTAAAATATCAAAAATATAAAACCTTTTTGCAAAACTACGAACTGAGACCATTCTTTTGACACCTCAAACGTTTGAATTGGTCCAGAAGTAAGGGATGAGTTGTGTTTACAAAAAAGGCATTCATGTATTAGGCCTATATGTATATAGATTTTGTTGTAGCTATTGGCAGACATGTAACTTATATTAAGCAGACAATTATTTCTATGAAAGCATTTTTTCAACAGAAGAAATAAAAACACACTCTTTGGAATTAATCTAAATCAGCCGTGGTGTGGTGGACTGCATAAACGTAGATTTTTTCACGTTTGTCACTGCAGTCAAAATTACATGAAAATAAACAAATAAAAGTTAAGTAATAAATTAGTACAATGTACAACATTGTTATAAGTAAATAAAAAAAGCGTAATTGTAAAAAAAGCGTACAACTTGTAATAAAATTAAACAAACTAAAATCGTCAACTCTTTTGTAGAAGTCAAGATAGGTCCAAGCCCACCAGTTCTGTTTGATTGTAATGTGTATTTTCTTCGATTGTGGGTTATTGTATAAAATGTTTTACATTATTTTGTACATTTTACCTGATACAAGGATTGGAATGCAAAAGATTGGTTTTAATAACAGTATTGGATATGTGAGGGCTGCGGACAGTACGGTGCCTAGCCAGCCTAGTGGTGGAGGGGAATGCAATGTTGCCACATCGTACAGCGTGGCCTTGTATAAAAGGCGGCTATGGTTTAACACATTGAGTGCTGCAAATCTATATATAATTGCGCACCTAAATTGTGAAAAGATATTTTTTATTTACAAGGCAATTGCTTGAATGTTGCTAATAAATTGTCAGAAGTTGTCTAGGCATCTGCTTTCTGTACAAATTCGTAACATCACTTCCGGTAAGTAGAATAACATTGTTTGGTCGATCGCCGATGGTGCGGTGATTGTCACGTAGCGTTAGTTTTCAGTACTGAAGTCAGCTAGACAGGTTTTGTCTAACTAACCGAAGAACGTATTTTTTCTAATTACTATTTGTTATAAAAATACAAAAAAAAGAAACAAAAAAGTTTGTTGCCAACAATTAAAAAATGTATGATTATAATAAAAATAAGTTGACCTTACATTTTTTTCTATTACCTTATTACTTCAATACTTAGGGGAAAAAGAAAATGTTTGTGAATAATATGTACAATCCACACACAACCATTGTATACAACACTATCGCTTAGTGCACTCCCCACCCCAACAAAAATGGCAAGACTGGAAAACAAACTACAAACTACAACTATAAAGCACGTAAACTGGCACAACAAGCAGCAAGCAAAAATTCTATTAATTTTCACAGTCCCAAAGAAGATATTTTGTATACCTGGCATGTCTTGTTTAGCTGACAAAGCAGCTTTCAGCTTCCGGTTTTCTTCTTGTGATTTTCTTACAACAGTCTCTAAGTCCTGAGTTTCTTTCCTCCAGTGATCCTCAATCTGCTCCAGTTCCTAAAAAATATTAAGGCTTATTTACGTACAAGATATATTTTGGTACCTAGGTAAAAGGTGTTTTCAACCAAAAATTCATACTCTTTCAGCCTAGAATTTACAATAAAGTTTAATTTAGGTCTCGATAACCCCTAGCTGTTGGAAAGTCATATAAATCTTTATAACAACACCTAAAATTAAAATTGCTGTGTAAATGTACTAAATGAAAATCACTCCCAATATCACAGCTTGTAAAAACAAAACCTGTCGACCACCAAACAAATTGTGGCAGAAGTAAGGTCATACGGTGTGTGATACTACCTAATACAATCAACACAACTCATATAAAAGTGAACATGGTAAGATTAGGGTGGCCAAATCATTCATGGCTGGAGGAAACCGGGACAGCTCCGAATTGTGCTCTTCACTCCCCCCTCACCTAGCCGTATACCAACCTACTGGTCCATTATTCCGTAGATAAGATTTAGTCTTAATAAAGAACTGATTGATTCATAGTATATATATATATTTTTATAATCACAGTTAATTAATTAGATTCACGCAAAAACTTAGTTTCATGAATTTAATAAACCTAAACCCTTAGTACTCTATATTGTTCAAAACTTAACTTGTCATCAATCCATAATTGATAACATAATGATTACATATAATGTTGACTATTATTGTAGGTATTTATGATAAAATACCTAATTAACAGAGTTCAAATAACTACACTAAATATAACATTTTATAATGCTCAGCACTAATTGTAGATGGTAATGATCGGCCTTGCAGAAAAGGATATTTGTCACTGCTCCCGGCACTCTTGATCATGTCTTAATTTTAAACGGAAGTTATATTTATAAAATTGCACACACATTTGTAATTATAAAGAATCTGGAGGGTTGCTTCCAGCGAGTCCATCACTTCCACTCTGTTCCGTTAATCAAAATTTAAATTGGCCTATATTTATGTCTCAATGTTTCTTTAATCCCTTTATAAACAGAATTCCAGGACTTTTAGGCGTCCAGATACAATTTTTCGGGACATCGCATGCCATTATAAAAAACCAAGACAATCCCGGTTTTCCGGGACGTTTGGTCACCCTAGGTCGATGCAGACACTTGCTGCATTTCCTATTAGTGCAAAACTCCAACTTTGTTTTAGGATTAAGTGACTTTTCCATTGACCTATTTCTTGTGGTCCGCATACTGTTTTTGGTATACGGTATTAAAACCATTTTTGTGTATCTTAAATGTTCTAACTAATTCTGGTAGAGCATCAGAAGAAAATCCTGTTAAGAATATATCCTATTAAAAAATATGTTAGGTTTTTAACACATTGCTTACACAGAAATATAATACCCTTGTCGCAGAAGATATGCATACTCAGCGAATAACCAAAGGAATTTGAGATTTTGTATTTTCCCCATAAACATCATAGGAATGAGTAGGCCTACGTAGGTTTGCTGCCATAAGGAAAACATTTTTAAAACTATTTTATAATTTTTTTTGAAATTTTAATTCTGTAATCATTATCCTTATTTGTTTGAGTGGATGGCGTAGGGGTGAGTCGGTGGCGTAGTGTATCCCGGACTTTGGGACCATGACAGCAATGTTGTGGGTTCGAATCCGCGTTCTGCCAATCAGTACCTTTCACCTTATACTGTAGGCGCTAACCCCCTTACTTTGTCTAATACGATCCACGCACGGATCAATAGTTTATGTGGACGGGGCAAAGTAAGGAAAAAGAGGTCCGCCAACCTCTTAAAAAAAAAAAAAATAAATAATGAAACATTATAAATATTATATAAAAAATTGATAATGTTTTTAATAATTATTGTATATTTTTTAAATAAAATTATTTTTAAAATCTTAAAAAAAATTATAATATTTAAAAAAATATTTTAGAAAGGTTTTATGTTTTGTTATAAAATTTATTTTTAAATTTTTTAAAATTATTTTTAAAACATAAAAATTATTTTAAAACAGATTTTACTTTCTCCCCCTATACCATAGTATATGGAGAAAGTATTGTTTTTGTAAGACACTTTGCATTAGTTTGATGATGTATATATTCATTTTGGAGCCCCCTTTCCCCCTGTAAATATATATATTGAGAAAGTATTGGTTTCGTCAAAATTTTAAAATTTGAGTTGTTGGTAAATTTATCCATTTTGGTGCCCCCTGAGTCCAAAAAAGTGGTTTTCGAGTGATGTCTGTGTGTGTGTCAGGATGTAAACAGAGCTAGAGGATGCCCTAATGGTCCGATTTTGGTGAAATTTGGTATGTCAGTCCAAACGCACAATAATTCCAGGAGTTTTTGTTTTTTTCATTTTTTTGAATTTTTTATTTTTCAGGGTAATTTACCCCCAAAAACCCTCAAAAATCGTGAAAAATCCAAATTTCTCAAAAACGGCTCTAACGATTTTGATTAAAATTTTGTGGTTTATTAAGCTTAAAATGGTGAATAAAATGACACCACCCGCATTTCTGAGAAAATGCTCGTTCAAAAGTTATGGCGTAATAAATGTTTCAAAAATCAATTTTTTGGATTTTCAAAATAGCTGTTATTTTAAAATAAATTTTACTTATCACCATTAAATCAAGCTCAAAAATCTGAAAAATCCGGTATTTAAAATTTTTGCTCTATGTCAAGTGGTTGCGGAGAAAATTCATTTTTCGTTTAGCGGTAAACGCAGAACGTTGTTAAAAGTCACAGACGCGCGTAAGGTCAAACTCACGCTGCTCAGCTGGTAGCTATCCGACTGAGTCATCAAGACATTTATGTTTGAAGCTTTTAACATCCTTTTTTATATTGTTGGGAGAAAGTATGTGTCAGTTAACTGATACCGTTTATTTTTTATAAAATTGTTTTTGACAAACAATATTTGTGGTGGTAACCAATCTAGTTGCGTGATGAAAAATCATTGTTAAACTTACTATTTGGTTTTCATGTAAATTTAAAGAATGGTTTGGATAATTTATTATAGATAAGACCTTGTTTCCTAGTTCTAAGATCCAAGACAGTATAATCTAGTGATAAGACCTAGTTAAGATTATAGTTAAGACATAACGTATTTGGGAAGATGTAAAAATAAATAGACATCCGCGAAAAATATGTTCAATCAACGCAAGAAAACTTGGGAATCAACCGGCCAACTAGGCTAACAATTCTCAACCTAGAAAAAGAGCAGCGTGGCGTAGTCGGTTAGGGTGCGATGCGGTCATTCAAAGGTCTCAACATCGTATCCTACCAGCGGCACAGACCTTATGCCACTTATGCATTATTGTTTTTAAAATAACTTATTTCGATTTTTATGTTAAAAAAACCTAATAAAATCCTTACAAAGTGATTTTTCTCACATTATATTTTGAAATAAATGGCAAATTTAATGATTTTAAAATAATTTTAGAATAATTTAAAAATACGTTAATAAAAAAATTGTTTAAAATTTTTTTTTACTTATGAATCTTTTACTTTTTTTTTACCTGGGATCAGTTAAACCCCACCTATTGAACGTACATGCCAAGTTTTACCAAGTTATGTCAATAAATAAGCGAGATACAGGGTTTTGTTGATTTCTCATAAGAAACCTATTTTTGGCTTTTCTCCATAGTCTATTAAGCCATGTTAAAAATTCAAAATACTAAATTGTTTGGTTATTTGAGCTCTTTTAAATGGTTTTAGTTAAAGTTGATGAATTTTGAAAATTGAGGTCTAAAAATGCCAAAAACCCATATTTGACCCATTTGAAACCTCATACATCGTTTCCTACACCCAATCATTTTGGTTTGCGAACTCATGAAAATAGACCTGGTCTTAAACCTCCATACCAAATTTTATCAAAATCAGAGGTCCCCTTCAAAAGTTATCAGTACCACGGATACACACACACACACACACACACAAATATGAAGTTGAACGAACAGTGTATTTGGCTTCTGGGGACCTCAAAACCAAAAAGTATCATAGTCCTGGGCTAAGGTCATACTGTGACTACTACCGTAATAGTGTATTCCAATTCCCTGTAGGGAAATTCGCTATAATTAAAGATATTAATGAAAGCAGTTTTAGCTATGCTACAACCCAATGACTAAAGTACAGCGTTTAACTGACACATGAATCGCCAATGTCACTGCATTTCCTGTCTCCGGAAGGAACTAGATAGTTATAGTAGTTGAGTTTATCTATCCCCGATGAAGAAACAACAAATACCGCGTATCATACTCTATTTGTGTCCCACTTGACATATGGTCTCGCAGCCTGAGGAACTACAGCCAGAAATCTGCAACGTATCCTCCTCCTTCAAAAAAAGGGGGATTCGCCTTATCAAGGGCCTTGACTGGAAGGAAAGCTACCTACAACAGGCAGACTATAGCTGAACTAAACATCCGGACTGTTGTCGCACTGTACATCAGAGAAGTGATCCTCTATGTGGATGGGAAACCCTTTCTAAAAGGAACAGACATCCACTGCCATAACACCAGGCATGCCACCAGGTACCAGCTACCAAAGCGCATTGTTTGAGAGGAAGCCTTCATACACTGGCAGAAAACTCCACAATCTGCTCCCAGAGGACGTTAGAAGACAAACAGGGAAGAAACTAGAGACAGCCCTCACCAACTGGCCGTCAAAGAACCCATTCTACTCCCTGGACGAATTCCTGCAATGGAGGGACATGCTTCCATTACACACTGATGAAGATTATGAAATTATAAACATTTGACACCATTACTATGCTTTGTAAATAAAGAGATTTTGATTGACCGGGGTCCGCTCACCAGTGACCAGCGATTTTGGACACTATTTTTTTGGTAAATAATGCTAGACCGTTAATTTGCGACTTTGATCCTGACTTCTGGAGACAAAAGGTAAGAATTTATGGAGAAAAAATTCAGGGTCTGAGGAAAGGTTTTAAGATAATACACCATGTACCATGGCTTATTCCATAGAAGGCATAGCTATGGTCTTGAACTTTGTGGTCATGCCACAGGCTCAACAGATTTTCTTCTAATAGCCTACAGAAAAAGGCTCTGAGAATCTTAAATTTCAGTCATGCACAAGAACACTGCAGACCCATCTTCAGAAGGTTCACGGCATCCTGACAATATTCAACCAGTACACGATCCTCAGCCTGATACATATCCCTGCTTTAAGGTAAGCACTGTAAGATAAATGGTAAGGTTCATTATCCTGGCTCAGGGATAAAAAGAGCGCTCCCGTGGTTCGGCTTAAGACGTTGGTCCACCTGCATAGACAAAAAAGTGCAGGCCTTTGAGGTAAGGAGAACTCTCAATTAATTGCTGACCTTTCTCCATTAAAAGCCATAAAACTATTAGGCCTATTACCGTATTTATTTGCCTGATCCATGTATGGCAATACGGCATATCTTGGAGAGCTTCACAAAAAGGTATGATGTTCACTACCACAACATGAGGAGAAAGGATTCTTAGAACTCCCATATTGTTGGCTTGGTAAAACTTCTTCCTTACCGAACACCAGGATGTATAAGGATGTTTAACTCACTCCACTTGCTTGTGAACGAGTTAGGTTTACAATTTAAGGGGAATACAAAAAATTGCTGCTTGAGAGGCTCTTTTACTTGATCAAGGAATTCTTTAATGAAGAAAAGGACTTAGCCTATATGGTAGGCCAAGTGCTGCCACCTCTTGTTTGTAAATATAAGTTAAATGTTTATTTTATTACAAGGCTTTATATCAGTCAACCCAAATTCTGGTCAACGACGTAGGTATAGGCTATAGGTCAATGATGGAATTACAATACGATACAAATAATCTTAGTATAAACAAACATAAAGAGGCAGATATTTCATGATTAAAATATTCTTCAATAGTGTAGTAAGCTTGGTCCCTAAGAAAAGTAGCTACATGTATATCTTAAATTTATTTATAGATAGATTTCTGACAAACATAGGCAGTTTATTAAACATGAGATACCGTATTGTTGGTAGATGTGACTTTTGTATGATTTATGTAATCTTGCCTAAGGTGCTATGTTCATTCTATTAAGGTAGCCTAACTATGGTAGGTATTGTAGGCTAATTAAGGTTAGTATTCTGAGCTTAAGTTACATGAACAGGTTAGTACTCTCTGGGAAACTCTGTAACACTTGCTAGAAGTAGCACATGCTTGGATTTTTGTGGCTTGGTGCTTGTGGCTCCAGTTTCAAGGTGTTGTTTATTCACATCAATTTATACCAAACACTTAACTACTTAGGGCACGCAAGCCTATTAATATGCTCCTAGTTTTATTTACTCCACCCAATGTCTGATAGTGACATTTAATGCCTGTGACACAGATTATTCTCTCCTTTTAACTAAACTAAATCTGAGAGAAAACATCGGAGGTAACTTGTGTGCAGCATCGTAAACTTAAGCCTCTAAAAAATTCCCAAATAAGTTAAACTTAGGTCAAGGCTACTAAATAACGTGAGACGTTATGATGCCACACACCCAAACTTCATTAAAATGTAGGCCTACCATATGGAATACAATTTGGTTCAACTTACTCTTTCGTAGCGAATTTTATCTTCTGCCTTCTCAATTTTTTCACTTTCAAGCTTCATAATTTTGTTTTCTAGTTCTTGCATGTAACAATTCTCTCTTTCATTTTTTGCAGCTAATACTTCTAAATGTTCTAAAGCTGTTATAACTTTTGGCATCAAACCTGTGACTGCTTCAGATCCATAGCAGTCTATTATTTTCTCAAATTCCTTCCCTATCTCTGAAGCAATATCATATACATCAATTACAGTAACTTCTGTATCGGTTGAGTCCTTCATCCTTTTTTTGAATGGCATCTAGACCACCTAAAGTAAATTGCTAAAACAGTCTCTAACAGGATATTACACAGATTAGGCCTAAGATATCAGTATAAGTAATAGGCTAGCTACCATACAGGAAACAGCCCGATGACACCACTGGATGGAATCCAATCAAGCAAAATGTAATACAGACTAAAAAGTTCTAACTAATCACACTTTTAATAGGTAACAAAAATATTTTAACCTAACGGTCATTGAAGCAGCTACGCTGTTATTCACTGATAAAGCTAACACTAGTATTAGTATTTAATTTTATAAGATATAACGATCTACATTGGGATTGCCTGATAATTCGTATGACATCAACTATCAGCTGATAAGAAAGAAAACAACATACTGCTGATTTTGTTCTTATTCTTTTCGACTATTTGTTTGGGCAAACACAGATAAATGCGTTTGGGAATTTGAGATACGAGAAAATATGACCATTGACTTTAGATACTAAATCAATAGTCAGTGGTATGACCATTGACTATTGAAAGTCAATGGTATGACACTGGCAACTGAGAATGTCAAGTCAGTGACCTGAGCAACAAGCTCAGACAGTTTTTGTGGAAGAGTTTGTCCATCCAAACAGCTTCCAACTTCAACTTTAACTTTGTCCATCCATTTGTAAATTTGTTGCCTATGAATACTATAGGATTACTATACTATAGTATCCAAAGTCAATGGTGCTCTTTTGGAGCATTCAGACTTTATTGCCGGCGGGCCAGTAGACCTAAAACCATTGACTATGTAAATAACAAAATGTTTAGATGGCGTTGGAGTCAATCCGGATTCCGTCTTTCTTCCATAAGAGCATTTCAAACAATAACGCAATAACTCCTTTATTTAAAATCAGAAAAAATATGGTTTAGAGCTCTAAATAAAGGCTACATCAAGACAGATGTGGTTTGCAAGAGGACTTTTTAATAACATGTGGCGTTTTTTCACTAACTTGAAATAACAAAGCAAGGTTTTTACTACTTTTAAAACATTTTCTACGGAATTTTATAAATTATTCATAAAGAATCAATTTAGCAAAAGGAAAGGTGAATTTAGTTGAGATTCGATCCTATTTATTCTAAACCATACCAACAAAAATGATGAATTATATAACAAATGCTGGGGACAAGTTTATTATTGCTCTTAGGTGGCGTCCTAGCTGAGCGGCGAAAATTCGCACGGCGTTGCGTGCGTTTGACGCACGGACGACCGACCAAAATTAAGGGTGTCCGCAGTGGGACTGCGTCTGCGGCAATGCGTTCGTGCGGCGGTGGCAGTCGAGAGCCCTCATTAGCTGCGTAGTAATGGGTGATTGAAAACATGCAGTCCGCAAGTTAGCGAAAACTTTATTTACTTGACAGTTACGCTTATTTGAAGCTAAAAGCTAGAGATACTAGATCTCCAATTAATGATATTTTTAGAGATAGAGAGGAATTAGGTGATTTTCACCATCTCTATCATAAGTTAAGGGAGCATCCTGAGTTGTTTAAAAATTATACTAGGATGTCAATTAATTGACACTTTTGACTTTGTTGTGAGCGTCAACGCACCGGCGGCAACGCAACGCACGGCCAGCTAGGACACTCCCATGCCTCTCAATGCGTTTGTAATTTCCACCGGCCAGCAAATTCGCACGCACGCAACGCCGTCCGAATTTCACCGCCCAGCTAGGACACCGCCAGGGAAATAAAATCAATATGGCAGCACTCCAACAGCCCTCTTAACTGGATGATTTTAAATTAATTTATATTTCTGACGTGTCCCCTTTAGTTATATTTACCTTAAAATACACTCGAAATTGAGTTAGTGACTCAAGTTGAGTATTACCCTTATGAAAAAGTCGGCAGGTTCCAGATCTGGCCAGATCTGGATTTTAGATCTGGCCATATCTGGCCAGATCTGGGTTGATCTGGCCAGATCTGGGTGCCAGATCTGGCCAGATCTGGGATGCCAGATCTGGATCCATTCCAGATCTGGCCAGATCTGAGTGCCAGATATGGCCAGATCTGGGCTGCCAGATCTGGGTTCATTCCAGATCTGGCCAGATCTGGGTGCCAGATATGGATTCGTTCCAGATCTGGCCAGATCTGGACTTTTCCCAGATCTGGGAAAAAGTTAGATATGGGATCATTTACCTTTTATAAAACTAAGCATTTTAAAGTAATTTTGGGTATATATTTTTAAATATTAGAAATTTTTACAATGATGATATAAAAAATATACCTACATTTATTTTATTTATTATACATTTATGTATTAGAGGGTTTTTTTAAATTAATAATCATTAATTATTGGTAATTTTTCTAGGATAAAATTTTTTTATTTATCTACATTTTGATAATTAATAATAATACAACATTAAAAAATACCAACAATCATTTTTTTGCAAAATTTTGAAAGTTTTAGTGAATTTCCATTAAATTTTTAGTAAATATTCTAGTGTTTACATTATTCTGTATTCCATTCGAATTCAAAACTTTTGGTGTGCCAAATCGTGTCAACGTTTTGTTAATATTCTTTAACAGTTCACCGATTGGTTCATCTGATATTGCTCGTGTTCTTTTGCACGAATGAGAAATTCCGAAAAATTGAATCTTGCAGCGCGGAAGAAGAAGAAATAAGACAAGGAGAACGGCGGTTAACTGTCGTCTGTCAAATCACAAACAATTACTTTTGTAGACGGCATTCTGTTTATTTTGTTACTTTATTTCTTTATCTTCGCTTTTCAACGTCTAAACAGTTAGTTTTAATGTTTTATTGAGTTTTCATAATATCGAAAGAATCTGTAGGCTACGGTATTTTCATTATAACCAGTATTGTAGTGTTTGTGTTCGTGTGGACGACTGCAGTGTCGACTGGGCTACAAATTTAATGTCAGGATTTTCCATGTTCAGGTAAGAAAGAGAATTGATTCTTAACAGTAAATATCAGTAGAAAACATGAAATCTATTGGTCAGTTTAAAGAGTTAAGTTCATTATATCCTCGATTCTCACAGCCATTCTTTATGTATCTGTAGCAGCTATTAAATTTGAGGTTAGGTTTTAAAACTTCTTCAGAGAATAAACTTACAGCTCATGCATCCTTAGGCTGTTGGACTAATGTTTAGATAGATACTTCCTGAATTTATGTTACAACTGATTTTCTTTGAGTCGATGTACATAGGAATTAGTTCTACTTAGAAATACAGTAGGCTAGGCCTAGTTAAACCCTTTCTTGATCAACTGACCCTCGGTTTATCCGCCTCTGTCCTAGTACAAATAGAAATCAGTTCATCCGCCTTGAAAATTGAAACTGGTCGGTTTAACCATCAGCCTTAATTATCTGGAAATTGAGAGACTTCATCTGCTCTCATATGGTAGCCTGCTTACTTTATTGAAATAGACTCGGGTATCCCAATCAAGTAAACCTTGTTATGAATCATACGGGAAACTCATAATATTTTATTGTTACCAATAGCTTAATTTTATGCTTGTTTCTTGCATTTGTTTGGATTTGATTATTATAATTGATAGGTTCTCTTTGTTTTACAGATATAGGCTAAGTTTAATATTTTCTTTTTTATATCATATAAACTTATTGTTGCTGAAGTTTTTTCCACTTAAAACGCCCTTTTAGGTTATCCGACTTAGGCTAGGTTCTGTTAGAGGATGCAGTTTCATAACTGCGGGCTACGATAACTTACTACCGAATGAAAATATCGATCAATTGATATCGTATTAGATTGAAAATGTAGGCCTACTGTCAAATACAAATTTTAGACTGACAATTTATTTCTAATCTAACTAGGCTAACTATCATAACCCAAACTAATCTCCGTTAATATGAAGAACCAATCTAGGCCTATGCCCAGCAAGAAAGTTTATTATGTGAGAGTTGATCTCATTGAAGTATGATACATAGGTAAAACTGTTTTTCTTAAACTTATATATAATACTTTGTTAAAATTTGGCTCTAAGTTTTCATTATGATTAGGGCCTATTATTTTTTATAGTGTGTTGATATAAATTATTAGCGTCTATGTTAGGTTGTATTTGTTGATTAATGTAAATGTGGGAATGAAAATTTAAATACAGATACGGTATCTACAGATTACTATTATAGTTACAGTAATTGTCTTGGTTATTTAGGTATAGATTGAATTGATATGTAAGTTGATATGATTGGCCTATATCAATTTGATCGATTGATATTTTCATTCAATAGTATCGTATCCCAGTTATGAAACTGCACTCCCATTAGAGTCGATTAAGAGAGTGTTTTCTGTAGCCTATTGTATAGTTTACATATTGCAGAGTTGGAATAGTCTTTTACTTAATTTAGACATACAGAATTAGACCTTTGAACTGTATTATGGTATATTACAGTATATTAGCTTGGATATATCACATCGCAATCTGTGCACCAAAGTTTCGATTTGCATAGGTTCTTAGAGAAAAAATTACAAAAATTTTGTAAACTTTTACTTTTAGAGGTTAAATGTAGGCCTAGAATTTTAATTACTGGTATGTACTGATATACCGTACTTAAGAGTTATACACTTAAGAGGTATGGTGCCAGTAATTTTTTTATCGCTTCAACTAAAGGTGAAATATGATAATAAAGCTATTTGAGTGAACATATGGGTTTTTTCTAAAGTGCTAATCAACTTCGCCTGGACCAATATTTCCAAGGAGGTTGAAAATAATTCTAAATAGGCTAAAGAGGTTCTAGTTTGCCCGAGATGATTGTATTTTGATAGATTATACTTATTCATTGGGTTTTTTGCTTGTAGGTACTGATAGTTAAGTCTGCAGTAATACAATAGGTTGGGTTCGAGGTTACTTTATTGTTTTGAAGGTACCAAGGCACCGTTAGGCAAGCTATGACTTTTAACCGTGTTTATGCTATTAAAAATTGTTTTTCTTAAGCTGTGCATCTATCCAACTAAAAAAATGGATTTACTTTTTATCTGCCTCCCACCATAATTTTTTATTTTTCTCTCCTATTTCTAAAGCCGCATCCTCACTGGCGAAACATGTTAGCCGAACATTGTTCTTTTGTTTGTTGTTTGGTATTTATTTCAAATGTACAGTAAATCATATATGGTAAAAAATTGTACGTTGGTATTTTGTGTTCGCCGTTTGAATGTTCGGTCACTGCGGACGCGGCTTTAGTAGGGCCTCTGTTTATTATTTCTTTATTTCACATAAGTAATTTTATCTGTGAACTTAAGTTGTATAAATGGTGAAAGATCGTTATCCGAATCCATGGTTGATATTTTAATTTTATAAAAAATTATTAACCTATTCAATGAAGCAATCAAATTCATAACACTATCGAGTCATACAATGTTTTAAAGGCTAGGCCTATTTGATGTTGTATTTTTAATGTGTAGCCTGAAGAATATGTTATTGATATAAATTTTTTTTGTCGTTTTCATGAAATTTTCATGAGTTATTTTTATCCTAGGTTACATGTCAATGAAGATGTTTTAAACTGGAGTTTTAGGTAGGCCTACCTACCATAACCTGCAAAGTTGTGTTATTTTATTATTTAGTTATTCGATTACTACAGTTTTTTGCAGTTAACATTTTGCCTATTTTTATCTATTAGCCTACATTTTTTAATATTCAAAATGTTTTTTTTTTTTTTATTTACTCAAACAGGTGTTAGGCCTAACTATGATTTAGGCCTATTTGTACAACTGTTAAAAGAATTAGCCTACCATACGAAAAATCTCAAAATCAAAATATAAAACATCGTCAATAGTGATGGAGTGTAAAGTAACGAACTTTCACCATCTAATCTACATTAAAGCGAATCAACATGTAGGCTACATTTGTTTCAGAAGGAAGCAGTGACTGAATTATACAAGAAAGAATTATTATGGTTGATGGGATCGTCATTGGGTGCTGTAGTGATGAAACTCCCTTCAAAATCCTATAATCAATATGGTAAGTCAATTAAGCCTACATAGTTTAATGGTATTGTAGATTACCCTTATTGTTTTACATTAAAACTTGTAAGTCACTAATGAGCCTGTAATGTTATCAGGTAAATATAGTTAACCAACCCATATTTTAGAAAAAACAAGCACTTCATTATTTACATATCCATAAAAATCCTGTTTTTACTTTTCCAGTGGACTTGCCAGTGGCAGTTTCCTCTTTACCTATTAATCATACTGATGATAAACTGTTTTGGTTTCAGGTGTCTGCCCAAGAACTTGGAAAGCTAAGAATCAACGAGAATCCAGCTAAAGCAACCGACGCCAACCATGGGCGGAAATATTTTTTGAATCCATACTGTGTAGTTGAGTTACAAATGGACTGATTTATCAATTAACAATAAAATTATTGTGAATATGTCATTTATAAAAATTGTCATTAAAATATTTAAAGAAGGAAATCTTTAATGATTTGTACATACAACATATGTAGCCTATCAGTCTTTTGAAATCATTATTATTAGGGCAAATCTTTGAAATAGTATTATTTACTTCATTTATTTACATATTATTCACAAAATTCATTTGGTTAAGAAAGTAATTCAAACCGCTGAGATAAAGTATTATTACAAATTTCTACCAGATATTTTGGAGTACCATATTGTCGGATTTTCGATTGTACTTTCAATGATAACCTCACTGGTATGTGTTCGAATCTACATACAGGGTGTCCCATAAGTAAAGTGCCAAACTGCGGGAATAAGTTATATGGGTCAAAATAAAGAGAAAATAAAAAGTAAAATTTTTTCCAAAAACGCTTCGTATACCAGATATTCGCCGTTTTGTATTTTTTACAAAATAATTGTTATATTCAACATTTTTTCACCAATCTTTATAAAACTTGGTAAGTATGTTTAAATGAAAGAGACCTACTGTAGAAAAAAATTCAACGTGGTCCAATTAAAAATTTCAAAGTTGAGGATGTTTTAAACTTTTAATCTAAAAAGGCTAGAAAACGGTAAAAAATAAAACGTCCGCCATTTTGAAATTTTTAATTGGAACACGTTGAATTTTTTTCTACAGTAGGTCTCTTTTATTTAAACATACTTACCGAGTTTTATAAAGATCAGTGAAAAAATGTTGAAGATTACAATTATTTTGTAAAAAATACAAAATGGCGGATATCTGGTATACAAAGCGTTTTTGGAAAACATTTTATTTTAGATTTTCTCTTTATTTTGACCCATATAACCTATTCCCAGAGTTTGGTTTTACTTATGGGACACCATGTATAGTGTGACTTAACATGATACTTTTTAATATTGAAGATCATATACCGTACCTAATCAACTGTTGTCTGAGTTTAATAATACTCTATAATAATTTTTTGCACAGAGCTAAAACCAGACGCTGTAACACACTTCAAATTTTGAAATTTAATTTGCTAAATAAATTTTTTACTAGTTAAATTGTGAAACAAGATTTAAAAAATATGCAGTTTTAATAAAAACTATATTTCAATTTATTGATCATTAGAAACATATTTTTTTTTACTATTGTAAAGTTTTAGGTCTTTAAAATGAAATATCCAGCTCTGGGAATCCAGATCTGGGAGCCAGATATGGCCAGATCTGGGAGCCAGATATGGCCAGATCTGGGAGCCAGATATGGCCAGATCTGGCCAGATCTGAGAGTCAGATATGGCCAGATCTGGGAGCCAGATCTGGCTAGATATGGCCAGATCTGGCCAGATCTGGTTTTTATGTTCCAAAACCAGATCTGGCCAGATCTGGACTTTTTAATCTGGCCAGATCTGGAACTTTTCCATAAGGGTAAAGTGTTTGTAACTAAACAAATAAAAAAAATCATTTAATAAATTAAACACACTCGGTTATTTTTTTAAGAACTTTTTAAGTCCTGGCATCTTGGAATAGTGAGTCTGTCTATACATATATAAGTTATATTGTATGGCTCATTTAAGCAGCCACCAAGTTTTAAGAAAAAGAAAATAAATTTTGCGGTGCAGAGCACTTGAGTCGGTACCGGTATATGTAAAAAACTAAACTCTAAAAAATACTGATCACTCTTTATAGAGCTAAATCCAGGGCGCTAAGCCATTCAGCCCAGCTTCACTTGAGCTATTCATACCGATCAATCCTTCAGAGAAAGCACTCATTTCTTGAGCAGAACTCACCATTGAAGAATGTGATTTGAACCCGCGAAGGGCCAGGGAGGGGGCGGGAGAGAGAGAAATAAAGGATAGGAAAAGCAACAAAGCAACAAAAGTAGCAAAGCAAATTATAGGAGTCGACCGGTGTCGTTATCAGTACTAAGTACAGGCAACAATGCACCCCTCCCCCTCTTGGCCCTTCGCGAGATGACTGAGCAAGGTCAACGGTGGCAGTCGGCATTAGACAATCGATCCCGGTCGCCGCGACAACACTTGAAAACGTGTAACGAGCCATTTTCCACGGGGTGAAAGACGGTGCAGCCGTGTCCGCGCCAGTGGCCGGTTGGAGTTTGACCCGCCTTATCAGCACTGATAAGCGGTTGGGTGCTCGGCCGCGGCCGCAGGTCGGCCGCTCCAGGCAGTTCGTCTCGAGACCCGTAGCGTGAACGTCGTGGTGATTTGTTTCGGCAGTTCGCGTCGCCGGTGTATCGTGTGTCGTGTGCCTCGTGTGGCGTAGCGTGCGTGGAGTACGAGTTCGTACGAGTGATCATTTTGGATTTGTTGGGTAGTGACCCGCAATTGGTGAGTACTGTCACTACTTATTAATCTACAGTGAAATAAATCAATATTAAATTGATTGATTAATATTTGAAATTTATAAAATTAATTATATTACGATTCCTGCCGGTTACTTCCTGCCGATTGGTCCGGCACCGCCTAGGCGTGTATGACATTTAATTTATTAATTAGTATTGAAGCAATTGATATTGTTGGCGTGTTGTTAATAATTAATATCGAATTTATTAATTTATATTACCGTCTCACGGAATATTTTTGGTGGACATCACGAGACAATGGTTGAGGTACAGAGGCCTGGCGGTGCGGACAGGAGCCGACAGGCAGAGCGGAAGCCACGTGGCGTGACTATAAAAACCCGACTAGTAGTGACGATTTGCGGAACCTCGGTCATTGTTATTATCAGTGATTATTTTAATAGAGTTTATTTTCTGTTTTATTCGTTTACTAGTCTGGGTGATAAGTTCAACGAATTTGTCGACTTGAAGACTTGTGCTGGGCGAGCGACCCTCGTCGGTACGGGAGGCCCGTTTTACTTTCAGGTGGTGTCACCGTGGTTTTACTTTCATCCCTGGGTGTGGCAATGATTATTGGCTCGATATTCTAGATATTTGGTTGTTAGTTAATTGTATGAGCCCATCCTAAACGGGATAAGGTTTAGTCCTGAGGCAACACTTAGCCCCTGTTTTATTGGACCTTGGTTCGATCCCAGCCATTGTAGGCTGAGCCATCTGTGGCGAATAAACTTGTGACGCTTTTCTAGCAGGGGGAAAAGTCGTCATAAGAAACGGCGCCCCAACGGTAGACTATATTTTTGTGGATTTTGTTTCGGACCTCAGGACTAGAGGACTGTTAGACCCACTGTTGGGATTACAGTTAGGGTTGATTAATTAGTTTGATTGTTATTCTGTTGCAAAAAAATAGTCTATATTTGTGAGATTTTGTGACAAGTATGGTCGAGACCACGACAACTACGTCATCGTTGGGTGACAAACCCATGATGACGCCAATAGTCACGACGAGTTCTGGGGCAAGTTCCGAACCCGTAGTGACCACGACCATACCTTATGGGGCATCAATCTCGTCTGTGGCAGCGACGAGCACAGTGACGTCAGTTGTGTATACAACCCCGGCTACTATGAACCTGCCTACTAAGCCAAATCGTGGTGATGTTCGAGTAGGTTGGATCTATGACCTCTCAAAATCAGAGCTGGTTAAGGCAATGGCTCGGCATGGTTTGGACACCGTGGGTACGTCCGCTGACTTGAGGCAGAGATTTTCGTCGTTTTGGAAGAAATATGCCCATCCGAGTGCTGACCTGGTCTCTGGGCTGGGCGAGCAGAAGTCGCCGGTGTTTCCACCTACCTCTACTACTGCTGAGTTTTCGGGTCCACCCCCTAATATCCTCGTCACACCCGCTGATGACCAAGGAGGAGCTGCGCTGAAGGCGATGGGTAGGGAGTTGGACAACATCAAAGAGATTCTGGGGTTGTCGCCTAACGCGGATTTTCGTACCCTTCGAGAAACTCTAACGGCAGTAGTGCAGTCGCAAGGGACCCCGGTTGACGGCTATGAGCTTCCTGGTGCGGGTTTGCCTAAGCCACCAACTTTTAAGGCAATTTTAGACCCGCCGTTCACTGCTGTTGGTCAGGAGAGACCACCCCGTCCGGACACCCTGGAAGTACCGGCGGGGCCGGGGTTGGTGCAGACCACAGTGAGGAAGGCTCTGCCTACGGATTGTGCTACCATTTGCAACATTGTTCGCAAGTGGGGGCTGAAGTTTGACGGGCGGCGTGATCCCGTGTTGTTTTTGTAAAGGGTGGAAGAGCTTATGGCCTCGTACTCTCTAACCCCGGAGAATATGTTGAAGGCACTGCCCGAGCTACTTCAAGGTTCTGCGTTGCTCTGGTACAGGAACTGCAAGGAGCTTCTTTACTCCTACGATTCGTTTCATCGGCAGTTCGAGATCCAGTTTTTCCCACCAGGTTATCGGAGAGACTTGGATGAGGAGATACGCAAGAGGACTCAAGGGGAAAATGAGTCGTTCAGGGACTTTGTGACCGCCATCACAACCCTTATACGGCGGAATGGCAAGTTGTCTGAACAGGGCAAGCTCGATTCGATCTTCAACAACATGCGGCCTGATTATAAGCTAATGGTGAGTCTGCAAGCCTTTAGCACCTTAGCTGAGATGATGGAGATGGCTGAGGACTATGAAGCCTACCTTCGAGCGAAGAATACCTTTCGACCCCCACCGCCACCGAACTTAGTGCTGGTTTCAGAAACCGCCTACGTTCACAAGAAGAGGAGCGAGAAGGCTTTGGACACGTCTGTGGTTGAGACCCGTACACGAGATTGCAACCTCAGAGACCCTCCGGAGTTGAAGTCCGAAAGGGTGAGGGTTTGCGTGTGGGTAACTCCAATAATCCGAGTAGACCCCGTGCCGAGAAGTAAAAGGCGAGCTCCGGTAGACCGGAAGGTACAAGGAGAGATGTGAGGTGCTTCAGATGTCAGGAGATCGGACATTTTGCTCGAGGGTGTAAGGAGCCAAGAGTCGTTCGGTGCTTTGGGTGTGGTAGACCCGGGGTTACCCTCAAGACGTGCGACTGTGATGCGGGAAATGGATCACCGGCTCAGGGCTCGGAAGGTCACCTGAGTGCAGGATCCCGAGAAGAACGACCTCCGCGGAATGGAACGAGTGGCTCGGCAAAATAAACACTTTGGTCGGAGGCGTCGATGGAAGTGTGCCGCCGCGGGATGTACGGCCCTTTGTCGAGATAGAGTTGATGGGGCGAGTTTTTCCTGCTCTATTAGACACTGGGTCCGTAGTCAATCTCGTTGGGGAGAAGGTGGCCGACCACCTTCGCTCTCAGGAGGTGGTACCGCACGAACAGACCACTCCTCTGAGAATGGCAGATGGGTCGCGGTCTAGTGCCGAACTGTCGTTCCATCTGATGGGAGAAGTGGATGGCAAGCGGTGGACAGGGGAGGCCTTGTACATTCCCAATCTGACGACGGATATGATCCTCGGGATGCCGATTATCCTTGAGCTGGATCTCGTCAGGGTTGGGACTCAGGCCATTCGTATGGGTGTGGGTGAGATCACTTCAGGCCGCGAGGGCTTGCTGAATGTTGTCAGCGGAAGTGAGGAAGACCCTGGAAACCCCATTGAAGGAGGTCCCCGCCAGACCATTCACACGACCGAGGTACATGGTGGTACCGACGAGAGTGGGAATATGGGTAATGACCCTATGACCCCGTGGGAGGCCCCTGCAAAGCAGTCGATGGGTCCAGTGCATGCACTAACACCCTTGACTGGGCTGCAAGAGCAAGGGCTGAAGAGTTTTCTCGATATGGAGTTGCCCCAGTTCGATGATGTCCCCGGGATAACCCACCTCGTGGAGCATGTGATACGGCTGAAGGACGGAGCAGTGCCGGTGAAGCAGAGACACTACCCGAGGAACCCAGCGATGCAGGCTGTGGTTAATAATGAAGTAGAGGCTATGCTGCAGGATGGTGTCATTGAACCGTCCTCGTCACCGTGGAGCTCACCGATTGTACTGGTGAAGAAACCGAACGGCAAGTTCCGAATGTGCTTGGATCTGAGGAAGGTGAACGAGGCTAGTGTCCCCGATGCGTACCACCTCCCCCGGATCAATTCCATTCAGGAAAAGCTGCGACAGGCCCGATACATAAGTACTTTGGACTTGTATCAAGGCTATTGGCAGGTTCCACTGAGTGAATCGAGTCGACCTATCACTGCCTTTACGATTCCCGGTGTTGGTCTGTTCCAATTCAAGGTTATGCCTTTTGGATTACATTCTGTTGGGGCCACCTTTCAGCGCCTTCTAGATAAGGTGGTGGGACCAGACCTAGAACCAAAAGCATTCGCGTACCTTGACGACCTGGTCCTGGTGTCCGATACTTTCGAGGGGTATTTGGAACTTCTAAAAACCGTCTTCGGAAGACTAAAGGAAGCGGGACTTCGTCTGAATCCAGAGAAGTGCCATTTCTGCAAAACCCGGTTGAAGTACTTGGGTCATGTCATCAGTGACGCTGGAATTGCGACGGATCCTGAGAAGGTCAGAGCGATTCGCGATTTCCCGACGCCACGAAATGTGAAGACCCTTCGTAGCTTTCTTGGGTTGGCCAGTTGGTATCGGTGCTTCGTTGAAGGCTTCGCATCAGTGATAAGACCACTTACAAAACTTCTCAAGAAGGAAGTAAGGTGGAACTGGGGATCGGAGCAAGATGTAGCTTTCGAGGAGATGAAGCGACTATTGAGCTCTACACCAGTTTTGGCAGTCCGGACTTCTCCGAAACATTCGTGCTGCAAGTAGATGCGTCCGACGAAGGCCTTGGTGCGGCATTGACGCAAGACCAGGCAAGTCGGGAGGTTGTGATAGCTTATGCTAGCCGACTGTTGTCAGACCAGGAAAGAAACTACACCACTACCGAGAAGGAGTGTCTCGCGCTGGTCTGGGCAATACGGAAATTCCGACCGTACCTGGAAGGCTATAGATTCGTTGCTCTCACCGACCATGTTGCTCTTCGATGGTTGATGAAACTTCAAGACCCGTCTGGGAGGTTGGCCCGATGGGTGATGGAACTGCAACAGCACGAGTTCGAGATTCGGTACCGGAAGGGTATGCTGAACAGAGTGGCGGACGCTCTCTCCCGTCAGCCTGTTGGAGTAGAAGTGTGTGAGGCCCTGGCTGATGGGGATATGTGACGGTCGACCCACAGGTGGGAGAGAGGAGTGCCGAGGATGAAGGGTCCAGGGTGGCTACAGCTACACGGATGCCTCGTGGTATGACCGCACTCTGTTAGCAGTGACGGAAAGGCCCAGGCGTTTTCCCAACTATTGCGTCAAGGAGGGCAAGTTGTACAAACGCCTTGGGGTGGCTCGAGGAGATAGTGGGGAGTCTTCAAGGAGGCTTTGTGTACGTCCCTCCCAAAGGAAGGATGTATTGTTAGAGACCCACGATTCTCCCACGGCAGGGCACATGGGTGTCAAGAAGACCCTAGCTCGAGTTGCTGGCAGTTATTTTTGGCCTGGTTGGCGAAGGCACGTGAAGGATTACGTGAGGTCGTGTCCTACGTGCCAGGAGTTCAAGGTCCCGCAACTGAAGCCCGCCGGTAAAATGAACTTCCGAAATCCTCAGGGGCCGTGGACATCGGTATCGGCTGACCTGATGGGTCCGTTTCCACGATCGAAGGAGGGACACAGGTTCTTTGTGGTTTTCCACGACTTGTTTAGCAAGTGGGTTGAGATGAGACCCCTTCGAGCGGCTACAGCCAAGGCCGTGTCCGCCCAGTTCAAGGATCTGGTTCTCCTCCGGTATGGTTCCCCGGTGACTTTGATTACGGACAACGGAACGCAGTTCGTGTCTAAGGTATTCTGAGAACTGACCAACCAATGGAGGATAGAATTCCGACAGACTGCGCCGTATAGTCCCCAGTCTAACCCCGTAGAGCGTCCGAATAGGGTTATCAAAGAAGTTTTATTCGTTTACTAGTCTGGGTGATAAGTTCAACAAATTTGTCGACTTGAAGACTTGTGCTGGGCGAGCGACCCTCGTCGGTACGGGAGGCCCGTTTTACTTTCAGGTGTTGTCACCGTGGTTTTACTTTCATCCCTGGGTGGGGCAATGATTATTGGCTCGATATTCTAGATATTTGGTTGTTAGTTAATTGTATGAGCCCATTCTAAACGGGATAAGGTTTAGTCCTGAGGCAGCACTAAGCCCCTGTTTTATTGGACCCTGGTTCGATCCCAGCCATTGTAGGCTGAGCCATCTGTGGCGAATAAACTTGTGACGCTTTTCTAGCAGGGGGAAAAGTTGTCATAAACGTGGAATGTTTTTTATTGTTTTCTTCCTCGAAACGTCATGTAATTGTGTATATGTGTGAAGTCCGCTCTGTCTATATGGATCCTCGCCAACAATACAATGTCATTTACAAATTGAAGGCACTCAGTGTGCACTCTACTACAGGGTTAGGCAAAAGTCTGGACACCCCCAGTTAACTTTTTAACGCATTGCAGTAGGAAAACCAAACTCGGCACATGTTAACAACATAAAAAACTGCACTTTTTCATGAACTACACAACTTTGCCCCTGCCCCCAAAATGGGGTATTTTGGGGGCAGCTTCAAATTTTCAAACGTAAATCCCTATTGAGTGACCCCTCATTTTAAACGGTTTATCAAGATAAATTCAATGGCACAAATCGGAGGTCGATATCTCACCCCTAAACAAAATGGCAGCCATTTTAAAATTTGAGATGGGGTGATTGACATTCAATAAAATTAAATTGGAAAATAACTATTTTAGAAATACGAGTCTTTAGAATCATTTAAGAATTGAACGTACTAGTTCATTTTTGCTACTAGGTTCAATTCTAAAATAATTCCATTAATTCTTGATTCTATCAAGGCTATTTTCCGATTAAATTTTAATGAATGTCAATTAACATTTCTCACATTTTAAAAAAGGCTGCCATTTTGGTTAGAGATGAGATATCGACCTCCGATTCGTGCCATTCTCTTTCTCTTGGTAAACCGTTTAAAATGAGGGGTCACTCAATAGCGGTTTACATTTGAAAATTTGGGGCTGGCCCCAAAATACCCCATTTTGGGGGTAGGGGCAAAGTTGTGTCTTTGATGAAAAATTGCATTTGTTGTGTAAATAACATTTGCCGAGTTTGGTTTTCCTACTGCAACTTGTTAAAAGATTAATTGGGAGTGTCCAGACTTAAACTTGCTTGCCAATCTCAAAACTTGAAATGGCTGCCATTTTGGTTAGGGGTGAGATATCAACCTCCAGTTTGCGCCATTTAATTTATCTCTTGATGAACCGTTTACAATGAGGGGTCACTCAATAGGGCTTTACATTTGTAAATTTGGGGCTGTCCCCAAAATACCCCATTTTGGGGGCAGGGTCAAAGTTGTGTAGTTCATGAAAAAGTGCAGTTTTTTATGTTGTTAACTTGTGCTGAGTTAGGTTTTCCTACTGCAACACGTTAAAAAGTTAACTGGGGATGTCCAGACTTTTGCCTAACCCTGTATATGTGCCCCATAGTTTGATACTCTACACCGCATGACTGGTCTTGAGTCATTCCCCAACCCCATTTGTACTTCCATTAATTACATCTTCCCACTCCAGTGCAGAAACGATTGAGACCAGTCCACACTGCTTCCGAGGAAGATTCATGCCACCTACTGCTACAGTCAGGTCAGCTATCAAGATAAGTTGTTAACGACCTTGGAAAGTGTCCCAAGAGAAAGTCCACTTTGTATGGGTGGTAAAGTTTGTGTCCATCAACTGGGAGGCTGACCGCAGAGGTGGTTTTCAGGACCTTGATCAACCTGCACTCTGAGGTAGGTACCGTTAATCATGGATGGGCAGCTATGGAGCAGATAAGATCAGTATATTCCCTAATGAGTGCATCCCTTTGTCTAATTTCAGGTGGAGGGATATATTACACAGCACCGGGAGCCAGGGTACATGGGTAGCCATAAATAAATGGCTCTCATGGTCCTGTTTAGCTGGACGTTGATCTCTCTAACATGCACACTATTTAATCACATGGGAGCGCAGTACTCAGCAGTTGAGTATACCAAGAACAGAGCAGTAGTTCGCAGAACTTGTGCGCATTAGCTCCCCATGTGAAGCCAAGCAAGGTGATGGACAACGTCTATAAATTCTATACAGAATATGCCACAACAAGCATTTATAACATTTACCAAGTTAATGTAAACATAATCTTATGTCTGTGTAATCAATCATACCAACTAACTTTTTAAGATATATGAAATTGAAATTTGAGACAACTAACTGTGAAGGGGGGATGTAAATAAAGTTTTTATTAATTAAAATTATGTATAAATTAGATTGTATTAGAAGGCGCTGTGCAACCAGTCAAGGTGTTATAAGCAAGCATGCTGAAGGTGTTTTGATAAACACTGAATGATTTGACACTCAGTAGAAATTCGATCATTTAAATCAGCATTTAAATAGGCAAACTTCTTTGTGTCAGGGAGAGCGGTGCCTGGACCCAGGAAGGTCAGGTGAGTATAGCCATTTTTGGTTTTAAAGGTTAGGCCCTGTCGAGTTTTGTAGTCATTTCCTTATCCTATGTGCTCTCCTTGAAGAGTTGTCAATGAAATTACCTTAATGAAGGAAAGAAGGTTTGAAGGTTTGAGCTGGGTGGTAATGAATAGTGATATAATTCAGAGAAGATAATCAGGAATTTCATAAAAACACTTTTCTATGAGATATTGTTTTAAATGAGTTTTAAACTTAGCTGGTTTACATACAATTTCTTTCAAATTATCTGGCAAAATAGTTTTAGACCTACAAATTGAGGTTTTTCCTCATACAGTTTAAGTCTATGTTGTACAGCATGATTAATGAGCCGATTTCTTATGTTGTATGTGTGAGTATGAGTTGGAAACAACTTATTATCTACTACATATTTTATTGCTTTGTACATATAAATTAGGAAGGAACAGTCAGAATTTGTAAGTTCTTAAAATGTAGAAGACATGAACTAGTTTGTCTCAATCTTAATATACTGCGGATGGCTCTTTTTTGAATGACAAATATCCTGTTCAGGCGGCTATGTTTACTGGATAATCCCCACAGTATGATTGAGTAACTAATATTACTTTCTATTAAACTAAAATAAACAATCCTAGACAGGTTGATGTTGTTGAGAGAAGCCAAAAGTTTCTGAGTACAAAGATGTTGTTTGACAATACAGTTGAGAGATTATCTATGTGTGTGTCCCAGGAGAGATCACTGTCCAATCACACTCATTTGAAACATTTAAAAATTTATTATTAAAAAAAATCTGCTATGATTTGTCCATTAGTTAATTTTTTGCCTCTGACACACAAATCAGGGAAGTCTACACTTTTTGACTCTGAAATGCTGAGTTCAGACTTCACTAAGCTCCACACTGCCTGACTCCTGTTATCAGCTGTTGATATTACCTTACAGCTACAATTTTCCTAGTCTCATCACATACTGCCTTAAATATTCCTCTGTAACTGTTAAAATAATTCTGAAAATTAAGATTTTTATTGGTTTTTGCTTTTCTTATAAGTTCTCTTTTGTTTTTGCTTGAAATTTTTATACCTTCTTTCACCCAGTCCTAATTAACATTTTTGCATTATTTTTTTTATTTGAATAAAATTTGAGTGGAAAACAATAATTAAAAATTAGCATAAAATTGTGATAAAAAGTATTAAAGTTTGTTTGTGCATCATGTGCACTTGACAGATTCAAATCCATATCAGATGTACAGTTATAAAAAAGATAAATTTTTTTCAGAAAACAGCCTTTTCCTTGAAGTAGTTTTCTTGTTATAGGAACAGATAGACCCATTCATAGAAAGCTCAAGAAATATTGCCCTGTGGTCGGAAATACCCAGCTCAAGATTCATTTTTGATTGTGTTAAGACTGGATTGAGTGTGACATTTGAAAGAATATTGTCAATACATTTGCTTAAATTTTCAGTTATTCTCGTAGGAGAACAAAAATTTGTCCTGAATCCATAAATACTAATAAAATTTAAGAATAGGTTTTTGTGGTTTGGTGACTTAGTAGTTTCTAAAACATCTACATTAAAATCTGCTGCATTGTAGATCTGGTGAGTTTTAAAATATTTTTGTAGTATGGTTTGAAGTAGTTAGAATTTTCCTAAAAATAGTTTAAAATTAATCTCATAAGGAGTTCTATAAATAGAAACTATAATTGCTCTAATAGAAGGAATTTCAATGCTAAAAACTTCAAAAAGATTTTCTTCATTATAACTATAAAAAAAACTGCATTTTACATACGGTAATATGGGTTTTACTTTCCATACTACTTTTATTTTTTCATTGAAAGAACTGATTCTAACTTAACACAGGTTGAGGAATTTAGTTAACTTTCGACTCTATGTTTTTAAATTTTTGCCCTTTATTCGTGTATAGTTTTCCTACCTTAATTATTTTATTGGAAGTGAAAAAGCGTGGTTGAAATTATATTGAGTCTTTATAATGATAATTAAGAGATTCAGATTTATAATCATAATTAAAGTAACAAAATATTAGGGTATATGGATATCAACTAATGACAACAACAGTTTAATATTTAACTTTATTTTATGTAAATCATTTCAATAACATAAAAAGTGAAGTGACATTGCCAGTTAAATTCGGTATTCAAAACTCTACTAATGAACTTTGTTCCTCTGTTAGTTGACATAAAAAATTAAAACACTTAAAATTAATTAATCATTAAAGTCAAATTCTGAACTTGGTTCATTTCTTGGTGTTCTTAAAATAAAACACTTATACCTCTTACTACCGTAAAAAAATTGAAACACTTATATTAACTATTTAATAAATTAAGACTTATGAACTTTGTTCCCCTCTTAGCACAGATAAAATTAAAACACTTATATTAACTATTCATAAAAATTAAAACCTCTGAACTTGGTTCCTCATCTCTTGGTAGGGATGAAAGTTAAAACACTTAAAATTAATCATTCATAAAAATTAAAACTGTGAAGTTGGTCTTTTTTTGGTATGGATAAAATTAAACACTTAAATCTATCAAAAAGTAAGTGCAGTTACTAACTATTTATAAAATTGAATCACTTTTTTGTACTGTCATTTAACTATGCTACTTTTTAACTTCGAGACTGGTCAATTAACTAAATTACATATAATAACAAATAAATCATGCTCTAAAATACATAGATCACAATTAAAATTATGGTCTCACCTATGACTAATTATGAGACTACTTATTGCCTAAAATCATTGTGAGTCTCAGCAATTGATTGAGAACATTACGTTAAAATGCTATGGTTCATTAGTTAATAATATCCTATGACTTAATTTAACCATTTTATTATGTAACCACACTTGAACTACCTGTAAGGTCCTTAACAGTCTTAATTACTATTTTCAAGCAATATTTTTTTCTGACTAGACTTTTATGGTAATCATAACCTGGCACAATTCTTAAAGGTTTAGTTGAGCGCCTTCCTACATTTCTTGGAGTTACACAAGCATTTTATTTTATCATCCTCTTCACTCATTTTATAGTCGTAAGTTACCTCTTCATCTTCCTCAATATCTCTTTTTGCATAAATGACAATTTTTTTCTGGTTGTTCACAATCAACATTTTTGCGTAGCTGTTGGGTTCACAACTGTGGTTGATAAATCGTCCTATGTTGCCAAATCGTGTAGCATCTATGACAGCATTCTCATCCAACTTAAAGCAGAAAGACTGCTTGTAATAAACTTCTCTCATATCTGCTATTATGGGTCTTATTATCTCGCCAACATACTCTATAATTATTTCATGCGCGCCAATCCGCTCAGAAGCAAAGACACCTAATCCATGAATTTTACTTTTGCCCACCTTTAACCTTTTATTAAGTAGCTTCAGCTGATTGAAGGAAAAACCAGAAGTTTCTGTACCTTCGCTAATGCAAGACTTTCTCCTCATTTCATTCCATACATCCTTCGTTACTGATAGTTTGTTTCCTTTGTAGGTTTTGCCATACGGTGAGGATTTATCATTGTCTTTTACTCTTTCCACGACTTGTTTTTGAGTTATTTCTTCCTGTGGAGGTTTTTTTTCTGGCTTTTTGTAACCTTCAGTCCTTGCGCATCCACTTTTGTTCAACTCAATTCCTAATTCTTCTGCTAGGGATTTCAGCTCGCTCTCTGGCAGCTCTGCTGAGGGTGGTTGAGGGATCCACTTGAGATGGCATGATTCACAGTCTTTTCTATTCTTGATTAAATGTTCACCACTCATTCCAGGATTTTCCCGACTCGTTCCAGGATTTTCAAGACTCGTTCCAGGATTTTCACCACTCGTTCCAGGATTTTCACCACTCCCAGGATTTTCACCACTCCTTCCAGTAACAGACCGGGTAAGTTCTAATACTTGGTCTGCCCACTTATTGAGTTGGCAAGCCCAGCAATATATTTCAGGTTTATTAATTGATTCAAAAAACTGTTTGAGATATTTCATGTCTTCTTCATCCACACCATTAGTTAGGAGTTCATGAAATTCTTTTTCACAAGCTTCATTTGGTTTTGGAGGACCATAAATCTGATATTCACCATTCACTTTTGGTCCATAAATATCTTCTATTGCTTGGAGGAAAAACTTTGTATCTTCTTCATCCATCTGATATGGAACGACAAGTCCATGATTTCCTTTTTTGGTACTCATTTTTAAAACTTAACACTAATTTAAGTAGGCTGACTAAAATAACTGGTTGAATTTTTTGACCTGCAAAAATAGGAAAAAAGCATTAGATAAAATATTTTAAAACATATTAAACATGCTGTATAAACACAAAAGACTACCAGACACACCCCCAACTTTAAAAACTAAATAGGACAAAAGCAAAATCTTGAAAGTAGCTTAGATTGCTATGCACCAGAGTTGCCACACGTCCCGATTCTGTAAGGACAGTCCCAACTTAGAACCCTTTTGTCCCGCCTTCTGACCGAACTTCGGCGTTACACATTTTGTCTCAATGTATCATTTCACACAAGAAATCAGTATTTTTGTGGGCATTTTTATTGATTTAAGTTAATATCCTAGCGGGTAATGATTATAAAGGATTTGATTCTGGCAATGCCAAAACCTCTTGCGTAATGGCAGTAAACGAACACGAATGGGGCTCATGTGAGCAAGAGGCCGCCACGTTAACTAAGTTTATCTTTGTTTAAGTGATTGATTTTATCCAAAAATATTTTCTTAACTTAAGCGATTTATGACTAAAGTTCCATAACTCCTTCACCCCCCACAATCACTCCTGCAGTAAAAAGATTTAACAAGATAATCAGGTAATGTATTGAATTGCATTTCATTTTTCATAAGTTTATGTTCCTTAAGTATGACCAAGTCTGGCTTTATTTCTTCTAAAGTTATTTCTCATGCAAGTTTTTTAGATGAAAATGCCTTATTCTGGTGATTGTTAGTTTGTTCTAATATTTGTTGTGTTTTTTTTTTAATAGATTTTGATCTTACTGCTTGTTTAACCTTAATTTAAAAGATTTTTCCACAAATTTTCTTTTACAGAGTGTTTAATGCCATGTAAGTCTAGTTTAGTGGTCCCAGGTTGCCTAAATATTGATGCTAGGCAAATAACTGCAAACTAAAGAAGTCATTTTACCCCTTTTAAACATTTCAAATCAAGATGCACGACTTTAGTGTGAAGCAGTTAATTTTATCTTTTGGGGTTTGGATCAGCAATCAGGGGACGTTTGTGGTAGATGCGCACAATTTAACTGTATTTATATATTTATTTACATGCTTCAATACAGTAATAATAATACCAGTTACATTGAAGCAGTTCTTGCATAGTTGAAAAAGTCCATTGATTAAGTTTCACCTTTTTTCACTTCACCATTAAAAACTACAAAATAATCAACAACAACTTATAAAAACAATAAATACTGTGTATTCATATCTTTGGAGCCCATGTCTCGTTCTGTCCCAAGACAGGGCATAAAAACCCCCTTATATACTCATGAGAGGTTCAGTCCGGTCCCTCATCGGTGATTCAGAGGGGTGAGGAAGAGAGCATTTCCCCCCTCCCCACCCTTACCCTCTGAAGAAGAGGAAAATGGATCAAAATATTATTGTGTCTCTGTAAAATGACATATTACTTTAAAAACTTTACATAAACAGTTGGTGACCGAACACGTCCCTGCTTCAGTCCTGAGGGGGGTCCTTGGAGGCTACTAGACATCGACCCTTTGAAATTTTATATAGTAAGTTATACCAGGAAATAAAAATATAACCAACAAACAATTAATACTATTAATATAATATAGTATTTATAATCAATGGTCCTTTGATTATATCATTGATTTTGTAGACAAAATCAATGATTATTTATCTTACGCTCATGTAAAGAATACAATACTATTTGGTTCAAAATAAAATAGAGCTATGAAAATAAACCATTATTTGTTTATTGAGAAGTTATATTAGATCGTAGACTAAAACAAAATTATTTCAATTACTTCAAACACTGTATGAGCTAAATTTTGTATAATATCGCAAGACTAGAATGTATTTTAACACAGTTTTTGTTTCAAGCTATAGAATCAACATATATTGGAAAGCTAGATAAACACGAATTCATATACTGTGTAAGGTCAATGGAGTAGGAAATTTATACATATTTAACGTCATTCAAGGACTATTAAATATTTTATTTTACAGTAAAAAATTATTTTATTATTGTTGGTTGCCAACTTTAAACAGAACCGTAACAGTCTCTAACCTTCGGTAACCAAGTTTCTATTTTTCAATTACATTTTAATAATAACAAATAATTTTAACAAAATCAAAGGATGAACCGTATTTTTAACTGATTTGTATAAAACAGTTTGATAGAGTATACATACAATGTATACTAGTAGTGCAAATAGTGTAGTATACTCATAGCAACAATCACGGCCATCTTTAGTAAATTCTCTGTTACTAGAAATGGCCTTGCATCAATACGATACAGCCAATACCAAGTTATTTGACTTTGATAATTGGCTCTCTAATGGAACAAATTTAGAAAATTTAAATCCAAACTAAGGTTAGGATCTTAAAATATACTGTTTTAGAGAAGTAAAAACCACAATGCTTTGTCTTTTACCCAACCGATTTTAAAATCGGTATTTTTAATAAGAAAAATCGATCTTATAAAAATATCATCTTGAAAAAATCAATGTCAAAAAATTGATGTATCGAATGGTAAAGATATATTTTTCTGAATTTATTTTGCCATCACTACCCGTCTGCCATGTTATTAGTAGGGAGTTATCATGTTATTATGGGCAACCTGTAGGGTAAGACATAGGGTAGGGTGGCCTGTTTTGGTCAGATCAGTTCTTTGTTACAACACGGATGGGCTATTTGTCATTGATGATTTAATTTGACTGTAAAAGTTTCAAATTTACATGTGTAACAGTTTTATCTAATTATAGCCTTTTAAAATAACAATTTGAATTTAAATTCGAGGAATCATATTAACAATTTATATTTATTTTTTCTTAAACTTTACATTGTTCCTACAGTATGTAATTTCAAGCAATGGTTATGCTTATACTAACACTTTAAATATATTACAAAAGCAATAAATATATTTAAAAAGATTTAAAATAATTACTTAATAGATTCAAAGATATAAAATGATTCGAACAAATATATAGTTATTTAAAATTTGGGTCAAAGTTATTTTTGAAGTTGCTCAACTTAAGTGCACAATGGACGGCCGAGTTTAAAATACATAAATAGTAATTTAAATCCATTGTAGGTAAAGCTGAAGCGGCTGAGAGGGTAAATGCGCTAGGACTTAAAGCGAATGGTCGAAGGTTCAAATCCTAAAGTGGGGGAAAAATTTTGTTCGACTTTATTTACATTTTTTCAATGTATTGGTTAGAAAAAGTGCATTCATTCACAAATAAAAAGAAAAAAAATATATAAACTGTTCAGTGAAACATATAAGTTAAGAAGGTAAAATAAAGTAAAAAAAAAACGTCATTTTCACATATTTTTTTTTCGTGAAATTTTGTGACCTCTTCACGACTTTTTTGTGTGAAAAAACGTGAAATTTACATTTTTTACGTAATAATAACGTGAAAAATGTAAAAAGAAAACATGAATTTAATGTTTTTTTTTACGTTTTTGTGCTATCTGGGTAAATAGGTACATCACCTGTGCCTAGCTAGAGATATTTTGTACCAACTTAGCAATGTAGATTGTTTTTAAGCCTCCCACTTTATGAGGGCACTTATACAATCGAATAAATGTGTCCAGTACTCGTCTAAAGTTAAATTATTTATAGCTCAAGACTTGAATTGAGATATTCTAGTTATGAGACACCCTCCGCAGAAACTATGCAACAAGAGAAAAAATTTATTTGGTCACATCCACAGAAAATTTCAAGTTTATCACTTGGTAACATATTGGAACAACCTCCAACCAGATCCCAAAACTCGTGAATTTGTTTTACTAATCAGTAATCAGAGGTTAAAAATTTGTACAATAATTGACTAAAAAGTAGCATAAACTCACAATCAGCAACAAAGAACTTAGGAAAATACAGGGGGGCCCACACCACAAAATCAACTTGGCCTAGGGACCTTCCATCCTTAAATCAAGCACTGCCTATCAGTGTTAAATAGTGTGAAGTCTATGTTTCCCAGTTCACATTAAATTCATTCTACAAACCAGACATTTTTCAAAGATGGGACATAGGTACCGGTAACTGAGAAAAAATCCTAATTTTAATAACCCTTTTATTTATTTTCTACCAACAGTACAACACAAAATCATGTAATCGAGAACAAACGAGGGCAAAGCAAAAGATAATTCAGTACAATGCTAAAATTAACAGTGGCACAATAATTATTTTAACACTAGTAAACAACAATAACACAAATCAACTATAAATATAACTACAAAGTGTAAGAATTTACCACACTAACAATAAATAGTGAATTAATGATTACAACAACAATATTGAAATTAATTAGCATTAACAACAATGATAAATGTCTATGGAATTTGCAAAATTAAAAAAACTAAAATTATGTCAATATGGAATATCAATAGTTAGCAACGAATTTAAAGAGATGCAGACTAGAAATAGTAGTTTTCATCTCTAGAGCAAAAGTAGCTCCTCCCGGTGTGAGTTTTCAAAGTGAGGCACAGCCGAGCTTTTAAAAAACGATTGAAGCACCAAAAGAGACCCCTGCTCCGAGTGATAAACAACTATTCTTATCATAATGCAGGTTAAGAAACAGTTCAAATTTGAACTATGAAGTTGTAAAAATTATGTACCATTCCTTACCTTACCAATATCTTTTCTTTCCAATATTTTTTTTATCTGACTTCACTACTATAATTGATGTTTGCAACAGCGATATTAAAGTCTTATACTTAATGACTAGGCCTAATCAATTATTTTTGATTAGTTTGACTGGTTGCCATTTTTTTTATGTTAATATATTTCTTAAAGTTTAAGAAATACTTATATAAAAAGTAACTAAACCAAATCCGATAATTGGATTTCTACATTCCTTGAATTTTATAGACTTTGTATTTTATATATAAAACCAGTATATTAAAAAGATACATAAACACAAAATCGGAAACATCAATAACTTGTACCCGGTATTAAATTGGTTATTGGACAAGTTTGGTACGGTACTGTAAGTTATAGGCTAAGCAACTTATATCATTCAAATCTTTTTGGTAAGCTATACAAAGTAGGCCTACCTTATGTATTTGCTTTAAAAAGATATCATCT
The DNA here is from genome assembly GCA_030545055.2 of Neoaliturus tenellus. Classification (NCBI taxonomy): domain Eukaryota; kingdom Metazoa; phylum Arthropoda; class Insecta; order Hemiptera; family Cicadellidae; genus Neoaliturus; species Neoaliturus tenellus. The sequence goes on from CM061535.1 coordinate 98,094,359, forward strand.
GTATACAATAAATAACAATTCACCAAGATTATTAACACCAATTAGTATTTTCTATTAATAACCAGCAGGCCAGGATTATCCACTAGACCAACCTAGGCCATGGCCTATGAAGTCAGCCGGGAGGGGGGGGGGGGCGTCAAACCGGCCTTTTTTATACTACGTTTTAGTAAAAAAATTAATGACTAATATAATTTAATTATGTTTTTTTCACAATTTTTATTAAATACTTTTAATAACAATAGTGAATAGAATATTCGGCAAAATAGAAGGAATAAAGATCTATTTAGGCAAACTATAGGTGGCCCCCTTAGGTGCCGGGACCTGGGAAGCTCCTTCGTGGCGGGGACGAGCGCCCCTGATATTCCGTAAAGAGTTTTCCTGATTAGCGGTCAAGAGCATAATCCCCTACTGGCGGTGAACATCGCCCTTTAATATACGGTAAATAGTACCCTTGATCGGAGTTAAATCATGCCTCGATCGGTGGTAAAGAGCGCCCCTGATCGACTGTAAAGAGTGCCTCCAATACTCGTAAATAGCGCCTATGATCAGCGGTAAAGAGCGTCCCCGACCATTGGTAAACATTCACTAATTGACGGTAAGCACCGTTGCCTTGAAATGTGCCTTTTAAGGTTTGCCTTGACCTTGTTCCTTTGCCCTGGATTAAAATTTAAATTTGTATTACAATTATATAATATTTTATTTCATTTATAAAATTAATGTGGTGGTGGTACATTCAATTATGCAAAAGGATTAACTTACGTCCACAATTAAAGTGACAAAAATTATAATAATCACATTCGTTAAATAGTTCCGTGATTTTATACAACAGCCAAAGTAGGAGAATTAAAATAAGCCCATAAATCGTTTTTCTTTTGGAAGGCCGAGGGGGGGCCGTAATTGTGACCTTTGGCCTGGGGTCAAAGGGTGTTTATCCGGGCCTGATAACCGGAACCTGTTAGTGTTTTGTGTTAGATGAAAATCAGTAGGCCTTAATGGCCCTATAGGCTTTAATTATTTAATTAGGTGTTTCCTGTACTCTCTCCCATTAACTATGAGTTATATATCCGTAGAATATATCTATTATTTTCATAATGTGACTGGTTTTACAATTTCCTTAAAAGAATGTAAGGCCTAAAGTAAGATGTAGGGAGACCATAATTAACTATGTTTGAAATAGAACTAAGTAACGGTAGCCTAAATTGGGCCAAAATGCCACCTACTCTGCAGTGGGGTAATTGACGTTTGATATCACAGTATCAGATGGGCTAGCCGATTAGAGTTGCATAAGAGGGTAATTTCCTTGATTTACAGGAATTTGCAGGGAGGATGAGTTGGCCCTTATTAAAAAATTCTGGTATTTTAAGGATTATTAGGGCAATTAAAATAAAATAGAACTTTTTTTTATTAGCTGGTCCGTGACATGGTACAGTGAGTTGGAGGGCCCTTCAGTCTGTAGTGTAGGCCTAGTTGGAATTGCCTAGGCCTACTAAGTTTACCACTACCAGGCATAGTTATGTGAGCCCATGAGTAGGGGTTAATCAAGTTGGGGATGCCTTACATTACAGCAGGTTAATTTTTTAAACTATAACCAGAGTAAAATGAAATAGCAACCCCCCCCCCCCCCCACCCGTCCACCCCACATAAACACAGTACCGGTAACTTACACCTGAGAAGACCCAAAAAGCCTAACCTGTCATGGGCTTGAAGAAAATTTGGTTTCTTTCTATTACACTGCAAAAAAACACAAAAGGTGGTTTAAAGCTAATTATTAACAGAGATAGGATTTAACTCACTCAAGAAGACAAAGAAACTCGCTCAATATTAATTTCTTTAAGTTATGAGGAATAAACAACAACTTATTAGTAGGCTTAGCCTACGCCAGAGCTAAACAAAACATTGAACGCACTTACAACTAAACTTCATAGAATAGTGAACTATAATGAGTAGAATTGTATTTTTAATTAAATTAATGACTAGAATTAAATTTTAACAATAAAATCGTATTAAAGAATTACTAATTTAAGGAAGAAAGAACTAACGGCTCTACAACTCAAAACATGGAAGTGGATGGGGAAATCAGTTTGGAGCAGTGTGGCCATTTGTTCTTAGCGAAATTCCCTCATGCGACATAACAAAAACATTACCCAATTCCAAACATAGTTGATCAAAGCTGAAAATAATCGAGAAAACTAATGCAACATAATGGTTGGTTTGTTTTTACTAATCATTGATTGAAAATGTTCGTAATAATTTACTAAACAATAAAATAAACTCACCATCACCAACAATTAATTTTAAACAAAGAATAATGGTTATAGTGCCAAAGAAATTTAGAAAATACACCTTTCACAACAAACCCGCATGCAATCAAAATTTCCAATGGGATTCGGCATTTTATAAATTTATACCATAACTTAAATATATAATTTGGGTTGAGTATGACGGTTTTCTCTCATCGGGTGTTGTAAGCAAATATTGAAATATAGGTTAATCCCATCCTATTGAAACTACGTACTGATGGTTATAAAGTTCTGGTATATATATGTATTTAATTTTCATTATAAACACCGGATCTGCGATCAGCATGGACGTGTTGGACGTGGTGGACAGCATGAAATCGAGCAGGACGCGGACATGCGGGTAATGGTGTTAATACATACATACATGATACATGAAGTTTCCATCCGTGGTCCGTTGCCGTAAGGAATTGGATAGGTCAAGATTAGACACTAAGAACAAATTAGCCTAAACTACATATTATTGTTACCATTGATGTCACTGTCAACAGTGTCAACATCGTAAAAACTAGATTCCATCAATCTTGTATGTATTATTATGTTACAGTACTCTGTGATTTCGTTCCTATTGTTATGATATTTTTAGCAATAAGGCCATCACTTCTTTCTCTTTGATTTCTGTAAAATGGTTTGTCTGTTGATGCAAATAAACATCTGATTTTTAAATTTTCTTGTATTTTGTATTTATAGTAGTTTTTCTGGCAAGACCTGGTACAACTTCATTCCGACGTAATCTAGTTTATGTTAAAATAAGGTGGTTAATCTGTTTTGGATTGCATGTATATGCCCCTTTTCCGGGTGTTGTAATTGTGATTGTGAAGACTGGTGTGGTATTCTGGGATTTTATGTAACAAACTAGTTCGAAGATACAAAGTGATGGAACTGTGAGAAGGCCAAGTTTTCTCAATGCATTTCTGCAGCTGGTTTGAGGTGACATCCCTAACATTGTTCGAATTGCCTTTTTTTGCCAGACAAAGATCTGGTCGAGGTTTGTCAATCCAGCTCCCCACAAAATAATCGAATAAGAAATGTGTTGTTCGATTAACCCAAAACAAACAAGTTTGGAGAGATCAAGACTTCCAAAGGTAATTTCCTTTGCAGGACTAAGACTCCTGCTCGAGCCAGTGACGCCTCCAACTTCCTAACTTGCTTTTCCCAATCCAGTCTATAATCTAATCTTACCCCAAGGAAGTCTGTGGTTTTTGAGATTTTGATTTGTTTCTCTCCAATAAATAGATTCGGAGTCCTATTATTTTTTTAATTTTGTTTCTGTGCTGTTTGAATACACATATGTTCCCTGTTTTTTTTTTTTTAAGAATTTAATTTCAGTTTGTTTGACGAAAAGAAAGCTGCCAGCTTTGCTGTTTGCTTTTTCATTTTACTTTTCTCCAGAAATGCGTAGTCCGTTCCCCTTGCGAACAATGTTGTGTCATCCGCAAAGAGGTAGACGTTGCTCTCCGGAACAGAGTCTTTTATGTCGTTAATGTACACCAATATAAGAGGAGAGGCCCAATGACAGATCCTTGCGGAACGCCATAGGTGATGGATTTTTTTCATAAAAGAACTTTGCTCAGTTTTGAGTCTGTTTTGTGTTGGATTTCTGTGATTTGGTATTTGTGTTGCTCGTATATGACGTGAGCCAGCTCAATGCCAAACCTGAAATTCCGATTGAAGCTAATTTTTCCAATAGAATAGTAGGATCGACACAATCGAATGCTTTGAAAAGGTCTGCGAATAGCCAACCACTGCTTCCCCAGCTTCCATTGCATCAATACTGCTATTAACAAAAATCAACGAGTGCCAATTTAGTTGATTTGTTTCGTCTGAAGCCATACTGTCTGTCACACAGTATGTCATTTATTTCAGGAAGTTACTAAGTTGTTCCGAAGCAACTTTTTAAATAAATTTTGAAACGACTGGTAGGAGAGAGATTGGACGATACTTTCCCGTGCCGGTGCAGTCTGTTTTAAAGATTGGTCTCACTTTTGAAATTTTGCAGCTTTGAGGAACAATTTCTGAAGCTAAAGAAAAATTCACTGTGTGGGTAAGAGGAACTGTCACTTCCTACTTTATTACAGTATTTTAAGACATGCATGCTAAGTCCATCCACACCCCAAGAGTGTTTTAGTAATAGTTTAGAAAAAATGTCCAGAAGATATTTGGGTGCGATCAGATGAAATTGTCCCAGGTCGGCCTTTCAATTTCTTGGAAAACTAGAGAAATTGAAACTGTCATGATCTTTATTTACATGCGATGAGACGTTTATAAATAATCATTTAAGGTTTCACACACTTCTGTTGATGAATCTATTGTTGTACCATTAACATTCAGAATGATAATTTTACAATCAAAAGTTTCTTTAGGCCTAATTTATTACCCACCAAGAATCTTTGGATTTTTTTAGTTTTCTATACAGCCATGAACTCTTATTTGCTCTTATAGACAAAATAAAAAATTAATTTTAATCCTACTACGAATAATGAGGAATCATATCACCAATAGCGCTAAGCTAGTGTACCGCTGGGAAACTGTACCACTCAGACGGATTGCGAAATCCCTCTGAGTGGTAGAAATTGCACCACCCATAAGGGATCCCTACAGCCAATACAGTTAGGCATTTACATTACAGTGCGGATAGTCTGTATATAGTTAAATGCGTTGGTGGGTAATTCAGGGGAGATAAGGGAAATATTGGAAATGTTTTAGAATGGGAAACGGAAGCAAGGGTAGAACAACCGCTCTTCCGGTTGAACGTCCCCGCGAAGAAACGTCCTATCAGTTCTGATTGATGGATGAGCGTTCCCAAACTAAATTTTATAATTTGAAAATTGTGACACTGAGAAAAAGTACCACTCAGGAAATGTATCGTTCAGAAGGCCTTCACTCTACGTACCTCTGAGTTACACAAACAAGACGACGAGATTCCAAAAAGTGCCATCAATATTCCATAAGAAATTCTAAAGGCTACCAATCAAGGGTTTGTTTATCAGCTAATGAAACCCTTGAAATTGTTTGAAATTTATGTCTTCGCACGTTTCTATCTAAGACGGGCATGTAATTAATTTATTGTTTCATCAGGCCCGGCGACAGGATTCTCGGGCCCCTGTACAATTATGAAGTCCAGGCCCCTATATTCATTCAAACAATCTACTTAGTTACCTTGAAAATTCACTTCCCTTCAACACAACAAAACCTCATATCGGATATATGTTAAAATTAACACAGCGGAGTTAAAATAAACTGGAAATCGAGAATCACAATCGTGTTTGTGTTATCTGACACTCAGGTTGCAACCTAACCTGATGTAAGGAAAGGCTGGATAGGAACGGGCCCTACGAAAACTTCGATCGTTTTCGTAGGCCCCAGGTGAGCCACTGCTCCTACGCCGCCCGCCGTAAGCATGGCCCGTCCTCCGTGAGTGCATGTGCGACCAGCGCCAGGCAGGCGCACCATGGTTCTTGTTCGAGGGGACTTCTTACAGTAGTGCCACCACCCTCAGTGTTTACAATTATTGTTAAAGAATGAAGCTATAAATTATTCATTCTCTGGTCATTTACATTAAGCACGTAAATGAACGAGCAGCCGTAAACATTTTAACATAATCTGACATTTAAGTTTTAGCAAGGAATGTACATTTTACACTTTCCGATGTTTAAATATACAAACAAATTTATATTTATTTTTCGTCGGCCCGGGCCCCCTGTGAGTTCGGGCCCCTATGTATTTGCCCCCTCTGCCCCTTCTTGTCGCCGGCCCTGTGTTTCATACAACATTGTAAATAGCTTGCATGTAATTTATTGCATTTTTTCATTATTGTACTTTCGTATTGCTTAGCTGTAGAATATTATACTTATGTATTTGCATGTCTTCCATGTAATGTTCTCTTGATTATCGATTTCTGAGTGTTGAGCATCTTGGATATTACTTTAGTTTTGGTTATTTATATTTTATAATTAAGTTATGTTATTATAATTATAATAATTATTATTATAATTAAGTTATGTTATTATGTACACATTGATGTAAAAGGCGCTGACTGTTGATGTCTAAATAAATAAAATTGTGAAACAGTGGTTCAACAGTAACAGTCTTAGTATATAAACGAGGCCAAAACATAGGAAGTGGTGTGCAGTCTTTCCGCACATAGTAACACGTTAGAAGAAGTAAAGTTGTTTGGATTCCACGTTGCTCACAAGCTTGCTTGGGCTTCACCACGGCCATCTTTAGTACAAGGCCATTGCGAGCGAGAAGTGGCAACGTTGCACTTAAGTAATTTTGGCACTCGGCAGTAGAATTGCATGAAATGTATGAAGTTTCGAATGTATTCAAAACATGACTTATCCTAACCACATTCCCCGTGTTGACTGTGAGTTATCCATTACGTCATTCTGCCAAAACGTACGTGATGTAATTATAGCTTACTCTTCTGTGAAGTAGATTGGCCAGAACCCTTCCCCCCCTTGGTTCTCAAGTGAATTGAGACAGCTTGTAATTAAGAAGAAGAGATTGAATAAAGAGTGTAAAACATCTCTTTGTCCACACACACTTGAACACATACGTTATCAGTATAATACCAGTTTTTTTACTTTGAAGGTTTTCTTCATTTTAACGTAGAAAAAAGTTATTATTATAACTTTTATTATTTGAAAAGTGTAAAACTTAGATTTTTTAGGTCTTAAGTAATTTATGTGCAACCCGATCATTGTAGCACATTAGAGAAATTAATTTCTTAAACGTATTATTATCATCATTTTTTCTTAGTTACTTAGTACGGTATAGCTGATCATTCGCACGCCGTTGATACATAAAATAAAATAAATAAATAAATAAATAAATTCGCTGTATTTTGTTCAAATGTATTTCCGGCATCAATGTTACCAGTAACAATTTCATTGACTGTTTGTATATAAGTTTCTTTTTTGTAGCTCTTGCTGTGATATTATACGGTTTTGATTGTATTAGTTAATTGGTTACTTAGCCATACAATTCCTTTATGTAAAGTGGAGTGTTGCAGTAAATAAATAAAGTCGGGCATCATGAACTTTAATACCATATATTGTAATGTTTACTTAAACATTATAGCATAATACTTCTATTGTAAGTTAGAGGAAGAGCCAAACTTAATATAATTAGCAGCCATAACTCGCTAAAAGCACTATTTCCATTTCTAGACGAAATTATATTAGACTTAATGGTGCGTGAGGGAAGCGGCTAAGGCCGGGATATACGATTACTAAGTGTTATGTACGGTCACGGTACATACAACTTTTTCATAGAAAATTCCAAATGTATACATAAGGAACTAATTTTCTGTTATATTGCTGAGGATGAAATGGCACCACTGGCTTGGCTATGGCATATAGGGGCTGTGGCAAAAGAAGAAGAAATTCACTCACAGTCAGAGAGAGACAGAGACAGAGATCAAGAAGCCAGAAACGAAGAATCAGTCCAAGTAAGCACGACAACAAAATGGAGGAGCCTCCGAAAGAGGTTTATTGCGTTTGCGGGCAGCCGTATACCGACAACAAATTTATGATCCAGTGTGACAACTGTCGTGAATGGTATCACGGCAAGTAAGTAATAATCCTTATAATACTCTCCTAACCATATAGTTACTATCCATGGTCGAAATGAACAGTGTTTACTTGCTATAATATATTGCAAACAAGCCCTATGTTATCATAGGGCTAGGCCTGGCAAATTTTACATCTTGATATTGAAAAGGCTTTGTTTATGTGTTGGTATAATGAAAAAACGGTAATTATTGCGTATAGTGCAGACTTCGGATTTGACAGGTCCCCTCCCAATTTCGTGACAGAGGAATAATTCATGTAAGGATTACTATTATGCCTAGGCTATTGTAAAAGGACAGCTCAAGTGAATATGCAAAGAACTCACTAGTTCCTTTAGGCTTCCTAGGCTGTCAATATGGTTTGCTGGTTAGGCATGATATTCCTCTAGCTCACCTTTCCCAACTTAGTTCTTTAGCCTCAATCTAGGTCTAGACCTAGTAAGTGGCCAAGGGTAATTGGTTGCATTGAGCTAATAGGTAGGTCGGTTCTATTATAGAGTTATAAACTGAAATAGGCCTAGTCATAGTACTTTCTTTATACTTACTTATCCTTTGAACCACTTTGACTCCGCGGAGAAGCATGTGCCGTATCAATCTCATTCCATTTTTGTAATGGCTTGAGGCTTCTTGAAATATTTGATAGGCTACTGTATAATAGCATTGTTTCATTAAAAAAAAGTTAGGCCTAGGCTATTTTTGAATTTGTTGAGGCTTGTGATGTTTTTGATTGATTCTGGAAAGTTGTCAAAAAGTTTGAGACCCTTATATTTGGGATTTGTATCTGTTAAAGCCAATCTGTGAGCAGTTGCAAACCTGTTTCTATGTCTAGGCTAGTTATTAAGATCCATTGTTTTAGCCCCTGAGCTGTGGTTTTAATGTAAGAATTATTACTTACTGCAAACTGTCGACAGCTCAATTGTAAGTATCCAAATTAGGACATGTTTTGACGCTACTGCGTCATCATCAGCTGGTTAAAAAAGTGAAGATGTTGACCCGAAGGCTCCGTCATAATTATTAAAACACAACACAGTACATTGACACGGACACGAAAATAAATAACGACACATACACGGTAACACTCAAAGAACAGGCCTGTCTACGAAACATGATCACGCACGGCGCGGGCGGACAGACTGTCTGTCCGCGGAGACAGTTAACCGTTGTTATGGTTAACGTGGTCACCAGTCATTTATGTAGATGAGGAACAGTATAGTCCCCAGTATCGAGCCCTGGGGCACACCTCTTGTGACCTCCTCAATGTCGTGTTTATTGATAGCACCAGAGGAGCTTTTGTGAAGGCACTGGTAATTGAGGTTCTTTGCTTCCTGTCATTAATATAGGATATCATCCATTTGAGAGCATTACCACATAAGCCTGCTGCTGCCAGTTTTTCAGTCAGTATGAAAGGGTCGACACAGTCTTTTCCTTTGTTAGATCTATTAATGTTCCTGCTACAGTCTCTTTTTTTTCGACGAGGTCAATGAATTTATTAACAAAATTTACTAAAGCATGTTTGGTGGATTTATTCTTTCTGAAGCCGTATTGTTGAGTAAAAAAAGTAATTAGATGATTCCAGAAAATTAACAAGTTTATCACAGTCGATTTTTTTTTCCACTACTTTGGTGACTGCAGGTAACAATGAAATGGGCCGATAGTTCTTCATATCTTTCCTGCCACCTTTCTTAAAGAGAGGTTTAACTATACTAATTTTCCTTCATCCGGAAAAATTGCATCCTCAAAGGTTAAAGGTAAAATAATATTAGCTAACGGGTCAGCGATTTTGCTACCAAGATTTTTGTAGTAATACCATCGTGTCCGGCTGAGCTCTTGGATATGAACTTTGTTATACTTTTTTTACATCAGCAGTTACCGAACCAAAGGATTATAAATTTCTTGGGTTTGTTATTGAAAAACCAGACCATGATTTTCCTCAGAAGTTTGATTGACTGTTGAGGCTATATTGACAAATAAATTGTTGAAATTGCTGGCCATGACTTTAAGGTCTTGCTAGTAGGCCTAACTGTATCTTTGGTCTTGAGAACCAAATTTTCGTTGGAGCCATCTGTTTTACTAGGCCAATTTTTATTGATGAGTTTCCAGGCTCCAATGATGGGATTCGCCGATTCCTGGATGAAATTTTTGTAATAACAGGTTTTTTTATTTTTTATTAGTTTTCTATATTCCTTATTCATGGAGTTGTAATGCAGCCATAGTTCTTCAGATTTGTCTGAAAGCCAGTTCTTATACGCATTAACAACCGATTTCTTAAATTGGATTATGTCTTCATTGGGCCCATTCTGCTTTGTGTGATGATTTTAAACTAAGTTTCTTTTCTGGGCAAGCTATACCTATGTAGTGTTGCATAGTATAAATGAATTGATGATATTTGCTTTCTGTGTCTTGTGCAGAATACACCTCTTCCCATTTCTTAGTATAAATGAATTGATGATATTTGCTTTCTGTGTCTTGTGCAGAATACACCTCTTCCCATTTCTCCCAGTGCAATCTAGTTTTCAGCTCATTTAAGGAGGCGGCATTAAAACTACGAAAAGTCTGTGAGGTTGCTTTATTTTTCCTGACAGGATCATAAGTAGGTATTTTCAGAATAATAGCGGAGTGGTCAGAAATTAACGGCTCAACGATTTTGGTTTGAGTACCTTGAAGATTGGTAACAAAGTTATCTTGGCAACTTTCCGAACCTGATGGAATGCGGGTAGGTTCATTTGTGAAGACTGTTAAACAAAAACTAGCGGTCACACTTTTGAATTCTGAGCTTTCATCAGAGTCAACCAAAAAATCTATGTTAAAATCGCTTGTAAGGATTGTTTGTCTTGAGTGACAAGATTATATTAGCGATTATGTGAGCGAAGATGTGTAGTAAAAAATCATGGAGGGTATAAAAAAACTGGGAGAAATCTCTGTTAATTGGGCTTTGATAGATGCAAGCTAATGATACAGTTTTATTGTTGACTTTGAGCCTTATGAGAGCGGTTTCGAACCCATCTTCGTAAAAAAACTCAGAGCAGTCAACCTCCTCAGTTTCTATGGGGCAATCTTGTCTCTTATAAATAGCTATACCACACCGTCTGCGCATCCCTCTGCAAAAACTGCCAACAACGTCGTAATTCTGAATTACAGAACCTTTAAAGCAGTCTGGTTTCAATCCATGCTCCGTAATAGCAAAGAAATCTGGCTTAACCTCCTCAAGAAAAAACTTCTATCTCACTCTTTTTGGTAACCAGACCTCTCTCTATGTTAAGATGGCAAAAAGTTACATATTTTGTTAGATTGTTTCTAGAAAAAATTTTCAATGGGCCATTATGTTTGTTCAAGTTAGGATCTAGGTTGTTAGGAAGTTAGGTTTTCTTTTTATTGTAATTTAGAGATTGGAGTAGATAAAAGGCGATATCGGAAAAGTTTTTGTGTTCAAGAGAGCCCAGGCCTATACTAATCCTAAAAATTGATCATTGATAACCATTGAAATTAGTTTGCTAACCAAACGCTTTGTCCTGTTTTTAAAGTTGAGGCCCTGTGTTTGAAAATGAAATCTAAAAAGGATCACCAGACAATAGGAATAACACAAAAAGTATAAAGCACTACTAATAAAAACTTCATGGGTTTATTTTTTGAAGAAACTAGCTACAATTTTAGATCCACAAAATTACTACCTATGCAGAACTGTAGGTAGCTACAATTTCATATAAAAAATAAACTTGCAATAGTGTAAATCAATTCAAAATTACAAAAACACACAAAATGTACAGTAGGGTTAAGATTCATCCTACATACATCTTCACCCTTGTAAAAGCACTGAAAACATGCCTCCGTATTCCCCTGTTTCGGACGGTGTTTTTGGATATTTATTGTTAAAATTTGTTTTATTGTAGATTAAGGCTAGATCTAGGTCCCTCAGACCTGTTAAGTAGAAAAAAATCTTAAAAGAAAGGAAAATTGAGTTGTTTTTCGACCCCACTGAGAGTAATATTTTCACATTTTCAATATTTTGAGGTATGAGGACCTAATATAACTATGTAACTAAACACTTATATGAAGTTTAAAGAAAATCTGTTGAAAAACGGCATCCGAAACATGGGAATAAAATATAATGTTTTGCACAAAAGCCGTATGGTAAACATAGTCGATAGTGCTACTAGCCCAAAGGTAAGGATGACTTATAGTAAAATCAGCTACTCTGCTGTAAGACTTGGCCAACCCGGAACGAGTGTAATCGTAAGCTGAAATGAGGTTCTTTGTTTACTTGTAGCCCAGAAATAAAACACTCCTGTCGATTTTGCCCTAAGAAACCCGGTGCGCGCTAGTGAATCATTTCCGAAGACCTCTTCCGGACAATCCGGTGCCCAGAAAATTTGATTCTTACCGAGAGGGAGTAAACTGTATTTGACGATCTGAAAAAATCAATTTCATTCATATTCCCTTGTGAATGAAAATATTTAACTTTCACCTTGGCCGCCTCAAGTCTATAAGCTAAAAAAGTTGCGCAGAAGTCAACAGTTTTCGGTCATTAACCGTTGTTGAATACCCTAATTTTTTATGCCTCTTACAAAATGGTCCCTCATCATTAAGAAACACATGAAGCTGCCAAATTTTTAATCTTAACTGCATAATTTGTTACCGTAATGTTTCTTGTTCTAACAGTGAGAAACAAAGACACTTTTTCAGGTTCCTTGGCAGAAATAGTCTTAATATCCAATTAGAATCTCTCCAAAATTGCAAAGATCTTTCTCTCCTTCATTAAATTCACTTAACTTCCCAGTTACAGAAATTCACGAAATTAAAAATAATAGAAAAAGGCTTGCTAATTCTAAGTCCAACATGATTTATTCACTTAATTTCAGTGAATAAAAATATATATATATATAATTTAAAATATTTCTTCCATTTACTGGGACTATCAGAAAATAATTTTTCTGGAGCTTATTAAAATTTAAAGAAACATAACTTGAAAATTTCCAACTGGTGATTGAAAACTTGCAGAAACTTAATTTGCTCTATTTGAACAGGTATGCTTTACTGAAGAAAATAATAATTGTCTTTACCAAACTTTGGTTTATTCACAATCCCATTTTTATCTCTGAAGATAATTTTTATCTGAATTTCTTTTGGTATCCATAACATTTACCGCAGTTAGATCCACAATCAAAATGTCCAATATTACAAACGTCCACTACTTTTATGTTATCTACTCCATATCCATACATATAATGTACTTTTGATGTCCACACAACAAAACGTCTACATAGTACAAAACTAATAAAATGTATACATTTAAATTTTACATTTTGTCAAAGTTGCTATGAAAATGAAAATTTGATAGATCAGTTAAGTTTATTATATTATATAATTGTGAGAGCTGTAAAGGAGCCCTTTAACCAATGGAATCTATTTCCTGTGTGGCTCCAAATTTGATTGATGTTTTGATTAAGTTTGTTTATATTGTTATAAAAAATGTAAATAATAATAAAACTACAACGATAAAATCATTAGACTAACACAGCTAAAATTGAGTGCTTATTGAAAATAATTTGACCATTAAAACTTGGTTATGTAATCATAACCAAGTACTTAAGTTACTTAATTTAATAAATACTTTAGATTATAGCGATGTATCAGTGCTTTCGATTAATGTCATTTTCGACATTGATGTCGACTGTTTTTAAATGTGTCATTTTTTATGGATTGTGTTCTGAATCATCTGATGTTTGAAATGCCTGGCTTCACAATAGATGGAATCAACCGTAGCTAATTTTTTAATGGATAAAACATAATCTTTGAATTTATTGTAACCTACAGTTTTATAAGTCTGGAAAAACTCTTATAGGTAATTTGTCCCAACGTTCCAGCATTGGGGTTGGTAATATTGATTTGTTCCTGTGTAAACCTCTGTTTAGTTTTTCATGAGTTTTCGATAGTAGAAAAGAGGTTCCATGACTGAACTGCAATATTAATCGGCTGAACTTACAAACGAACATTGTAAGTTTGACTGTCAACATCGGTTTTCTATCAGAAAAGCTTCCACAAATGCCAAATTTCATCTAAGCGTATTATCCTTGTTATATTTTATGGGTAATATTAAAGTTTCAAGTTACCCGGTTTGTTGAATTAACAAGCTAAATTACTGTATGTAACTAAGTCATGTAGACTAACCGTGGTACGAACCATGATTGAAACAAACTACCTATGGTAAAATCAGAGGTTTAGGAGGTGGAGGGGGGAGGGGTGGTATAATCTTAGCCCTGGGGGCAGCAAATCTACGAATCTGCCTCTGTAACACACAGTCACTAGATAGGGTTTGAGTTATATATTTTTTCAACATCGATATGGTGGCAAACCTATGTTCATTCGCTAGGAAGGGTCTAACCTATATTTTCTTACAGTATCTCCATGGCAGCAAACCTATATACTCAGCCCCTCTGGTAATTATGGAGTAAAGGATATGAGTAGGCCTACACTAGACTATTGTATCGGTTACGATATATTTTCTTTTTACCATCCAAGCATCTTCTTGGTCTTTCAGATCGCTGTGATTTTTCGACAGAACTATTTGTGTTTTTCCTAAAAGTCTATTATATATTATGAGCAGATTACTTCTTGTTTAAGTTATTATTATGTCATATTATTTATTATTATTTCATTAAATCGCTGTATCATTTCTCTTTTCCATTTTGTACTTGCTACTATCATGTATTCTTTTCGTAAATTGGCTATCTGCTGTTTGGAAATAAATAATTAAATGTTATAAAATGTCATATAGGGAAGTAAAAACTGTTAGAGTAGCCGCTTGAAACTATTTAGATGCTTTATTTCACATTTGATGGATTGACTCTGAACAAAAGTTAAGATAAACATGGACATTTACAGATAAGCAAGACATTTTTGTTTAAGAAATTTAGTTGCATAAATACAGCATTGCCTTTTAAAAGTTATATAGGGTGTTTGATTAGTGTTCCAGCTGTTTTAAATTCAGAAACCTTAAGAGTAATTGAAAAAAGTTAAAGAACAATCAACAGTGTTTTTTGTCTTTTTTTTAAACTTTACTTACTGCACAACAATTTTAAACTATAGATTTTATGCACCATTTTTCCAATATAGTGGCCAATTTTAAAAATTTTAATACCAACCCCCATGATTATGCCATTTTTAGATTGTTTATTCAATTTCAAGTAATTTTTTCTAAATATATCAATCATAGGGGTAATTGAAGTTAGTCTTTTATCCCACAAGAAAAAAATGGACAAACTTTTGTTGCCTGTATTTTCAAAACCATCCAGTTAAAAAAAAAAAAAAAAACGCTCAGGTATAATATTGTATAGCATGGTAGCTGATACTATAGTCAACTGTAATAAATAGAAATTAGAGGATAAAATTAAAAGAAATGTAAACGCGATAATTAACCTCATCCACACAGTTTGAAGGATGATATTTAAAATCAGAGTATTTAAAAAAGTTGCAGGTTTTGTCCAGAACTTGCCTGGCTTAGTATTGAACTAATTGCTAATCTAACTAAATAAACAACTTACGCTTATCGGTTTCATCCTCTGCTTCAAGGGTGTTCACTATTGTAAAGTAAACATTCAGTGTTTCCCAATGTCAAAACATAATTACCTTCTTTACAATTACAAGGCACACAAGGTAAAATTATTTTAATATTCTTGTAATTCCTTTTGATTGATCTCTGGTTTTTATCATTGATGTAATTTATTTGGAAATATGCCTTAAATATAACTGACCATCCAAATATTCTATAGTAAATCATTAGTATTTCACCACCTTTTACATGCAATAACAATATAAATTTAAAAGTGTTTATTTATACACAGTAAATAAATATTGGATGGACGACGAGATCTGTAGCCTTGAGCGCACCTCAGTTAGAGCGTGAGATTCAAAATAACCTTCTTTGCACCATTATTAATTCGATTGCCAACAATCAAGTTATGTTTTGGTATAGATTTCTTGTTCAAATTATGACATTTATCTCATTGGCTACAACTTTCCCGCTAAAAGTTTGTTTCTGATTCTAAAATAAAAACTTTCTTCGCTTAGGCTAGTAACTTTTCCATGTCCGATTAAATTGGTGCTAAAACATTTTCATCTTTTATAATTACCAATATTTTAGAAACTAAAATCTATTCATACTGTTGGATTCGGTATTTAATACAGAAACGAAATATATATATTTCATTGCACTTAAACAACTCTGTTGTGGTCTAGGAGCGTGCAAACGGCGGCGCACTGTGTCGTTGAATTTACGCCGATTCTGCAGTAGACCCACAGCGCTAATCACGTTGGACCGTTTGGGACTCATTCAGAGTTCAATCCAGTAGTATATATCGATGTGTAATACTTAAGCACATTTTGCAGCTACTACAATCTAAACAAATTCAGCATCTGTACAAATAAATGAACGCTTTACTTGGTTTTACATTTTCAATTTGGAGTTGAACAAAATTGATACCATGGTGGAGCCATGCTATTGCTAGGAGGTAAGCCAAGCGAACGAGCTTGTCGTGGTGACGATTGAGTTTAGCGAATGTGCTTGTCTTGGAAAGGAATAAGCCTTTTCGCAAACGGCATATCAGGGTATGTGACTACAGATAAATGATTATGTGATGGTTTATAATCTTGTGAGCTTTCCAAACAAATGCTTGGTACACCTATTTCAAAACAGACATTTTAAAGTGTTTTTGTGCATGGAAAATTTAATTGAAACAAGCAATTCACAGGCTGCAAGAATACAATAATTTGGTTAACAAACATGATTCGGTTAAACATTTTCTTAATCAATTTCAACTCAACCAATTTCAAATAGTAACACCAACCAAACTTATTTGTTTTGTATATCAACAAAACATTTTGGCTGCGCCTCATTCTATAAAACATTTTACCGTACATACTGTATTTCGTTGTACACTAGCATCTTCAAAATACATTTATTTTTCTTGCATAAGAAGTGTCAGCAATGGCAACAACATCCAGGGTAGTATTTAACATTTGGGAACCCCTTTGGCCTATTTCTTTCCACCCTTAGGTTTGCGGGTAGTTTTCCTTAATTCTTTAAACAAACATAAATAGTTGTCAGCGTTAATTTCCTCTTGAGTTCAATTAGAAATCATGTTTTATAGTTTGTTAGATTAAAAGTAACCTCTAATCCTATCAATTAATTTTATCTCAGGAAGTTCCTATTTCCGACTTTAGAGTTTATCTTTTTATGAAAGAAATTGGCTCAAAATTTTCCTTTCATCTTAAAATGTGGGATTTATAGGTGAGTGGATATTTTAGGCAAGGGTCGACTGTACCCAGAAAGCTATAGTGGTACTGTTACATCAAAGCCATTTTCTATCTGAAACTAAGTTAACTTGACTTTTGTTTTTCAGTTGTGTCAATGTAACTGAATATGTCTCCGTAGACCTCGACAAGTACCACTGCCCACAATGTGAAGTTACGTGTGGACCTTCAGTTTGTAAGTAGATTCCACATATATATAACTTTTAACAGTGGTTATGTGACTATTGAAAGACAAGATATAAAAAAAATTATGCAATCAATAAATAAATGTTTATGATAAATAATGAATTTTGAGGTACCAATATCTGATTTATTATTTTAGCGAAACTTTTCCGTTAATTCATTACCACGACTTTAATGGCTTTCCATTAATTCACTGCCAGTTAGTATTTCGTGTGAGGCTTGGAAGCATTACTTAGTATCTCTAAAATGTACCTAGATGCCGTATATTTTGAAAATGCATCTAATTAGTGAACAACAACAGCATATGTTTTAAACAAAAATTTTCCTTTTTTGCAAAAGGAATAGGCCTATTTCCAATTTTAATGGTTATTTTAGTAACTGATGACCAAAAATGGAAAATCACAAATTACTGGCTTTGCTCTGGAAAGGGTTAATTTATTCCTTACCAAGTCAATAGTAATTTGCTCAGTACACTCCCTCTTAACAGGCCATTTTTTAACTAGCTTCCGCTTTAACAGGTTCTAACCATTCTGCCCGGGCTGTATCTTGACACAAAAACAACTTCCATCTAACCAACCATTTTTTAGTGTTACGTTGCTTTAATTGGTCTTATTTTTCCATAAATGTTGTTTTAATATCTATCTTTCAAACCATTTTACATAATATTTTTGTCGTTCTCAGTGAACAAGTGAACTCTGCTGTATAGATGTGAACACAACTGGAAATGAGGGTGTTTTTACCTTCTTTCCAGTAGATCACAAAACAGTTTTTTTTTCAATGGAGACTTATCAGTCTGTGTTGAGATATGATTTGTTTTTGTGACACTGGAAAATTTAGGATGTGAATAGGCAGCTATGAATTTTATACATATATTCTATTTTTCATCTCATTATTGTAAAAGACCATAGAAAAGTTTAATGGCCGTTCAACTGGCCAATTTTTTATATCCGGCCATGGTATGGACTTGAGATGGATGGTTAAGAGGGAACCTTGGCCTACTGTATTGAAAAAATAATTTTTAACAAAATCATATTTACTCACTAAATTGACCTAGATTTGGTCCCAATCAATTCTGAATAGTGTAACTTTTCTGTAGCCTAACTAAACAGTCTTGGTTTTTTTTTTTATATCGTAGTTTACTTTTAAATGAATTATCTCTGTTGTGCATTACGGTTTTATTCCCAGTAAGTATATTTATTTTTCTTTTAAATAAATATTAATTTCACATGTTTCATTCTATGTACTGTATGTTTGTTTTTCAGTTAAAAAACAATATAACTTTCACCGGCACAATTACACGGATATGGAAGCAGACAACAAACCCGTTCAAACAGGCACACCTGTTTTCATTGAGGAATTGAAAACGAGGCATTTTCCCAGGTACCAAATCAAATATTATTTTGAATTTTTTTATTACATGAGATATACAGGGTGTCCAGCTTCCACCTTTACAAACTTTTACAGGTTATTGCCCACGTCAAAATAAGCAAAAAAGTTCCTATAAACATATGTCCTAAAACCCTTCGTTAACCCGCTAGCCGCCATTTTGTTTTTTACACTAAATAATTTTTATTTCCGTAACGGATCATTGTATTAAGTTAATATTTGGCATGAACCTTCATTATAACGATACCCATTTACAGTAAAAAAATATTTTTTTACAATGTGTATTTTCAAAATGGCGGCCATTTTAAAATTTTAAACTCAAATATCTCAAAAACGGTAAATTTTATAAAAATGTTACAAGAGGCAAAAAAGTTGACAAATTAAATTATCTAAACAATGATACCAAGTTTGTAAGGATCCGACAACAAATAACGGAGTTATTGAGATTTTTCTCTTAAAATAACCTAAATTGGCGTGCAAAATCAGTGTTTTTCTGCAGGAAAACCACAATAACTCTGTTATTTGTTGTCGGATCCTTACAAACTTGGTATCATTGTTTAGATAATTTAATTTGTCAACTTTTTTGCCTTTTGTAACATTTTTATAAAATTTACCGTTTTTGAGATATTTGAGATAAAAATTTTAAAATGGCCGCCATTTTGAAAATACACATTGGAAAAAAATAATTTTTTTATTGAAAATGGGTATTTTTATAGTGAATGTTCATGCCAAATATTAACTTAATACAATGATCCGTTACGGAAATAAAAATTATTTAGTGTAAAACACAAAATGGCGGCTAGAGGGTTAACGAAGCATTTTAGGACATATGTTTATAGGAACTTTTTTGCTTATTTTGACGTGGGCAATAACCTGGAAAAGTTTGTAAAGGTTGAAGCTGGACACCCTGTATTTTACAAAACATACAGATTAAGTGTATCTAATAACTATCACCCATCATTGGGTATTCAACTAATTTCCTTCTGAAATTTAAAGTTTGGCTAGTTATGGGTTTAATAACAAAATATATTCTTGGCTTAAAATTATTAATTTAAGCTTAATTTAATTTTTTATAACATTATTGAGTTTTTAAATGTTGAGATAAAAGGTTGTGATGTTTTATGACTGTTTGTTACGAATAGTATTGTTGTTGATATTTCTATAGAATTTCCCTATAGCGAGTATCGCAAATTCATATTTTAAACAAAACTATTTAAAACAACCCAAAAAACCAAACAATTCAGTATTTTGATCTTTAAACTAGCTTAAATTGTTACGGATAAAATCCAAAAATATGTTTCCCAAGTTCTTATTAAGGAAAATCAACAAAACCTTTTATCTTGCTTATTTATTTGCATATTTTTGGTTTTTACCTTCACTAGATTAGGTATAACTTATTTGCTTACAACACCCTCATGGTGGCTAACCTACATGCTGATTCCATGATGTTGATGGCAATAATTGAAAATTACAAAATAAGGATATAATTTTATATTTACCTTCAATAATCAGGAATTAACCTATATTTTCTAAAACACCCCATGACAGCAAATCTAACATACTCATTGCTTTGAAGTAAAAAAACTGTGGAAATAAAAAAATTAAAATTCCATTAGAAATTAACTGAGTATGCAGGTCTGTTGCAACTGGGATATTGTTTAACAGTTGATTTGACGGAGTTAAACCACTGTTCTTTTTTTATTTATTTTTTATTTCATCTATTGTTATTGCTTTTTTTTAAATATAATTTTGCTGTCAAGATTAATATGTAGTATTATTATTTTATTAAACTTTTCAACCTAGTTTGTTTTATTGAGACAAAACACTATAGTAAAAAAACGAAGTTTGACTTAATTTGTGAAATGAGATTTATGCTAAGAAGCTAAGTCTTGTTTTAGCTGCAAATTTAAATTTTATTACAGAATTACTGTTTATTGAAAGACTAATAAATATTTTATTTAGTCTATTAACGTACGGTAAAGCTGACACTCTTATGCATCTACCTCTACCACCTCGTGATAACAAAACTTACTTACTCAATAGCTCTTGTGTGTACTCAGTCCCGTTAGGAGTTTGTCTCTCAGTATCCTGGGTCTGCACGACAGGATATTTATTATTTTTTAAATAATTTTTCAACATTACTTTACATGTGACTTATCTTTACAGTGCAGACCCCGTAGTGACAAAGCTGAAAGGGCATCAGCTGACGTTAAATTACCTCTACCAAAATGGTTTTGATCAGCCCATCATCATAGAAGACAAAGAGGGCCTCGATATAAGAGTTCCCTCTGAGTATTTCACCGTGCAAGATGTAGAAGCTTTAGTTGGTAAGTTTTGGTCATAACCATTCAAAGTTCATTGTTGGTGATGGTGAATATGTGAATAAATGAATAAATGATTTATTCCCTCAAAGAACAAGTACAAGTAACAAAATTATTAAGTAAACACTAAGGTATTTTCTAACATAAGATAACAATCTGTTAGGCCTACAATAAATAAAATATAAAATTCCAAGAGGAAAATAGGCTCCCAAAGGCAAAACCTGATTTTGGATTCCATCAACTAAAATTGACATTAAGATAAGAGTTCATGATTCTGTGGCAGATACTAAAACTAAACATAATTAATGGTCCCAAATTTTATTGAATTATAATTATGCTTACCTTAAGGTTATAAAAATAAAAAAAACTAATTTAAACTTATTCTTTGTGAATTTAAAAATAAATGGAATCCACAAATGTGAAAAAAATTTTATAATAAATAGGTTTGTTTACAATCTACTACACTAAATTAAAAAATATAATATTTTTTCACTTGACAGAGTTATTATACTATATTATACAGATATATTAAAGTAATATAATTTATTACGAAAACTTATTTATTGAACAGTGGTAAAAAGGTCCTCCACATTGCTTCTTTCCATGTTTATAAGCCAAGTTTGATACTCGTAAGAAATTTATTTGATTTCCCAATATTTTTTATGTTCTGTGGCAATTTATTAAAAAGTCTAGGAGCTGTGTAGTTAAAGTCAGCAGATTTACGTGAAAAGTGTATTGTGTAAAATAGCGTCGCTTGGTAAAACGTAGTGATTGGTTAATCCAAATTTGCTTTTATCATGGCATCTCAGTCAACTGACTTGTAGGTATGACTCAAATGTTGAAACTGCATTAGGTGGTTTTGTTTCAGTAGTTCACTGCTATTTTAGTCGTCTCATAAACCACGTATTAACGAGACCACATTTATCCCTTGTTTACCTCTCTTTGTTTGGTTTTATGTGTTTCTATAATAGCATTGCCATTATGGCAATCCATAAAACCCATGCTAAATTTTGGAATTTTAAACTCTATTTTTAAGTACAAATTAAATGTTCCACGTATTTTTTACAGATAAAAATTTCATCGTTCACATTCATTTGGTAATATACCAAGTTTTAAAATAATGTCTTCAAATTTCTAATAATATTAAATTTTATTGTCTTGTCTTGAGGCATTTCGTTTTCCATGAAAACAAATAATTGTGGTCTGATGATTATTTCATGGAAAACGAAAAGGTCTCTTGACAATAAAATTTAGTATTATTAGAAATTTTAAGACATTATTTTAAAATTTAGTAGTTATTTTCTAATACGAAGAGCTTGTGCAGAATAATATACCAAGTGTCCACAAAGTCTTGCCTTGATTTCATAGCTTTGCTGGACAGACACCATTATAGCCACACACATATTTCAGTTATTGTATTCAAACACCTTAACCCAGCTAAATTACAACAATGCAGTTTACCTATAATGCACTACAAATACAAACTGTAATGGCCCGACTAAATGGCCACCTTGCCTTGTTTATCAAACTTGTCTTCTCTGGATTTCTTAATGTATGAGTTTGTTAAAAATTTGGTTTATTCTTCCCCAGTTCCTAATTTAGAAACTAAAAGAGAGAATAGTGAATGCAGTGACGTCCATTAGTCATGACATATAGATTGGTTGTTAATAAAAACCGAACTTAAAAGTTGCCTTGAAGATGTACATTTAACCTAAGGCACAACATAGAAGTGTATTGAGTTTGTGCGTAACTATAAAAAGCTTAAGAAGTCACTCGTTAAAACTGAAAATAAAATCTTATCTTTCCACCAATTGTTTCCATAGGCAAACTATTTGGTTTCTTTATCAGAGCAACACTTTATGGACACCCGGTATAGTCAGATTTCTTAATTGAACACTGTAAATAAGTGGAATGCGTTTTTGTGCTTTTCCTGTTTGCAAAATTAAACTATTCTTATAACCATAAATTTGTATTTAATGTTACATGATGTTTTGAAAAAAATCAACAGGGTGCAAATATATATAGAACACACCCATTGAAAGTTCAACAATATGCATGCATATTTTCGAGTGAGGGTCCTCAAAGCAGAACATTTCTAAACTTTCTGCAACAGACTTTAAAAAATCCAAAAACTTTCTGCGGCCATACATGGTCAAGGTGCGTGTGATATGAACCGCGAGCATGATAATTTTAATGAATATTTGGAAATAAATAAGTGCTTGTCATATATTTTAAGTAAATTTAATGATACACTAGTTACTTAACATTTCAATCATGTTTCAGTTTCGGTAATAATAATTAAATTAACATTAATGATATTCTTTTTACTTAGGCCTAGAGTGCAATACAGCCTATGACATAGAACTCCAAGAACATTGTGTGAAAATAGTCAATTAGAAATACAATTGTAAATTAAAGTATATCCAAGAATAATAATAATGATTTAATTCTTATTATTTTAATTTCTTAAATTTTAATTTCTAAATAATTCAATAAACAACAAGAATTAAATCCTCACTATTTAGAGCCTAAATTTCCACAAACTCTAAATACCCCCGTCGCAGCAGACCTGCGTACTCAGCGAATTTACAAATTAGTAATATTAATTTTGACCAGATAAACCTGTAGGCTAACCCAAATATCATCCCATGCTCATAAATAGTTAAATAAATGTCTATTCTCCTTATGATAAATATAGGAAAAGAGTATGCAGGTATGCTGCCATAGGGAACACTAAAAGTAGGTTTTTAGCATAAAAAAAAATTATTTCGACCATATGAAGCCATATATTAAGTTTCATCAATATCTGTCCATTGCTAAAGGAGTTTGCCTATTCTCCATATGATTAACATGGGAAAAGAGTATGCAGGTTTGCTGCCATGATAAGCACAAAAATCAAGATTTTTTTACCATAAATGGATGAATCTTAACCAAATAAAGCTGAATACCAAATTTCATCCAAAAATATTGATTAATAAGTGAAATATTAACACATCCTTATTCTCCATAAGATTAACATTGGAGCCCCAAAATACAATGTACTGTCTTTAGCCTTTTTAATATCTCGGTAACCAATGGAGATAGAGCATAGCTTTAAAATACTAAACTGTGTGTTTTTTTAGCTAAGTCCAATGGTCAAAATGAAAATGAAAATTTTTTTAAAATTACATATAAAAATGCAAAAAACCCATTTTTGGGGTACAAAACCCCCCAAAACTACCCCTTCCGGTAGGTCGATATGTCTGGTTTACGAACTCATCCGAACAAATGTAGGATTACACATCTCTACCAAATTTGGCGTCGATCGGACCGTTTTTACGAGAGTTATCGTGTCTAGTTACACATACATATATACACATATATATAAATTTTAATGACTATTAATTTTGGTCTCTGGGCACCTTAAAACGAAAAAGTAACATGGTCCCTGACTTAGGTCTTACTATAAGACCTTCGTTAATAGCTTATTCCCTCTTGGAAATTCGCTAAAACACTTGTGAAAAACAACAGTAAAATATGAGTCAATTCATAATATGAACCATTTTACTTTCCAACTTTAAACTAAAACCGAAAGCTTGAACCTATAGCCCAGCACGAAAACAAAAATTCAACTCACTAGACTGAGTTACATTTACAGATAACAGCTGTGCTGACCGACAGATGCCGGTGGCAGCAGACCACCAGTAGCACTTCAGTAGCACTTCGCGCATCGGCGCTTTCGACCAGCTAATGGAGTCTTTATTTGATTATACATTGAAAAGAATCGTGTAAAATTTTGTCACACACTAAAACCCACAACTGTTGACGATGACAGTAGGCTGTACATCCTTAGAATTATTGACCAACCTCATTTCCTTGTTTCCTTAAAAACAATAATATTGACGTGAAAAATCCTGGCAGTAGTTGATGCAACATTTCTTGTACAGTTTCTTGGACGTGTGTTTTTTTATAGGATCTGACCGAGTGATCGATGTCATTGATGTAGCTCGACAGGCAGACATCAAAATGAAAGTTGGCGATTTTGTTACCTACTTTAACAATCCCATGCGCCAAAGAGTTTTGAACCTTATCAGCTTAGAATTCTCAAATACCAAGTAAGTACCCAAGCTCTTTTCTAACATTATCAATTTATCAGATTATTACTTTAAAAACACATTCAGGCCTAAAAATTTTGTATTTCTGATTATAAGAACTTTAAGGTGGAATAGACTCAGTGAGGGTTTTGACTTAGTTTAACAAGAAGTTTTCTAATAGTGTAAATATGTAAACGAATTACGAAAATGTTGAAACAAGCTTATCGCCCAACATATTCCACTGTCACAACTTCAGATCTTTGAGTCTCTTACCTGCCTATGGCATTTTAGGGATAAGAAGACCCTTGACCCTCTTACGCACACTCAAGTGCCTGAACTAACAATCTCGATGCACAATCAAGTGCAGTTGTAATACCAACAATGAACAACAAACTAAAAAAAGACGCTAAAAGAATACCTAACAAATCAGGCTCATTATTCTATTGAGGAATTTTCCTCTTCACTTAAAAAGTAATTTTGTTTTATTGCAATAATTTATTTTTATGTTCTGCATCAATCAAAATTATAATCCTCTTAACCAATTATTTTAATTTGAGTTTTAACATTTTTTGCAATTATTCACTAATTAGTAATAAGTAAATTACTAACAACATTCTTTGCAGTGCTCTCAATGTAAGATGTACATGAAAATAAAGAAAGAAATATGAGTGCTACAAAACTAAAAATGTTTCATATTAATTATAGGAATTTCAATTGAAGTATAATTTTTGTCATCGTTGGTAAATTTTGAGAAAAAATGAGTGTAGACGATATATTAAGGTAGCTACGAAAAGAATTTTGTTTTGGCAAATCCAGTTTTGAACATGCAATAGAACGTTGATGATTCAACGTTCTATGCATTGATTCTTATCCAGTTCGACATGTTCTTTAATTAGAATCTTTTATTTGCCAGAAATAATAATACTAATAATCTGCTAAAAAACTCAGATAATTAGAACCTGGTCACATTGAGTTTTGGATATTTAGAACTAGCGATAGGCCAATTTTACAATTTCATGATTCTGATTTCAATTCTGAAATTTTTCTCACAATTTTCCAAAACTGGGCTCAAGACCAGATCATTGGCATAAAAAACCTTATTAGCTTAATTGAAAAGAAATAAAACTCAAAACAATATGAAAATTAAATTAAAAATCTCAAATATGAAATTAGAAAATGAACCAAAGAAAATTACCCAACTACGCAAGAGAAAAATAGCATCATATGGTATGAGATGCAAAACTAGAGTTACCAGTAGGTTTTTCAGAATTATTTTTTGTATGTATAGACAAATAAACGCCAGTTAAAAGTTTTCCAGGTTATTCCAGTTTAGGTATCCAGTTCATTATTTAAACTGAGGAAATTATTTACATTTCCTTTTCTTTTTTGGAGTTGTTGAGTTAGAAATTGGCTCAATAAGTCCATTAAGTTTCAAATGTAGGCTACTTGCAAATGGGCCTAACGATGTGTTGAACAAGCTTGTAAAACTGTGCGGAAGACAGTTGACAAACTAACGATTGACAACACAGTACTGATTCTCAATCAACATTCAATAAACGGTATCAGTTAACTGACACATACTTTCTCCCAACAATATAAAAAAGATGTTAAAAGCTTCAAACATAAATGTCTTGATGACTTAGTCGGATAGCTACCAGCTGAGCAGCGCGAGTTTGACCCTACGCGCGTCTGTGACTTTTTACAACGTACTGCGTTTACCGCTAAACGAAAAATTGAATTTTCTCCGCAACCACTTGACATAGAGCAAAAATTTTAAATACTGGATTATTTAGTTTTTTGAGCTTGATTTAATGGTGATAAGTAAAATTTATTTCAAAATAACAGCTATTTTGAAAATCCAAAAAATTGATTTTTGAAATACTTATTACGCCACAACTTTTGAACGAGCATTTTCTCGGAGATGTGGGTGGTGTCATTTTATTCACCATTTTAAGCTTAATAACCCAAAAATTTTAATCAAAATCGTTAGAGCCGTTTTTGAGAAATTTGGATTTTTCACGATTTTTGAGGGTTTTTGGGGGTAAAATACCCTTAAAATCAAAAATTCAAAAAAATGATAAAACGCCTGGAATTATCGTGCGTTTGGACCTACATACCAAATTTCACCAAAATCGGACCATTAGGGCATCCTCTAGCTCTGTTTACATCCTGACACACACACACACAGACATCACTCGAAAACCACTTTTTTGGGCTCAGAGGGCACCAAAACGGATAAATTTACCAACAACTCAAATTTTAAAATTTTGACGAAACCAATACTTTCTCAATATATACAAATATAGGGGGAAAGGGTGCTCCAAAATGGATATATACAACATCAAACTATTGCGAAGTGTTTTACGAAAACAATACTTTCTCCATATACTATGGTATAGGGGGAGAAAGTAAAAAGATACAAAATTTAAAATTTTACCAATAATGTATTATCAGTTATTTTTAATGTAAAAAATACCACATACAATTGCCAATCATGAATACTCATCGTCCAAATAAAGCAATGCTTACCGTTCAATTTAAGTTAAATGTTTAGAGCCGATTAGTAGTTGGTGATTTTAGAGCTAAGTTTTGTAGCTTTTGATTTGATGGCCTGTTTAGATACTTTAAACAGATAATCTATACATTATTTAGTTTTCTTGTTACAAATTATAAAAAATATGGGTTCTTGACTTGAGTATTTTGACAACGAGAAACCTTATAAAATTATGATCTTATAGAGATATCAGTTGCCTAGTGGACCCACCAGTGAGTGAGTAATCTACCACGTAGGCAGATGGAATAGGATCTGATAATAATTTCATTTGGTGCAGAAAATTTGAATTTTCTGGTATTAAAGACATGCTTAACATACCGCCAAATGAGTTTCTGCAAGTAACACTCTATCCATTGCTAAGTGCAATAGATTGGTAGACAGGTTTTATACCAAATCTAAGTATTGTTTATTGATTTTTCAGACTCAGCGATCTGGTTGAGGCACCTTATGTTGCTCGTAAGTTAGATTGGGCAAACCAGGTGTGGCCCCTCTCTATTGGCTCGCTTCCCACCGTGTACAAACGACCCGAGGTTCAAAAATATTGCCTCATCGGGGTCAAAGACTCGTATACGGATTTCCACATTGACTTTGGTGGTACCTCTGTGTGGTACCATGTCCTCAGGGTATGGCTCCACTTATTCACGATATGATTTATTTGTTTAAAAATTTATTGATTATTTTATACTTTAATAATCTGTTAGTTTTTGTGTGGTAAATTGTTTGTATTGGTAAAGAAATCATTTATGTGCATTGGAACCCTGGAACAGGGGCTAATTTAATTTGTATTCCAGAACATTTGAATTTTTATGTATTTAAGGCATGAATAACATACCGCCAAATATGCTAAACAGTAGAGAAGTTTTTTCACATTTTTGAGTTCCAAGTGGCCAATGGGATTACAGTAGACTCTTGCTAATCTGGCAGATGTCAGTCCAGGGGGCGGTCATATTAATGATTCCTCGCCGATTCTATTTTGTCAGTTTACTCGTCATGTGATAGGGGCTCTCATTGAAGATCGTACTGTAGAGTAGCGTCTGCTGGCGATAGAACCGAGGTTTCAGAGGCAAATACAGATCAAACAATGTAATATATTCAATAAAGTACCATCAAACCGCTCTAAAGTGACCACACTAACAACAGAACAATGTGCTCTGGAGCGTAAACATTCTGGAAAGTTAGGGATAGTCAGGGAAAAAATTTTTGCTTGGGAAATAGGCAAAAAGTCATGGAAATGTACCCCTATGATGGATTTTATTGACTTGCTTTAGTTTGCTGACCACTGTTGCATTTTTAGAACTTGAACTCAAATGCTTTAGTTTGCTGACCACTGTTGCATTTTTGAACTTGAACAAACGAAAGGTCATACATTTGTGCTTACAATAGGCTATTCTAAATTAATAATCTTTTTTCTTTGTTCTTGTATGATTAATAGTTGTTAGCTGCACAATGGCTAACAGAGTAAATTTAATAAACCATGGTTTGTTGCCATAATATTTCCTGAATTTAATGGTCGATTAGACTTAGTAGGTAGTTAGCTACTGATGCAACTTTGGCTTATTGTAACGTGTGTCACTAGTTATTGAAGCTCAGTAACATGGGTAGGCATGCTGTAATATTATGTTCTAAAATACCTAATAGTTATAAATACCTTGTAGGCTAAAAACTTCCAACCAGCAATATACTTTTTAGCTAAGAAAAATGTTTCGATTCCAACATAGAGGAGAAGTGGGCTACATACTGTCCAAGGGGCTACAAGCACACCAGATACAATAAATCTTAATAAAGAAACTTGTTTTGAATGCAATATTTTTGAAAAATTAATCTCGTTATAATCCGTTGATGTGTGTTTCAGTATTTACTGTGATTTAACTTGCCCAGGCAGTATTATTACCTATTTGTGTACATTTGACATCCTCTAATCCGGACACCTCGGGACTGAACTACTGTTCGGATAAAAAAAATTCTGGACTATCTGGCAGTTGTTTGTAAATTACAATCAATAGTGTGTGTATATATAATTATTAAAAATCACATTAAAAGACAATTTTGTAACCTAAATATTAAGTTGCTTCACTACCAACATGCTGGAACCTCATTTTAGTGACATTGATTAAAACAAACTTGACACCAGACAATAGAAAATAAAATGAAAGTATAAAACTCAACAATTAAAAACTTCATAGATTTATTGATTTATTGTATTTTTTTGTAACGGGCTACAATTTCATTTTATATTCATAAAATTACTATGTAGTTTATTTATTTATTTATTTATTTATTCCACATTGTTAACAAATACATTGTACACATCAATTATATATAAATTAGGGAAATTTCCCACAAAGGCAGCGCCTGAGCGTGGGAAAGAGTTCTATCAGACTATCTTTATGAGCACGACACAAAACAACTAAAATAAAACTTCTTAAAATACACTATGTAAGGAAATTATAAGATTTGAAACAAAACACAACAGTATATAGTTGGAACAACAATGTATACAAATTGTGAAAAGGAAAAACAAAAAGAAAAGATCAGAAGCCACAACGGAAACAGTAAGTTATTGCTATCAATAAATAATAATTGTATACTGAGACTTGAACCACGCATACCGCCCCTCCCCCCTCCCCCCGGAAACACTCACACACTCTCACACACGCATTCACGCACACGCACACGCACTCGCACCTGCACTATCATTCTTTCCTTTATTCTGCCTCACACCGTACATAGAAAAATACCTGGAATGTTTTATCAAGAGGAATACAACGATACAAAATAGTTTTCGATCTCGCCACGTCCGATTTCCAATAACCATTGATTAACTAATTTTTTTTTTTTTTTGTAAACTACATGGTTCAGGATATTTCAAGTTATTTGGTAATTTAGAAAACAAACAGTTACTGTATCTACAATTTCTGTATCTACAATTTCACCTAAAAAATAAACTTGTAATATTACTCAATTTAAAGTTATAATACACACAACAATATACAGTATGGTAACTAGTAAAACCAGCTACACTGCTCTATCTGGAATGAGCCCAATCGTAATGTGAATTGAGTTTCTTTGTTTACGTGTAGGCCGGAAATAAACAGACATGTTCAATCCTGTCGATTTCGGCTGTGATGACTCATTTTCAAGACCTCGTCCGGACCATCGGAGTCCGAACGAGAGGGAGTAGACTGTATGTTGTATTACAATTTTTCAGTTAAGTTCATGAGTCGAGGAAATTTATGGTAAATGGTCTGGGTGAGTCAGTGACAAATTTTCTGTGGACACCCTGCAGGATTGCATCTAATAGGCTGTAACTGGTGATATTGATAAGCAGGCCATAAAAAAAAACTACGCAAACAGCGATTAGCGATGTCTGATAAGCACCAAACTGCTGGAGGGGCAGACTGACATGTGCCAGATTACAGGGGGTCTACTGTGTCAGTGCGAGGTTATAACTATCCCCCTCTCTATAATTATCTACAAGGGAATGTCTTACAAAGATGAAGCTTTAAATATTTGTAATGGGTCTGACGTTTCAGCCCCAGTTAGGGAACAGCAAGGTCTCTAAAGAAAAAATCTTAAATGTAAAGATAGTTTTAATTGTATTTTGAATTTAAGGTCTCACTTTGTAATATGCACAGCCTCAAATAGGTAACCAAGCAGAGAATGGTAAACAATACAGTCTTTCACTGGAATAGGAATACCAAAATTTAATACAACTTCTGATACAATTATAAATTTTTAGAGCTGATAAAGGCATTTTTAAGGCACTTTCTTAGGTTATAAAAATTTTAAACTTTTTAATGATGTACAACGTGACTTTAGCCTACAATTGTTTTCAAGTCTCCTAAGGGATATTGCTTAAAGAAAATCTTGGAGAAAACTTCATATGCCCATGTCATACATAAATTTAAAGGTCTTTGTTATAGGAAATGCCACTGACCTATTCTCAATAAATTGTCATAAGTTATTTTTTTTTTTTAATTTTGGTGATACTATAGTGATGCAGCATTTGATAATTTGCCATTTCCGGTTTGAATATCCAAATGAGGCTGAGTTTTCGGTGTTTCACTGCATTGAGACCTTGAATTTGATGTCAACCTTAACTTATGCCTACATTTCTACATTTAATCTGATTACTTTTTTTTTATGAGTTGCACATCTGATTATTTATATTTTTAATCCACCCTTATCAAATTTTTCAAATTAGCAATGCTATGCAACTGTAGAACTTTTAAGTGTGGATATTAATAAAAAAATATTACAGTATTTTTACGAATCCTTTAATGTTTTGGGCCCATATGAAGATTTTTGCGAAAAGATTAGGACATATCAGTGTCATAAACCTAATTATAAGCGAATTTGAAAGTTAAATAGTTTGAGATTTCCAAATTTTATTTTTAAAGATAAATATTGAATAAAAGAATTATTTCACCAATTTTAAATATTGATCAAAATTAAGAATAGTTAAAACTCATTGTGGAATACCAAATTGTTGACATGTTTTTGAGGTGTTTATTTATAATATGGTTTTAAAAGTTTTCAAAGTGCATTCATTCACCTTGAGTGTAAATGGATTACGTTAAAATTGTTTCAGAGAATCGTGAGTTTCAGTGTAAAAACTGAAATATTCAGTATAGCTATGCATTTTGAGAATATATTGTATAAGCTATGTCATATTGAGGCAGTGTAATTTAAATAAATTTATAGTCCATTGTGATTTGAGTAAAATTAATTTTACATGAATCGTATGGTTGAATGGATCTTTGATTCTGAAATTAGTTTTTGACAGCTGTAACTTTATTTATGGCTTGTTTGTTCACGCTTATCAGCACATGAATTACTTAGTTATTTATATGTTAATATACTTTTTAAAGTTAATTGATTATAAAAGTTTATTTTGATTAACTCATTCGATATTTATAATATACAACTGTTTAAATTATTATTGCAGTAAAAGTTTTTTTGTGACTTATTTTTGTTGTTGTTATATTTAATCATATAAATTACCGTATATGAAATTTGTTCATTATTTTTGTAATGTAATTACAATAAATCCTTTATTCTATAGCCTATTTTCTAGTCTCCGACATATGTACTTTAAACTAGCCTAAAAGGAAGTTTTCCAAAAGAAAAAAAGACAACAACAACAACAGGTTTTTTGTAGTTCCAAAAGTGTATTATACCAACATGATTATGTTTTCTAGGTAAATCGTACGCGTGAATAAATGAAAGAATAAGGCTTATAAGAAAATTTATTAAAAACCCTAATGATTATGTGAAACAGGTTCATAAATTGGCCAGGATTGTAAAAATTAAGCCATTAATAATGAAATGATTACCCTTGAGTGATACAAGTTTTGTAAAATCAATCATCCCTCCTAAAGAAAGAAACATTGTATTGCTGTCCTAAAGAAGGAAACTGTGTATAGGTGTTAATATCCCAATAACCACTAAAGAGGAGAAAGGTGTTTAAACCTTCATTAAATGTTGGATTCACGTTGTTTTATTATTTGTATTCTCTTATAGGGTGAGAAGATATTTTATCTCATAAAACCGACTATGGCAAATCTTTCTCTCTACCAGAGGTGGATGACATCGACTACCCAGCATGAAACATTCTTTGGAGATCAGGTAAAACATTTTTCCTTCTCAAATTTGCTTAAAAATTTTTGTTAAAATTATCAAAAACCGATAAACGACTTTAACAACCGACCCATCGGCCATCCCTAACACTTACAAGCTTTATTACAGGGCTTTTGTAGTAGTATTTTACATTTCTAATGTGCTAAATGAATAGAAACATTGACTAATAAGAAATAATGAAATCAGGGACAACGTAATTTCAATAAATTTACTTTTGATGCTCTTTTACTGTTTTAAGTTATAAACTTACATAACAATAAAGTGTTTTTATTAAACCTTTTTTTTTTTTTTTTTTTTTTTTTGAGGGAGAGGCGGAAAAATGCATTACGCACACAGGTGGCCAGCCTGTAGTGTGGGGCTCCCCTGAAAACGGGTTTACCCACTAAAAAACCTCCTCTACTCTTTAGGAATCTAACCTGGAATTGTTTGTCACATTACGTCAGGCTAGGCCTAAATTTGGCTTACGCCCGTGGGGCTCGCTCCTTATCCAGCCGCTCGATCAAGGGATCTGGGCCACTTCGCGGTCCAGATCGGTTTTCTTTTCCAGGAGGATGCCCCGGACGAACTGTGACAAACAATCCCAGTTGCCCTCATCCTCCAAAATCTTTTGGCAGACCGAGTCCACCGAAAATGCACCAAAGATTTGTGTGGCCTCCAGGCGGGGCCCTTCCCAAAGGGGACAGCGGAAGAATGTGTGTTCCGCATCGTCGGGAACACCCTGGCAATAAATGCAGTCCGGTGAACCGGTCTTTCCCATCCGGTTCAGGTACGAGCGAAAATAGCCGTGACCTGTCAAAAATTGGGTCAGGTAGTAGTCCACCTCCCCATGCCGCCGTTCCACCCATGGTTGGACCTGCTTGATAAGTCGCGCAGTCCATCGTCCTCGGGTGTCGTGCTCCCAGCTGTGTTGCCACTGCTGGAAGGTTCGGGAGCGCTCTTCTGTTCTTGCTGTGTCCTTGCCGATCTCGCCTTGTCTCTGATAAATCGCTTTCCTCTCCCCTGCCAAGAGCTTGACAGGGATTACTCCGGCGACCACCAGGACGGCAGGCTCGGACACTGTCCGGTAGGCGGAACACACCCGGAGCGCAGCTTGACGCTGAACCCGGGCGAGTCGCAACCTGTAGCACTCCTTATCTAGAGCGCCTGCCCACACCTCTGCCCCGTAAAGAAGCACGGACTGGACCGCGGACATCAACAGACGTCTTCTGCTGGATCGGGGACCCCCGACATTGGCCATCAGCCTACTAAGGTAAGTCACTACCTTAGCGGCCTTGTCCGCCGTACGGAAGATCTGATCCCTCCAGCTTAACTTGGTGTCCACCATAACCCCGAGGTATTTGGCGGCACGAGTTGATGTGACCACCTCCCTTCCCACTCGAAACGGGACGACGGTGTCGATCCTCTTCTTCGTAAGAATCACGATCTCCGTCTTACTGAGAGCAAGTGAGAGACCGTGATCGGACATCCAGTTGTTGACCACCCGCATAACTCGGTTCAACTTCAGTTGGGCCAGCTCAACGTTGCGTGCAGCAATGAGAGCTGCGACGTCATCGGCGTACCCAACCAAAGTGGTTTCCTCAGGCATCTCGGACCTCAGGAGGCTGTCATAGGCAACGTTCCAGAGATCCGGGCCGAGTATTGAACCTTGTGCGGCACCAGAAGTGACTTCCATCGTCCGCGTTCCGTCCCTCGTGTCATAAATCAGGCTTCGAGAGCGTAGATAATCCTCGATGAGCCGCAACAGATATGCAGGAATACGAAAGGTGTTGCGAAGCGCATCCAACATATCGACCCACCTCGCCGAGTTGAAGGCATTCTTGACATCAAGCGTAACAAGAAGCACTACTCGGCGGGAGAAATGGTTGTGGCTCTCGGCTCTCTCCACAGCTCTCTGAACTTCGGTGACAGCGTCGATCGTTGACCGTCCCTTTCTGAAGCCGTACTGACGGGGGCATAAGTCCCCGGCAGCTTCCACGGCAGAAGTCAGGCGGGAACGGATCAGCTTCTCGAACAGCTTCCCAGCCGTGTCCAACATGCAGAGAGGCCTGTGGGACGACGGCAGCTCGGGATCACCTTTGCCCTTGCTGATCAGTACAAGCCTGGCTGTTTTCCAGGGAGCCGGAAACACCCCTTCTACCAAACAGGCATTGTACATTCTCAACAACAAGTCAGCGTTGATTGAAAATACTTTCTTTAAAGCCTCACTGGAAATCCCATCCGGGCCAGGAGCCTTGTTGCTCTTCAGGGAGAGAACGGAGGTTTCCAGCTCCTCGAAAGTGAAAAGTGGAACGTCCTCTACCCGTCCGAAGTCAACCGGCGGTCGCTGTGGATGTTCAGGAAACAACGCAGCGACGATCCTCCCCATGGTGGCGCCCTCCATGATGGAAGGTGGAGAGCGGGCGCCGAGTTTCTGTGTTACAAGTTTGTAACCCAGGCCCCACGGGTCGGAATCAACGTCGTCACGAAGTCTCCTCCAGCTATTCGCCTTGCTCCTGTTAATCGCCTGGCGGAGAGATTTTCTCGCAGCTTTATAGGCCTCCGACTTACGAACTCTGTCTGCGGGAATTCTCGCTCTAGTGGCGGCTCGTCTAGTTCTTAAACATGTTCTTCTGAGTTCCGCAATCTCTTCAGTCCACCAATAAACGGGTTGTTTGTCGCGTCGGGGTTTCCTTCGCGGCATAGACTGGTCGCAGGCCGAGACGATAAGTTCCATCGTGGATGTTACTAGTGCCTCGGCTCCAGCCTCACCAGGATTCCCCTGCGCTCCCCGAGAGATGACTTCGGTGAACTTGACCACGTCCAGTTTGTTGGTGTTCCACCGGCGTGGCCCTTCCCGAGATGCGGAAACTCGACGATTTGCCTGATCATGCAGGTCAAACACGATGTATTGGTGGTCGCTACCCGTGTAGTCCTCCACAACCCTCCAGCCAGAGATCCTCGGAAGGAGCGACTCAGACGCAAAGGTGACGTCAGGGATCGTGCCTCTCTGCCCGGGGCGCCGAAAAGTAGGTGTGTCGCCCTGGTTGAGGACGACAAGACCGGCCCTGGCGATGAAATCCAGGATGTATTTCCCCCGGGAGCTGGTAGAGGGCATTCCCCACTCGACGGCCCTGGCGTTGAAATCGCCACCAACGACGACATGCCCGGTGGTGCCGAGAACGCACTCCTCTAGGCTATCTATCTTGTCGCGGAAGTCCTGAACGGCCTCGTTGGGTGTGAGGTAGCAACTGAAGATAGTCACGTCCCTACACCGAACCCAGACAAATCCTCGGCCGCGCCCGTGACTCCGCACCAAGACATCTCGTGTATTACGTGCCCAAAATGCAGCAGTACCGAGGCTGTCCGAGATCCAAATGTTTGGGTCTCTGTCCCGATACTGTTCGCTGATAAGGAGCGCGTCAGCACCAAGTTCTCGGGCGAGCTGATCTAGAAGGTTATCAGCTCCCCAGGATCTATGAAGGTTGGCCTGGAGGATGCGAATTACCGGCCGCTGCCTTTTGCCTGTTCAAGTGCGGCTCTGAAGGCACCGCACTGACCAGACCCGGGTAAGTGACCGAGGGCACTGGAGACGAATCCTTGCAGAGGAAGCAGGAGGGGCTCGAGGAACATTCCTTACGTTTGTGGCCCTGGCTTCCACCCTGGAAGCAGTTGGCACTCCTGTCGGGCCCTTTACAGTTTCGGGAGGAGTGGCCGAAACCGAGACAGCGGAAGCATCCCGAAACTACCACCCTCCGTTTGAGCCTGCAACTGACCCAACCGACTCTGAGGTGCTGAAGGCTAAGCAGCTTATTGGCGTGCTTTTCGCCCATCTCAGCAACAGCCATCCGGAGTTGACTTCGGTTGGGCTTAGTCAGCCATACCCTCACTCCATCAGCCGGTATCTCCGGGAGTGCCACCTGGATCGCACGGGTCACCTCCTCTTCGGTGGAGAGGGCATCAAGGTCACTCGACTTCCCCAGTTCGAGGAGGACATCCCCGTTCTGGGTTCGCCGAATAGACTTGATAACGGTGTCGGTCTCTTCCGGTTTGGCCTGCGATCTAATCTGACCCAGAACATCGGCAAAAGATCGCCCCCCTAAGGGCTTGATCAAGATTGCCTCCGTCCTGGGCTTCTTAGGCCTGGGTTGTTTAGGCTTTCTGACAGACTTGCCAGAGGCCTCCCCAACCGGGTTTGAGACTTGCGTCCGCTCTACCCTCGACGCACTTTTCGAAGCCACCTCCGCTTGCTTCTGTCTCCTCCTTTCTTTCTTAGACAGGCGCGTCTTCCAGCCCCCCAAAGGTGTTGAGGCAGAGTTTGCTGCCAAGGCAGGATTAGCCGCCGGAGCAGGAACCTCTGCAGGAGTAGCCGCTGGAATAACGGCAGCGCCCGGGGCGGACTCAGTAGCCTGGACAGGAGATGTCTGCGATGCCGCAGTGACAAAAACCGGTCTCGGCACCGAGTCCACCTCAACAAGCTCAGGGCTTCCCGGCGAAGAACCGCTTTGCCTCTTCTTTCGCTTTCTGGCTTGAGTCTGGGACTCAGCCAGATGAGCTTGAGGCGAAGCAGACATAACTCGGTTCACAACGTCGCGCTCCTGCTTCATTGCCTTCAGCCTGATCTTCCGGCATTCCTCGATTTCGCCAAGGAAATCCTCGAGTTTCGGAATTCCGTCCTTAATCGCCTTGTTGACGTTCTTCTGAATAAGGAGAGCCTTGGCCATCTCCTTCAAAAGATCGTTCATTTTCTTCAGACATGAGTCTTCCTCCTCGTTGGCATCGTCCTGCTGCTGCCGAAGCATTTGCATCTCGAATGCCGGACGAAGAGGGCTCTTCCTGGGAGGAATTCCTTGCATCCCGGCTAGAGGTGTTACCGGCTCAGTCACCCCCATACCCAGCTTAACCTCATCCTTCTCCTTTCCGGTTACGGCCGACGATCCGGCGACACCAGCAGCCGTGAACGGGATCGGCGGAGGGGAGGCTTTAATTCCCCCCGTCGGCGTCCCAGTCTTCGAGGTCGGAGACCTCTGCAGTTTTGAGCTGCGCTTAAAGGCGGCCTGCTCATTCTCCTTTAATTTCGTGTTTTGGTTTTGAAAATCCATACTTTTGTTTCACCAGCGCATCGTGCGGCAAGAGGCGGCCCTTCATTGGCCGGGAGCGGGTACACCCTCGGAGGTCTACCCCCCGTAGGAGATAAGACACCCCTACCCCAGTACTCTGGGGCCCGAAACCTCCGTTTGCCCAGCACCGATACACAAAATGTGCCGGACGTGCTGGGGGTCGCACCGTGGCAATGCAGAGTCCGATCTCTGCATCCATGCCGCACTTCCTGACTAAGGTCCGAAGCGGCTGGCTTCTGACGACACACTGGAGGAGACCATCGGCAGTGCGAGGCACACATCAGTCCCTGCAACACAACAGGGACACTCCCAGGACCCCCCAGCGTGCGCCGGTCGAAAGAAGGTGGAAAGACACCCTTGATTCGGGGTCGAAAACAAGAAGGTGAGCAAGGTTAGCTCAGGAAAGAATAAAGACGGTGAGCTAAGGCCTGAAAGATGAGAAGAAAGGCCCTAGCTTGGGAAGAACTGTGAGGAGGGTCTCACAGCTTGGCTCAGGTACCCCGGGGTCGCCAAGAAACACCCGTACAGTGGAAAGCCCACTGCCCCTGAGGGTTTTATTAAACCTTTGGGGCCACTTGAAAGTTATAATTAACTCCTAGTGAGTAACTCCTCTATGCACAGGAGATTCGGACGTTTAGGAACGCCAATACTCATGAAAGCGTAAATAAAGATCAAAGTATAAATTTTTAGCTTTTAAAAGAAAACCATTGGATGGAGAGTAGGTTTGAATGATAGTTTGGTCGGCTGTTTCAGGTGGACTGCTGCTACCGCTGCATCGTGCAGGCGGGCCACACCATGATGATTCCTACTGGCTGGATCCACGCAGTTCTCACGCCAGTCGACACTCTAGTCTTCGGAGGAAACTTTCTCCACAGCCTCAACATTCCCATGCAACTTCAGTGAGTCTAAGTATTTTTTTAACCACACCAAAAATTTAATCCTATCCTGACAATGCCCAATATATGACAATGCACTGTTCATAATACTAACTTTTTATGTTTTTAGTGAGTACGTTAAAGATTAACCTGCGTAATATTTTGCATTACTTACATCAAAAGTGATCTTAAATGTGGTTTTGCTTCTGAAGGTATTTTGCGAATAGGTCATGAACAATACTCTTCATCATGATAAAAAAACATTTAAACAAAGGTTTATTTAAATTCTTTTTTTCATAAAACAACACAAGTGTAATTTTAACCAATATCATCTCAATTAATGCTCTTCTTGGCCTTAATAAAAATTTCAGTTGTCTGGACAATAAAGTTTGAACTAGGTAAAGTAATTTTATTTTATTTTAACTAGCACAGTAAATGAGTGTCTTCAGACTCCTGGATCAGAATGTCGCCAGGTATTGTTATTAGACTTCAGTTCAAAAAGTTATTGTTCGATTCTTAGAATGCTTAAGAATTTGAGGGGTTTGTTCTGCTCTCTTCAAACCTTTAAGTTTTCAAGTTGTGAAATGTCACTGAAGTAGAGAAAATTCTATCTTTCCCCTAAAAGTTATACACATGTAATAGTAATTGTTTTTTAAAAACTTGGGAATAATTAAAAATGGACTCAAGTTTTTACTAACAATTATGTTTTTTTTTGTTGCAAATAATGGTTTATATAACCTTGAAATATATTCCATTCACAATTAACATTGTTACTGTAACACATATTAACACAGTGCTGTAAATAACTTAAATAAATAACTTTAAAATGAAACATAAATATCGTTAAGCTCTGAACCTTCCTCTAAGTCTTTGTAGATGATCTAAGTTTAGTATTGTACGGTATACCTGATGCTTAATAAATCTCCAAACTAACAATTATAAAATCAGAAGAGAAGAAATCTGATGATCTTGGTGGCCATAATACTGGTCCACCACCTGTCAATTAGGTGATTTCCATTGAATTAAAATATGTCTTAATGGAATTGTGCGAAAAAAGGTTTATAAAAATATGATGTTAAACTGGTTTGTAAATTGTATTATATTTTAGAAAAAAAGTTACTTTAATTTAGAGTTGAAGAAAAAGTTTTTGTACAAAACCTAAACATGCATCGAAAAAATGGTTACACAGTAAAAACGGACCATACACGCTCATGCACCACATGGCGTGCACTGCATGTTTGTGCGATGCTGGATGATAATTTCCGTGTGTGGAGTATAACGTGCGCCGCAAGACTTATTATTGTCGGCTGTTTCTCTTGTTCGGTGTTTCGGTTGTTCTCATGTCCTAATATAATCTTAATTATTTAAACTGCCAGGTCTTGTGTATTATGAGATAAATAACAAAAGGTATATATTGTCATATCTTTTGAATTTACCGTGCATAATTTCACATATCAACAATGTCCTTGTTGTAAAAGTAAACCGCAACCTAGCCATCACAAGCCATGAGAACTGCAGCATTTAAAAAAACCGTAGACAAATGTGAGATGAGATTTGCCTGTATTGATTTGAAAATGTATGATGTTTTTTGACAGGACAAGTTTATCAACACTAAAAAGTTCTTGATTTATAAACCTGTAAAGACTAATGCTCGATAATAATTAATGTCTAGGATTTACGAAATTGAAAAGAAGATCAGAACGCCAGAGCGCTTCAGGTTCCCTGCTTTTGAAACGATCAACTGGTACGCAGCCAAGCACCTGTGCGAAGATCTGAAGGTGCTCAACGACGAGTCGTCCAAGGTGCCTGCGTATCTACTTCAGGGTGTAAAGGCACTCCTCTTCACACTCAAGCAGTGGAGTC
Organism: Neoaliturus tenellus; assembly: GCA_030545055.2. Lineage (NCBI taxonomy): Eukaryota > Metazoa > Arthropoda > Insecta > Hemiptera > Cicadellidae > Neoaliturus > Neoaliturus tenellus. The sequence continues at coordinate 98,135,525 of CM061535.1, forward strand.
AGGATCGAGATGTAGGTTTGCAAACAACATTCTGTTAACGATCTTCTGAAAACATACAATATCCCATCTTTTATTTTTATGTTTAAATTTTCTATGGTTTTCCTTTTATGTTTTGATTTATAATAAGTCAAAACATTAAATATTGAATATAACACGGTTGTTCTACTCAACAGAAGAACCTTTGTAGAAAACTTTAACAACTGGATTTTTTGTTAATTAACAACTAAGAATCATGAACTACCTTTCTTTATTTAATCAAGACAAAAAATAATAGTTATTATCATTAGTTTGCTATACTTAGAGGTCCCCAAACATTTTTTGAGTAATTCGTAGATGTTTTCATTTTTGAAGTTATTCCAGTCCAAAGGCAAACTTGTAAATTAATAAACGATCAGCTGACGACTGCAAATGTAGACAAATGTCAGAAGAGATTTCGGATGGTAAACAAACAATTCTGAAAAAATAATTACATACTATTTGTTTTCTTCAATACTTTCAGGGGTATTGGAGGTTATTTAAGGCTTTCAATTCAGTAAGGGGCTAATGTGAATGTTTGTTGGTGTATGAATTGTGTGTCTTAATACTTTTTTGGCATGAGTTTTATTTTATTTTAGAAAAATAAATTTAAAGTTGTCTGTTCCTCCTCATACACGCAGAATAAGCATCCTCTCATTTTTATTTGTGTTAAAATACATGACATCCTATTCAATTTAAATTTTTTGTAATAAATCTTATTCAAAAGAATTATATTTTCATTTTTTTTTTGCGTTGTCAATGTACACGTCATGGCAATGCCCAATAATGTTTCAAAATTGTTGTTCTTGATGAAGGGTTGGTAAATTTTATGTAAATTTTCTCTTCTCCAATCCTTTTTTGTTTATTTGTTTGTTTACAATAAACACCACTTAACTGATGACATCACCTCTTTCAGATCTATAAAGGAATAATCTTTTAGTATATTCTAAAGTGATATACATATTTTTTTGTTATTTTTAATTTATAAGCTTTACAGGTTACATTTTTTATTTTTCAGACAAATAAAAGTCGCAAGGAAGAAATTCCATCAATTATTGAAGCTCCAAAGTTATTGAAGGATCTAAGTAAAGAAATTCGACATGCAGAAAAGTACCTAAATTCCTTACATCCACCAAAACCAGAAAGAGAATCGAAACGTAAGAAAAAGAAACCCGTCAATAAAGATTTTGTGGATTATTCCCAACCACAAAACAGCATTCTACTAACGCAGGTAATGATAACAAATCTAATGATTGATCCTCAGGGGTGTGCAAGTAGTTGAGCTATTTAACCTTTCTGTTTTGATTATTATTTGAAATTTGTTTTGAGTTATTCATTTATATTCCATTTTTTGTCTGATATTTTTTATGTGTCATCCACATAAGTTGAATTGATGCCACGATTGGGTCTTGTTAAAATGTATAAAAAAACACACACATACAAACTCACTAAATCTTTTTATGAGAATAACTGTTCCTGAATACCACAATTCAACGCATCTAGGTTATAAGTTGCAGCATTTTGGAGGTTCTTAGATTGCAATTCCTCAAACAATGTAGCTGTGTAACTGCATCTGACAAATCCAGTGGTGTAGGGTAAGAAGAAGCTAAATTTCCCAATCTATCTGATAACATTATTTTTATCCCTCGTCATTTATAATCAAGCTATTTTTTTACGAGGGGTTGCTTGTAACAAAATAAAACAAATTGATCGGAAATCGTAAGGGAGAAGAAAATTATATCAGATCAAAATAGAGCTGCTGTCCCCCTTTCTCACTGCTGCTGGATCAGTTGTTAGTCTTGACATATGGGTTAAATCTTCCTCTAAAAGTCATAATTTAAGGACCTTGTAATGCTTCATGTTATACCTAGATGCGATTTAACATAAGATTTTGAAACAATCATACAGTATTTTATTTTTACTGATTGCATATTTGTGTTTTGTACAATTTGAGAAGTGCTATCTGCATCCACAATTCAAGTCAGATGAGTGACACTAAAAAAGTACCAAACAATAATATTAATTTAATATAAGAAGGCTACATACCTTGACACCCGCAATTCCTTACAGTGAAACCAAGTTTACTATAGTTTTGGCTATCACGTAGCCAGTATTAAAACTAGATATATTGAACGTTTATCCCATTCTTGCGAATTTCGCCAATAAATAAAATCACATTTATCACGACAGATAACATTTTTAGTAGTTTGCCAACCAGTAGGGGTGTGCGAATAGTGATTTTTCTTTTCGAGCCGAGCCGAGCCTAGCTGGTAGTAAAATATTTGGGTTTCAAGCCGAGCCAAGCCCAGACAGCAAAAAAAATTAAATTTTTTTTTTTTTTGTTAAAATGCCAGGTTTTATCTGCCCAAAAGATTATTTTTTAGCCATTAAAAACAAAAAAAGTGTAACAGGAAATAAACAAGTTTTAATTAGGAATATAAGGATTTCTGGATAAATTTTAAAAAAATCATTGTTTTTTACCACCAAACTTCAATGGAATGAGTAAACAGCCTTTACAAAATACTAAAAGGGTTTCTATTGTTAGCAATCCGGCTCTGGGATGGGAAGGAGGGTGTGGGGGGAGTTGGGATGCTAGGTATAATTTATTCAAGATAAAAGCCATATATCCATTTCTAAACTAATTGTACAAAGATGAATGGCTATTTTTTTTTTTTTTTTTTTTTTTTTTTTTTTTTTTTTTTTTTTTGTCTAATTATGTACAAATTGGAAGAAAAGTTAACCGGATTTGGACACCCCATTGTTCAAAATTTAGGCTAACTAACAAATTCCTGGCAGGCTAATAAATTTGTAACTTTGGCAAATAAAACTTGTAACAATTCATAAAACCTTTCTTCAAATGCATTTAGCGTAATACAAAACAAAATAACTATATTAGAGCGATAATCAAGCACTGAACTAAAATATTAACAAAACCCCACCTTTCTATTTTTAGAACATAATTTTGCCGGGTGAGCGAGCAGTGCGAGTGTGTGCGGGGGTGCGTATGCATTAATCAGGGTCATTACCCCGCTCCCATTCTAGACCCCACCCCGCCCCGCTCCACTCTGCCATCCTCTTACCTCCCTGATCCCGTGTACGACGACAATCACACCGCTCAAGTATAAATTGCTGTGTTTCTCTGCTTTTTTGCATTAATTAATAAATCAAATAACTGTTAATACAGAGTTTTCTTCTTAAGGCATTTTTTGGGCGGGTTTGATGCTACTGAAACCATTTTCAGCTCGACCACTCAAATAGTTTTGCATAACCTCGAGCCGAGCTGAATAGTGCCAATATTCGACCACAACTATTAATCGACTTGAGTACTCGGCACACCCCTACCGACCGGCACACATCACTGAACTACTAAATGTTATCAGTCGTGTTCAATGTGCTTTTATTTATTTATGAAATTCGCAAGAATGGAATAAACATTCTATATACCTAGTGTTGATACTGGCTATGTGATAGTAAACTTACTACTACTGGCCAAAACTATAGTAAACTTCGTTTCTATAGAAAGAATTGTGGACGTCAAGGTGTTTAAACTTTTTATATTGATAAACTAATTCCGGAAGGCTTCAACATGAACAATAATAGTTCAACTTTTAAATTTTTTAGTTCTCTTGGAAAGTTTTTATCCTTTTAAGTACCAAGTAATTACTTAATATTTTAATTTAACTTAGCCATTAAAAAGGCGACTATACAATCTAGAGTAGTAAACAGACTCACTCAAATTGAAATAATGAGTTGAGGAGCAACATTTAGACCATAGCCATTGATACCTATTGCAATAGTTCGGCTACCTTGACATTTACCAATCACAATAAGAGAATTTAAATTATACAAAAAAAATACTTAACTAGATCTCCAGCCAATGTTGCTAACTTATCACAGTTTTCCTACCACTTATATTGGCACTAGCACGAGCATAGTACTCTACGTGGTATCAAATCATTTGTACTTTATACACATAATCAAGTTCATGTAAAAATTAAATAAAATTAAAACGTTTTATTGACCTTTTTACACAAAATACAGAATACAGGGACTCTATTCTTAAACATACTAACGTCATTCCATAAATACATCAAATTGAATAATATTTACATATACATTTTCTTTGCCTGTTTTCTCTTGTTTGTGAAATTCTAATATCAAAAATAAAAATCCCATTTCAAAAAAAAAAAAAAAAAAAATAAAAACATATATTAATACCATCTTTGTTTGACCCCACTTTGATTCTCCACTTAACAATTTTTATTCTGTAATGGATACAGTACACTCTCGTTCATCGGACTCGGCGACATCGGAACTCCGCTTCATCGGAACTGAACATCTGGATATTATTAATTTTTTTTCTTACGAAATAAATAATTTTTCCGTTTTAGCGCCTTCAATTTCCATTCGTTCTATCCGCACAACAGTGAAGTATCACATTTTGCGTCTAACGTCATCAGGCGTTTTCCATAATCTGTACGTATCAATGTGATTTACGAGGCCGTGGAGTATTCGCACAAAAATAGAAAGAGGAAGGGGGCAGGAAGTGAACATCCGTTTCGACCGCTTCCCAAACTGTCATTAGTCTGTCTCGCGTCGCGACTGCACCTGTGTTATGTGGAAGTCAGTTGACTGCTGGAATATGAGTGGAATATAAATATGGAATATGAGAATAACGATTTTGGATCTTTATTTCCTGCGTTGTTTTTATTCCTATAGGTTCATTTGTTACCATGTTCAAAGTTTGAGTGCCTTATTTTCATAAAATCTCTAGTGTCGCCTTAAAAATAAGAGTGAATACAATCACGATAGGTCACCGTACGGGCGTAAATGATGACTCACGACGGCCTCCGCTTCATCGGAATTTTTTGACATCCGAACCGGCCGTCCGCCACATTAGTTCCGATGAACGAGAGTGTACTGTATTTGCATTGAGTTAAAATTTTCTTGTCGTCATAAATTTACAAAATTTGAGAATGCTTAATTTTACAAGATGCAAAATAGTCTAGAAATTTATTTAAACCTCAACAATGATATTAAAATTGTATTATACAAAACATAACATATGTAGGCCGAACTATAATAAGGAAAACCTCACTCATTGCCTTCTAATACAAATTTACTTGTTTTCACAAGAAAAATTCCAATTAGTGGAAGTGAAATAATAATAATTTACTTGTGTTGGTAGTTTTTACTTTAATTGTGTTTGATTTGACCAAAAAGTATACTTTGGTTTTATTTTTGGTGTTTAATATTAAGATTACTACAACTACACTATAAAAATAGATAAAAGTTTTAATAGTTGCACACCCCTAGACACTTGTTCTATTCACCAAGAGGTATTGTGTTATGTTCTCGTTTTATGTCACTTTATAGATTATTCATGTGAATCATCTATAATGTATTTCAATAGTTCAATATTTCATTATTAAGTTCTGCTCCCAGCTTGACAGAAGGACTACAACAGAAGCAGGAAGGCAATTCTTGCCTGATGGATTTCAGAGGGTATCCCAGTAGCCTACAGCAGAACAACGGGCAACAGTGTGACTTATGACAAAAAGAAAAAATAGCTCAGTTGAGGCAGAAATCTTAGTTTAGTTCAAAACAAGATGCAAGTCATCTATTTTTTAGAAAAATATATTTTTTATTATTTTAAGGTCACCTAAAAGTACGAGCAGGTGTCTTAACATCTTGAACTTTGATTCAAGAGATTTTCGATTAGATCTCCAATATGCCTCTATTGAGGGTTTAGACCACTTTTCTTAAAAACTTTTGAATAACTTTTGCAAATGCCAATTGAGTGGATACAGAAGTACCTAAAAACTTTTTTTTGTAAAATTGCTTTTAGTAAGCTTTGTAAAGGATTGTAGATTCTTGAAATTTCCTCTTTGGAACATCTTTCTCTGGCATCTGCAATGTATCACATCACAGCCAAGATCATTTCATTTGCAACATTTCAATTGCATGTAGCCTTTAATACTTTGATTTTAACATGGCCTGGTTTCATCGAGCTTGTTGCATATCATATGTTGAAGGTAAAAACAAATTATACTTAGTCTAAAAACACCAACATTTTTCTGCCGATACAAAATTTGTTTGTAGAACCGAAGTCTTAATATAATTATAAATAAACAATAACTTATACTAATGTAAGCTAGATATGCAGATCTTAAATAACAGTGACGGACTGTTAAACTGAACTATTGACAGTAGTGTTGCTCAGTAAATTGTGTTTAATTCCTGTTTCTAGTTCCCAAAATGATTTAACCTAAATTTATATGGAATTTGGAATTAAGTTGTAAATGCAAGAGGTAAATCCAGTCTTTTAAAAAATACAGTTCAAACAAACACTACATTTTACAACCAACAACATCAAAGATCGGCCAAAACCATCTGCCTGTGTATTAAATCCAGCCAATTGTTAAAAAAAGAAACTGCATTTTTCATGTTTTAGCAATCCGTGAAGTGCATTATTTCTTGTGCTTATTTTTTTCTCATTAAAGTACTGACTTAAGGACAATAAATTGTTAGTCTTCAGTAATCCATTTCGTTTATCATAATTTCTTTCTTTAATCTTTGTTTTTCATACATTTTTTAAAAGAACCCTTGTATCAGCACATAAATGTAGACCAATTTTGTCAGAACTATTTTTGAATAAAGGTAAACTCCCATTTTTAGGTATTTTCCAAAATTCTTACTAGCAATCTCACATTACAACAAATTAACCAGATTCCATTGTTCTGTTTTTCTTTTTTTTAATATAAAGTATTCAATAATGTTAATTCATTTATTATTATAATTGATAAGTTTATTTTGTATTATTTTGTGATAAGTGTGAATTTACATAGAAAAACTATCCAGGTACCGTACAGAAGTCTCAAGCAAAGCTAATTTCTGTTACATGAAATTTTGTAGTTGAAACGGCCAGATCATAGGAGGCGCTGCGAGCAAAACCGGCCAAGCGATGTTAACGATCCGTGGACTCAGCCGACCGGCTCAACGTCGCTTGGCCGGTTATGCTCGCGTCATCTCCTATGATCTGGCAGGTTTAACTGCAAAATTTTATGTAACAGAAATTAGCATTGCGTGAGACTTTTGTACATGGTTAGTTTTTCTATGGTATTTACTAGGGGTTTGTGAGTCTTGATTTTTAGTTTTTATTAACATTTTCAAAAAATTTTCAAAATATCTGCTCAAGATTTTGAGTTTTTTGATTAGTTTAGCTATCTGTTTATATAGTTTGTAGCTTAGCTGAATTTAAAAAAGCTGACCATTCAATTCAAGTGCTCACACACCTCTAGCTCTTACAGTAATGTGTCATAATCTTCTGATTTCAAACTCTTTTTCTCTCTCATTTCATCCCATCTCTGTTCATTCGCTTTTTTCTCTGTTTTCATTTGATAAAATACTGCACATACGGGGCCGTGAACCCAAGACCAAACTGTCATGTGGAATTGTGATTTTTTTAAAATATTCATTGTAGATAATAGGGCATGGTTTGGCGATCTAAAGAATATCTGACTTAGCACTTGCAAATCAATCACAGTCTTTGAAATGGATACTAAATCTTTTTTGATCTTGATCTTCCAAGACAAAGGTTTGTTTAACTTCATAATATTGTGGTGTGATGGCATCTCATATTTTTAATTTTCCGATCATTTGAAAATACATCTTGAATTGGTGGGTTAGTTGTGAATGTATTATTCAATTTTATTTTGTGAATTCTACAATCTATCAAACAATGCGGTTACAGTTAATTCTCAGTACCTGTAGGCCGAGTATTTTCTCGGTAAACAAACAATAAAAAAAATAAACGAAGTTCTGAGCCTTTATTTTTTAGGATATTTAACTTTGAAACCTGTGTTATGCATGGATTTCATCTATATATTTTTTAGAAATTTCACTTTGCAACCTGTGTTATGCCTGGATTTCATACCTAATTTTGTAATTCAATCCTTGAAGAGAAAATAACTGTGATAAATTAGGCATTGTTAATTTCTTATTTTCTTTTGTGCTTGGTGTTATTGGATCAAACGTTTCATACTTACCTATTTTTATGAAGCTTTTATGTTCACAATGGACCTGGGCAGAAATGCTTTTAATTTTGGCAATTTGCTTTTGCTTTGATGCTTTTTATTTTGGAATTGGCTTTGGTAGAGGTGCTATACTCCACAGTGGCAAGGATTTTTTTAATGTTATTTAATAATAGCCTACCAAAAGAAAAGTCATTTCTGCTTTGTTTGTGTGTCTAAAATTTAGTATTACACTTGTTGGGTATCTGTTTTTACAGGAAATATATTTATTGGAAACATGTTGGTGGCTCAGCTACTTAATAAATAACATTTTTTGCTTGACTTTTTAAAATGCAAAAAATTGAAATTGTCCTTTACTTAACCTACAGTGCCGTCTGAATTAATGTGGATGGTAAAGCCCAACTTTGAAAACAGATTATAGTGTGGAGAGTTTTAATTTCAAAATGCGTCTGCTGTCAGAAAAACAATGGACAGCATATTCTTCGTTCATCAGCAATACTTCCTCCAGAAACACTGTAAATGTCAATCGTACACTTTCAATAACTTTAAGTTTGACTTTTTAAGTTTGATTTGTGTAGCCTAGAGATGAATGTTTGGCATCATTTTCAAGGAAGCATTTCCCATAATGTCCATCCCATTTAGGTTCTCACTGTACTCATGAGCTTAGAACGTTCAACTCTTACGTGCATTCATCAATAAAAAACTAGGCAGGCCTATGAAATTTAAGATTATTTCCAAAAAATTTTAAAAACATTAATTCATTAAATTTTATACGTATTTGGTGATTTTATATTGAATACCTTGATATATGCTGTGGTACTAAAAAAATTAGTATTTGATTATATTTTTCTTGAAATGTCCCGTTAATTTTACTTCCAATTCTAAATACGATGGTCGGATGTTATCTTAGAGTATTAAAGGATGTTTTGCTGCTCTTATATTAAGGATTGGAAATATTCCTTGTGATGATCATTCCGTGAGGAACACTGCCGTCATGTTCCTCATGGAAATTCTTGACAATAATTAGGTGTTGCATTGTGAGTTTGATGTCCGATTTTCCTTTGGAGACAGTGTTGAACAATTAGATCTACTCAAAATAAAACTGCTAAGTCTTTTACCTTCTTACTGTTCTTTGATCTTATTCATGATCCATTTTATTTTGACCTTATCATCTTTGAAAATAACCTCTGTTTCAACTGTTTAGGTTTAGCTTTTTTTAAATATTTTTATTGTTGTTTTTATCTTCATTTGCTTGTGAGTTTACTGTTTCTATCACTTTCTAAATAAGTATTTTCAGGATTTTCTTCTTATTAGGGATGGACAAAATTGGGTTTTTAGTTTGAGATAAAAAGAGACGGGATTTCCCTTCTCGTACATAACAGAAAATGTGCATTATGGCAGATAATTTATGAAAAATTTAAATTATAACAGGCAAGACAGATTTCCAACTTTTATTTAGAAATATCTTTAAAATACATCTGTATAAAAACTCGGGGTGTGCGAATAGTGATTTTCCTGGTCAAGCCAAGCCGAGCTGAGCTATAAAATATTTGAGTTTCAAGTCAAGCTAAGCCCAGAGAGCCAAAAAAAGAAAAAAAATTGTCAAAATATCAAGTTTTATCTGCTCACAAGGCCTTTTTGGCCATTTAAAAAATAAAAAAAGTATAATATTAAATAAACAAGTTTTAATTAGGAATATGAGGAAAAACAAATATGTAGGTTACAAATAACTCTTAAACATTATAACTCTTAAACACCATAGATATGGTGATAAGAGTTAGGATGCAACATTGAAATTGCAAAATTTACCAGACTGAGATAGCTTTTTATTATGTAAGTAAATTACAATATCAGTCTTGTCATTTTGATGTGTCCATTTTTTTGCTATATTCAATTAATAACAATACTTCTCAAAAATACAAAGTCAAAAGAAATATTATAGTAAATGACGGTAATAATCATAACAATAGACATGAACAAAAATTATTAATTTAAACTAGAAAAACTAACTTTTAAATATATAAAAATTTGGAATGTAAATGTACTAATAGGAAAAATAAAACACTTCTCTTTTGCTTCAAAATCATGTATCTCAGTATTAAATTGCTAGTAAAATGGGCCTAGCAATTCGTGGATTATTTATAGGCCTACCCTTTTTTAACTTTATTCGTAAAATATTTCTTGTCTTGAAAAATCTTGATAAAAATCTCATCTTGTTTAACAATATTAAAAATTTCTTTAATAGTTTGAGACTTGTCCATCCCTACTTCCTATCTGACTTAAAAAAATTATATCATCTCTATGATTAGAATTTTTTTTGTTTAAGATGATTTGGGTTTTTGAATGTTGTTAATGGTCTTAGGTTAAAGATGCTCAGAATATAAAAACTTCTTATCATTATCAATCCCACTTATGTGTTCATATCTTTAACTCTTTATTTTATTTTTGGTGTTCTAATTCACTTTTCTATTTTTATGTTATGTTCTACATCATATATCTCCTTCACATTCATGGTATCAATCATTAATGTTTCAAATTCATGATCCTCATTTCATCTTTATATCTTGAAGTCCAATGTTTATAGGCCAGCTTCAAGTGTTTGGCCTATATGGTGATTTTTTCTTATGAAGACAACTTTGGCGATATTCAACGATCACCTCAACTGAACCATACCTCATTAAATTCTCTCTCAAATATATTTAAACTTATTCTGATGTATTTTACTTTCAGATGATGAATCTAGGAAGTAATAAAAAAGATCAATGTCCAAGAAATCCACTTAAGAAGGTCCACTTAAATGAAAGACCGAGTTGTTCGAATTTGAATCGGAGTCGTGGTATGGGTATTATTAATAGACGCAAGGCACCGAAAGAAAATTCAAAACAAGAAATGAAAATGAATGGAAATGTAGGTTTTTCATCCATGCAACCTCCAAGACTGATTCGACCAAAACCATTAATGTACCCTTATAGTTATTCGAGTACCACTGAAAGTAGTGCCTCCGTTTCGACACTGAAATACCCTGCAGTAAATGAAAATGCTTGGACACTGAAGGCCACCAAAGATACAAGTGCAAGTGCTGGCAGTAACTTTGATGACCAAAAACAGCCAAGACGGAAGAAACCTAAACTGCTGGCTGATCAGATTGAGGCACCACTTGTAAGAATAGAGGCTCCATCCAAAAGTGAAGAATCATCATTATTATTAGTACATCTTTTTAACACGACAAGTAAACCATGGTACATCAAAGAAGGCCTATGTGTCAGTAAGCAGGGATCAAATGACATTGCCCAACAATCCCCCATCACCAAAAAACAATATGGGTCTGTAATTTTTACCAGGCTATCAGGCGACCCATGTGTCAGTAAGCAGGGATCAAATGACATTGCCCAACAATCCCCCATCACCCAAAAACAAAATGGGTCTATCACTACTAACTCACATGTGTGTGGTTTTAAATTTCCTGATCCTGCTGAAATACGTGTGATTGAAGACCAAGCAAACATAAAGTTAATAGAACGAATGATAAACCATGATCATATGTATGCCACTTTACGCAACCAATTACCACACACATATGATGAGTTTAAAAAACAAAGGTTAAAACTTGACCACATGTTTGATACATTACCTGATCAAAAGATAAAGGAAGAGTTGCCGGTAACTGATTTGTGTAAACCCCCAAGAAAATTGATTGATAAAGACCTTGCTTGTAATTGTTGGGTTCTTACCAATTCAGAAGTAAAAAAGACAGAAAAACAGTTGCGTTGTGCCACCAATGAGTCAATCACAGACTCAGAATGTATTGTTGAAGAGATAGTACCAAGTGATGAATTCGACATTCATCTGATCTGACAGATGAATGAGTCATCTGTTCTTTTGACAACAGAAGAACAGATGACTTGTGTCACCAATGAGTCAATCAACGACTCAGAATCTATTGTAGAAGAGAAAGGAAGGCGTAATAGTTTAGTGCTTAGAAATTCAAAAGTAATAACGACAGAAGAACAGTTGACTTGTGACACCAATGAGGCAATCAACAACTCAGAATGTGACTTCGAAGAGATCGTATCAAGTGCTGAATTTGACTTTTCTGAATTACCCAAATCACAGTTTCCAGAAGTTGGTGCTGCTCCTGATGTCCTCAAGATGCAATTCACAATGGTTTCCAAATTTATTTTCAAAATTATTATTGGTAACATTAAAATATTAAATTTTTACGGATGTTGCTTTTCTATTTGGATAAAACTCAAAATTAATCATTAAAACCTCATTTTAGAAAATTAAATCTTATTTAAATTTACAGCATCTCTACCTTAGTAAAAATATATACAGAATTATTATTTATAATATTTATTGTTGTTATGTAAATTATCACAGTTACATGATGTGAGGTGTGTTGGTAATTTCTTATTTATTTCAGTTTGGTCTAGTAAAGTACACCGTTTTGAATTTTTTCGGGCAATTTGTCATTTATTTGTTAAGTAACCAAGCACAACTAAAATCAATTCCCATCCCTGTTAAATTAAATATTAGATACTTGAAAATATTATGTCCTATTGAGAATAGGCAGATTTATCACTCCATTTAAATATTTCTGCCCACTGAGTGGCTTCCTAGAAAGATTGAATGGTCTGTATAGCCCAAGTGGAGTTGGGCTGCAAAGGCTAACCGCCCTTTATTTAGCTCTATAGGGATCAGGACTTTTTTTAGTTTTACTTACATTGACTAGGGGCTCTGCACCGCAGAATTTATTTTATTAATTTTAAAACTTGGTGGCTGGCAAAACGAGCCAACAATATACAGGGTGTTTCAGAACTCCCTACCAATATTTTAGGGCATTGTTCCTGGGTTAAAAACATACCTAAATATCATATTTAAATTGTCCGGAAGTCTTAAGTTACTCACACAGCCGCCATTTTGTTTTTTACACATAATAATTTTTATTTCCGTAACAGATGGTTGTATTCAGATCATATTTGGTATAAATCTTTATCATACCAATGTACATTTCCAAGAAAAAAATTATTTTTTTTCATTCAATATTTTCAAAATGGCGGTCATTTAAAATTTTCAAACTCAAATATCTCAAAATCGGTAAATTTTATAAAAATTTTACAAGACTCAAAAAAGTTTCCAAATTAAATTACCTAACCAATAGTGTCAACTTTGTAACGATCTGACAACAAATAACGGAGTTATTGCGATTTTTCTTCATAAAAACGCGGATTTTGCATTGAATTTAATGCAAATAAGGCCATTTTAATTGCAAAATCAACGTTTTTATGAAGAAAAATCGCAATAACTCCGTTATTTGTCGTCAGATCATTACAAACTTGGCACCATTGGTTAGGTAATTTAATTTGGCAACTTTTTTGTGTTTTGTAAAATTTTTATAAAATTTACCGATTTTGAGATATTTGAGTTTGAAAATTTAAAATGACCGCCATTTTGAAAGTATTGAATGAAAAAAAATAGTTTTTTTCTTGGAAATGTACATTGGTATGATAAAGATTTATACCAAATATGATCTGAATACAACCATCCGTTACGGAAATAAAAATTATTATGTGTAAAAAACAAAATGGCGGCTGTGTGAGTAACTTAAGACTTCCGGACAATTTAAATATGATATTTAGGTATGTTTTTAACCCAGGAACAATGCCCTAAAACATTGGTAGGGAGTTCTGAAACACCCTGTATATACACTCCATTACAATTCCCAAGAATAAGTGCCAGTATTTACTGTTATACAACACTAGAATCTAATTTACTTAGAAGTCCTAAAATGAGGTTTTACTGATTGTTATTCTTCATTAATGAACCGTTCATAAGAAGTTTCTAAGATATCATCAGTTTCAATTCAATTCAATTCATTTTGCTTGCTTATTAACATTACTAACAATCCTTGCTTACTAATAATCCTTGCTTTAAAGCTTTGTAAAATAATATCCAGCTAGATTTTTATGGCATGTGAAATCAAAATAACATTCACTACCTCTCCTAATACACAAATTAACACCTTACTAACTCAAAGTAAAAGCAAAGTAGATTTATTATTAGCTATTAATAACTTCTATTTTACAGATGAAAATGGAACCAAAAGAGCCTATAAAGTTAAACTTAAAAATGTTGAGCAAAAAATTGCAAATGAAAGAAGAACCAGTAAGACCACCTCTGAAACTAACACTGCCCAAGCCAGTAATGTACCCTTACACCACACCACTAAGTGAGAAAAAACATAGAGAAGAGAACATAGAGCAACCGGGAGCCGAAAACAAATCTTGGTTCATTGCGATGGACCGATCACCCCATGTGAAAATGAAATCCGAGAGCCATATCATTGGGCTGAAAGTTAAGCTGGCTAAGCAGGCAGAACTGCCATTCATTAATCTGCCACAAAATCCCCCTGTTCATCAGTCGTTCCAGGAAGATTTCTTGTAAGTGTTAACCAGAAAGTTACTTATATACAGCCAAGTTTTGTTCTTTGTATTGTTATATAAACTAATTTTTGCAGATTTTTTTTAGCGAATTTCCCTAAGGGGAATACACTATTGCGGTAGTAGTCACAGTAAGATCTAAGCTCGGGACCATGATACCTTTTCGTTTTGAGGTCCCTAGAAATAAAAAACAACATTAGTTCAAATACATGGTGTCCTAAAAACGATTCAGGGCCTTAGGATATGATTTCTTGCACAAAAACAAAGAAAAAAGTTCCTGTAAACATATGCCGTAAAATGCTTTGTTTAGGCGATATCCGCCATTTTGTTTTTTATACTAATTTTATTTCCGTGACGAATAATTGTATTAAGTTAATATTTGGTATGAACCTTTATCACAACAATGCTCATTTTTTTCCAATTTGTATTTTCAAAATGGCAGCCATTCAAAATTTGTAAATTTAAATATCTCAAAACTGGTGGATTTTATCAAAATTTTGTAAGAGATAAAAATTTTGCAAAATTAAATTATCTAAACAATAGTACTAAGTTTGTAAGGATCTGACCACAAATAATGGAGAAATTGAGAGTTTAGTGCATAAAAACTTTGATTTTTCTTTTAATGGATGTAAGTTTAGGTTAATTTAGAAGAATGGTGGATAATGGCTAAACGAAGCATATTAGGACATATGTTTACATGAACTTTTTTCTTTGTTTTTGTACAAGCAATCACATCACTAAGTCCTGAAACTTCAAGACACCCTGTATGTGAATATGTGATTCAGACCACACCCGTGGGCAGGAGAATGGTTTAGAGGTCTGCGGGTACCCGAAAATTCGGGTAACTCCGGGTATTAGCGTGAACCCGAGTGGTCGGGCGGGTTTGACACGTCTCGGTCTTTAATCGGGCGGGCTTTTATTTTAAGCCGGGTCGGGCGGGTACCTAATGCCCGAATTAAATCGGGTTGTAGGTACCCGACAGGACATTAAAAGCCAACCCGGGTTTTTAAAACTATTTTACGGCCAAAATTTGTGAATTACAACGTTCACGGAATAAATAGGCATCGTTCCACACACTATTTTAGACTAGTGGTCATAACTGCCAGTCATTATTACTGAGGTGGATGTGGATGAACTAGAAATACTTTAGCTTACTATTCGCGACACTCGCACATGAAAATGTGGCTTCTGAAAGAAGCTAGCGGTCTCTGGTGCCTAGAAACGTAAGCAATTTTGTTTTGTTGATAATTTGGTACGCCATACTTCATGTTCAATTAAAACAAATAACATTTTGATCATGAAAGATCGTATTTGACGTAGGAACATTTGTATTCCTTTAGTACAGTGCTATTTTATGCCCAAAAAATAGTTTAAACAGCATTAAATCATTTGTTGCAAGCCTAGACACCAGTAGCGCTAGCATACTTTTGTCACTCTAACCTAAAGGAACTGCTCAGTGTCGTCGTCGTGACTGACTCACACTCTTAGACTGTGGCGTAGCCAATACCGACACCAACTGTACAAACCGAAATCAAGGTAGCAGTGGCATTGGTACTATCATTGACTTTACATACAAAGTCTTTGTTTGTAAAGTCAATGGTACTATTTACACGATAACCGGTAAATAGCAAGAGCAAAATCAAAAGTAAATAATCTCTACAGATTAGTGTTTACATTATTTTTACAATACAAAATTCATCAGTGTATATATATTTACGAAATATAATCAATATAGTACATCAATTCGGTATAATTGGTTTTATTGCCGAATTATTTCTCATTCCATCTTGCAAATTGTCAAAACATTTAAGATTTCTTGAGAACCAATGAAAACAATTTCTTGGATAATGTAACAGTTGGATATTTATAGTCAATGGTTGGATACTTCATAGACAGATTTCTTCATTCTCTATGTAGTTTTATAGTAACGGTACTCCATGTTTGTTGTATGGTATGGCGCGATCCGTCGTCTGCATTGATGATTTGATAGATGGTTTTCCTCTCGTTCTTGTTTATTCAATTCACATTTGTGTTACTTGAGTGATGTTGAATTTTTTTCTGATATGAAAACTAAATATTAAAAAGCCACGGAATTGAGAGAATTCTAATGTCCGTGTATCCATTAACAGTCCTACTAGTGAAAGCAAAGATTTGGGAAGTGTAAAATGTCGTGGATGGGCATTCATCTGCTATTTGGAATCACTCAAGCAAAGAAACAAATTTGCGGAAAGTAATCTAACAGAAATGAAATGCAATTATTTTAAGTCTGTTTTGAAAATAGGATGTGGCAATATTGATTGAAAGGCCAAGTTTGAGTATAATCACATAATCTTTTCATCTTTGTGTATTATTGGCCTACAGAAAAATAGGCTAGCCTACAGTATGATAATTCGCATCTAGGGTATTTTGACAGTTATAAAAGTGGTTTTTGTTTAGTTTCAACAGTGTACAATATCATTTGTATATTTGTCATGTTTGTTGAAAAAGTTAACATTGGGTAAAGTAACTTAGGACTAAAGGAACCCTTAGCTTGATAGGTTATTGGCTCGGGAGAATTTTTTAACTTTTTATACTAAAATAAAATACATTATAGTTTTTTAACTTTTGTTAGGCCTAGGCCTAACTTAGAAGGTGGAAGGTTTTTGCCCTGTATTTATTAATACTATACTTAAGCTTAGTAGGCACATCAACAATTATTTTAAAATGAAATAACTTAGGCCTAGACATTTATTTTACAAATAATAGCGAAGCCGACCCGAAGTTTTATTCAACTTACAATACCCGAGCCCGACCCGAGTTTTTTTTAACATACATAGGCTACCCGAACCCGACCCGAGATTTTTTTAACTCACACACCCGAACCCGAAACCGACCCGAATTTTTCTTTAACTTATAATGTTCAAACCCGACCCGACCCGAAAATTGATGTTAATCTACTACCCGACCCGAAACCGACCCGACTTGAAAAATCACTACCCGCAGACCTCTAGAATGGTTTAAGCTAAGTTAAAATTATGAAATAAAGTTTTTACCCCTAAAGCGCATGTGGGCTTCCCACTAAATATTTTCATCAATTTCAGTATACAGGGTGTTCTCAAACTGGAGGTCTTGGGTTCCAATCTCAAAATTCTCTTATATAAACATACATTTTTTTCATAATTTTAAACGTATTAGTCAAAGGAGCATTTTCATGAAAACAGAATGAATTTATCTTTTTCCGTTTCAAAATGGTGGTCAATTTTGTAAAAAAAAATCAACATATACGGGATACCCTGTAATTTTTTTCGATATAACATAGAACAATTCTAACTCAAAAATCTATCATTAAATTAAACAAGCTTTCCTCTGATATGAAACAACCATATTTTTTGGAACAATTTTGTAAGGGCCCCCGAGCCCAAATTTTGAAAAACTCAAAATGGTATTGGTCAAAAATTCTAAATGTCAAGGTATGTCTTGTTGCATATCATTTTAAATGTGTTCAAAAGAGGAATAATTTTTGTTTCCTATTTAAAATATTTTCCTATCTCTTATGGTTCTCAAGATATTTGTTAAAATGTGTTATTTTCACCATTTTTTACATTTTGCTAATAATTTACTACTCTATCATATAAATTTTTGTAGCTTGTAAACGATCGCCGAATGGTAATGGTAATATGGAGAAGGAAACATAAAATGGTATCATTTTAAAATCATTTGTAAATGACTTAACTCTTTAATTTCATTAAATTTGTAACTTTAGTTTCAATTTTAGCTCTAAATCTATTCTAACTATGTGATGTACATTTAGCAAACAAATTCGAAGTGGAAAAATATTTTTGCCCCATTACATCAGTTCTTTAGACAAAAATGTATTTTCACCAAAATAAATTAATCAAAAAAGATTTTTAAGGGCATTCAATCAACTCTTTCGGTTGTTTTATAGTTGATTTTACAGGTGACAATACAATTGCTCCTTTGACTCCCACCATCGCACTGAATGCATTTTTCTACTCTTCATTGTAATGAGATGTTGTTCTTCGCATTTCCTCTTTTGTAATTTGTCGGCATGTCTGTTATTACAAAGAAAATAGAACAATTGTTTTTATTATTATTCTTTAATTAAAAATATAAATCCACGAGACGAAATGACACTTTCTACCAATTAAGTTTGAATAGAAAATATTAACTTTCGAAAATTTATATTTGTTGTTTCTTACCTGTCTGATTCGGTCCTTCATATCTTCTCTCGTTGTCGGCTTTTCCTTGTACACCATATCCTTGATTCTGCCCCACAAATAAAAGTCCATACACATTAAAGCAGGAGATCGTGCAGGCCATGGCGTTCGTTTTGTTTTTTGGCATTTTTGTTTGTAGATTTTTTATGTGTATATTTCTTAACGTGACACCAGATATTATAGTAACACTTGACAACACTCAGTGACAATGAATGTGTTTCAGTTAAATCGAACATCTTTTGAGATGTTATGATTAGCAAAACCTGATGGCTTGAATTTTGTAGGATAAATTTAAAAATTCAAGCCTTGTGTTTTTTTTTGTGCTGAATTAATTAGTGCTTTTAACATTATCATAGTCATCTCTTTTACGCAATATTTTCAGAGATCAAAAACCCCAGATGGATTCAGTTTACGATTTCCACGACGATGAAGATTTCCCTGATGATGAGGATGACAACTGTTTAACAATCGACGAATCGCCTAAGAAAAAAAGATGGAGTAAAGGTTCAACAACAGTGGAACAATCTACTTCAACTCTGAAAGCTAAATGGGCTCAGGCCAACCATTCTCAAATACATCTAAGTATGTGTCGTCTGCCCTGAGTTAGTGTTGAATTAGTTGTTCTTTCATTTTGAAGAAGATACCAATATTTAGCCTAAATAGCTTTCCGGGTACATTCTGTAATTAGAATACTTTAACCTCTTGCAACTTGTTAACTCTTACTTATTGTTTTATGGGTGCCACTCCGTGCACTTGCCAAGTATTCAGTGCCATTGTAATTAGGTCATCAGACAGAACTGCTGCATAACTATGCCCCATTGATAATTCTCAATGTTTTCAATGTTAATTCTCTCCTGTATGTATTTTTCTTGACGGTTTTCTATCATGATTTAGAATTTAATTATTAATAAATTACTCATCACATTTGCTTTAAAAAGTATATTTTTGTTTATTACCATATAAACAATATTGATAATCTTCAGGTTATCAATAAAACTAGATAATAAACAGATATGAACATCAATTGACAACTGATCACATGTTAAAATTTAACTACTGTAAAGGTTAAATTGTAAATTGAATTTTTCCTGGTTATTTTTTCAATGTGAGCTTCTGTAATTTGCCTTTTTGTACACTTTTCGGTTCAGGCAAAGGAAGCAGACCTCTTACGACAAAGATATTTAAAAATACTTTTGGAATTAAGGTATTCAAATATATAATTGCATTACTTTAAAAATGTATAGCTGCAAACAATATTTTACTTTACAGAATGTTGGTACCTACTATAAAAACCTTTCCAGTATAAATCATTCTGTATTTTTTACAAAGTTATTTATGTTGTTTTTTAGATAATTTATTGATGAATCTCAAGGGGATGAAATCCGAGGATCTTAATTCAGTAGATGTAACATCAGATTTACCCAAAAATGGTATTGATGAACTTTTGAAAGCTTCTGGATACACGAGAGAAGAAAGTCCACAAATAGAAGAAGACCTTCAGTAAGTTTTGGATTCAAAATTCAGAATAGTATTTTAATGTATCTTTGGTCTTATTTCTTAAGGAGACCTCACTGAGAATATCCGAGTAATTGCTGTGACAGCAACGGCTCGGTTAGGTTGAGTTACATTAGAGTGTGTTGTGCATGTCCACACTCATTGACCAAGGACCGAAGTACTGAAACTGGCTTCTGGCAAAACACAGGAGGAGACAATAGGATGTGTGAGGCACATGTCAGCCTCTACAAAACAAAGGAACGCTCCAGCGTACGCCAGTCCCCTGCTTTAGGTTGCTTCTTTCGTCAAGCAGGGGATACTGCGTGGTCTATTTTTTAATCCAAATCCGGTACAATTTTTATCTAACCTTAGTTTTGGGCTGAGTTTCACTAATGTTGGACCATGTGTATTTGTTCCCTGCCATAAAAACTGAGTTCAGGTGACGATAGGAAATCCCATAATGTGATATATATATTTTTTTTTAAGTCAACAAAAGGTGAGGTAATACCGGGAAAGAACCAATCAATTCACTAACTTATTGTGATGAAAGACTAATAGATTGTTATTGCTACACAACATTCAACATAAAACAAAATATATACTAATGTTATTGATGAAAATCTGCAACAGGAAAACTAAACAAGAACTACAATTATTTATGAGGACAATCTTAATACATTGTTCATGCATCCCCGATCACTTCAGGAATCTAAAACTTTTTCTGATAATAAGTAGATACCCTGATGTGAGTCCGACACAGCCATTCATGCTTCCATATCTGTAATCAATTTTCCATGCCATTAGGTTTTTTATTGAATTTGTTTGTTTATTAAGTTTAATTGAGAACTTGCCTCAAGTCCAGCAATTTACAATTTGTCCATCAATTTGTTTTACTGGAAAGTTTATTTTGATGTTTTGACAGAAAAATTAAATTCACCTTGTTTTCAAATGTATGTCCTTCAGAATATTACTGATCTAAAAACAAGATTAATCGTGTATCATGCTTTGTTTGCATCTTCAATGCAATAGGGGATTGAACTTTGGGGAAGCAGTTCTGGTCTGTTGTCCATTTTTTAAATCCAGAAAAATACCTGAGTCATTACAAACTCAAATCCCAGAACATCTTGTAAAGGCTTATTCAAACATCTTCATATTGTAACTTTGCAATCAATGTACATTTTTAAATGTTTGCCATGTGTGTTGACGACAAATAAAATTTATTATTATTATTACTATACCACTGATTTGTCCCCTGTTTTACCAGCCGTGCTGGAACAAGAAAATGCTATGTGATGAATAATGAATCTGAATCTGCAGAGGCGGAAGAACGTCGCCGTCAACAAGGGAAGCCATTGCGGGGATGTTGTCCATCAGCAGAATGTACCAGGTGGGAGGGGAGGGGGAGCCGAGCTCGAGTCATCATCACGGCACTCCAAGAGCGAAGAAGAAGAGACATCACACGCCCCACCTGGAGGAGGTCGAGGACATTGACAAAGTCCACCAGGACGATGACTTCAGTGAGTCTCTCAAATCTTCATACTTTTTTCTAAGAAATCCCTACATACACCACTTTCAAAAATTTTCTTTCACCGTTATTAACAGTCAATTAATTGGTTAACATATATAGACCATAATATTGTATTTTTAGACCATGATATTTTAAAAAATACGTCTTCTCGGAAAATAAACAATGGGTTACAGAAGGTATTATAGTATCTAGTTGTAAAAAAGAGAATTAAGTAAAATAGCTAAGATATCAGATGATGTGAATTTCATTAATTATTTTAAACAATACAAATAGATTTTCAAGTCAGTATACAACAAAGCAATGCAGATGTGCAATGGTTGATTGATTGAACGGTCTGAAAATAGAAGTAAGGCAGTATGGGATGTAATAAAAAGGACTTGGTGTAAAGAATCTCAATAAAGATTTTCCCAACATGTATTTAGGTGATTTATTTAGTATTTTTAGTATTTTTTGCTGCCTAAGGTGATTCAGTTCAGGAATATTTAAATGACAGTTCAATTTAATTAAGCATTTCAATTTTTTACTCATTGTAACTTACTTTAAGCACTGTTTGATTGTGAGGCATTAGTTAAGTTGAATAAGTATTGTAACATTGTGAAAAGACTTAAAATAAAGCTTGGTGAAGGATGTTACAATACTTATTCAACTTAACTAATGCCTCACAATCAAACAGTGCTTAAAGTAAGTTACAATGAGTAAAAAATTGAAATTTCTGTTTTCTAGCTCTGCTAGTTGTACAAATCGTTTTTTGTAACAATCAAGGAATTGATTCCGATTCTGATTTTGGAGAAACAACAATCACATGTGACGAGTTGCCACTGAGTGCCATTTTCAAAATCACATAATTTACTAAGACACAATCACATTTCATCACCACCTAACCACTTGACCAATCATCTTGAAATTTTGTTTGGACTTCCTTGTAGAGTGGAAGTAGGTATCTGCTAAAAAATATGTTTATGAAATTTTTAATTTAAGGGGTTTGGGTGTTGGGAGAGAGATTATTGATGGTTTAGCACTACTGTCATCCTTCCACTCCTAGTTATAAAATTGTTTAAATGTTTACACTGATTCTGTTTAAAAAATAAGAAAAAGTTTTTATCCTGATTTGATCTTATTGCTCTGTTTGTTCCAATGGCTTTTAAATTATTTATTTTTTACGTTAAATTGTTACTTTTTACTTTTTTGTAAAAAAGTATAAAAGACTAGCACTTGTAGAGGTTATAATAATATTACTGCACTGAGAATGCTGTCATATCCACCCATCTTTCCACCACATTTTAAGTGTGAATGACATTTGGTCAACATTCTCAGTATTCTCAACCTTGTGGATGAGATATGCCTACCCAATTATCAAAGTTTCCCTATATAAACCATTAGTTCCTCATATCTTCTCAGCAAGTTGTTAGGTTTTATTTTAGGGGTTTTATAAGTGTTCCATAGAGTATTCACTACAACAATGGCTTTTTCATCTTTAAGAATATAAATATATTTCTTTAACCCTTGCCTACCTAAACCGCAATAGTAAGTAATCTTCTTTATGTTTCATAGTTTATCCTTCGCTGGACCTGTCGGATGAAGAGGAGGAACGAACAACAAGGGGAGGCAAGCGGAAGGTGGATGAAGCGTGGAACCCTAAGGCAAGAGTTGGCCATGTTGCTCCTAAGACTGATCGGCCCTGCAGAGAGGGGGCGAAAAAACAGTCTGTCGAGAAGGGCCTCGAGGCGGCAGCAGCTAAGAGGGCGAGCCTTCCAGTAAGTCATAGCACCTTCTGCTTTCGATATACAGTTTTTAATCTTAAATACACTGTAAGTTGCCATATTCACTTACAAACCTGCAAATAAACACTCCTTGGATGAGAATGTAAATTTTGGAAATGACAATGGGGTGTTTTTAAACTTGATAATTCTTATAAATTTTTATATGTACGAGGGCTATTTAGAAAGTAAGGAACGTTTCCATCTTACGCCGCTAGGCGTGAGCGTATCGCCTATATTAGGGTATGAGAGCACTCGGGGCCTCAGTGGCTATCCAGCCGTGACACTAGGAGCATCGTTGCGCTGACAGTTTTCATTATTTTTAAATTAAAAAAATCCCGCCAGTTGCGAAGAGCGATCGGTAATACGGTTTTTGTTGGCAAAAAACTTAAACCGATAGAGATTTATCGATTTTTATTCTTTCAATTTCACCACAGCAAAGTCCGTGAAACTTGAGGGAAAGTTAACGAAAGCTCTGTAAGGTGGAGCAGCGGTTTTCACGGATCTTCTCGTCAATTTTAGTGACCAGTTCGTCAGTCAAAATGCTCGGCCGTCCACTCTACTGCTCATCAAGAACATTGGTTCGGTCATTTGTAAACTGAATACCCAACTTACACACAGAACTTTCATTCAAGACAATGCTCATAAACACCTCGCACACTTTTCGATAAATCTTTATCGGTTTTACATTTTTTGCCAATAAAAACCGTGTTACCGATCGCACTTCGCAATTGGCGGGATTTTTTACGGGAGCGGCCATTTTTAATTTAAAAATAAAGAAAACTGGCATCGCGGCGATGCTCCTAGCGTCACGGCTGGATAGCCACTGAGGCCCCGAGTGCTCTCATACCGTAATTAATATAGGCTATACGTGCGCGCTTAACGGCGTAAGACGGAAACGTTCCTTACTTTCTGAATAGCCCTCGTATATATTTTGCGAATTTCATCCTATCTTGTTGAAAGAAATTTATGCAAACTAAATGTGACCACCAGTCCCGATACAGCAAGTAACTGTTTAGATACTGGGCTGAGACAGCACATAGTTGTCTGCAGTGACAATGCCTTGGTGTTCAAACCAACAATGCTGTAAAACTCCGATCGGGTCAACTCACTTACGTGGGCCTATTCCTTCAATGAGAGTAAAGCTGTTTTCCTGCTATAATTTAGTAATTTTTCTTTCTTTCAACTTTTAACAAAGATTAGGCCAAAGAGTTCCTTTACCTGATGTTTTATGGTGAGGAGGAGCTGGGGAATACTTTGTATGGACAGTGTGGCCTGAGCCATACCCACTAAATACCCTATTCCAGGCTTTGTTTCCCCTGGTTTTTCATATTTAGGGGAAGCCCCTTGTTTTAGATGACCGGGGTTGTGTGGATTGTAAGAAAACAAAGCTATTATCTAGTATTCTTTTTAGCCTTCGCTTTTTTGGTGGTTGCTCTCTGCTTGTTTAGCCTTTCCAGGAGAGCCAGTTGTTAATTTGGGCAGTAAACTGTTTGAAATTCTTTCAATTAATAATTAATTGATTTGTGAATATTCTTACTATACTCAGTGGAATTATGTTCTTTATTATTTTTCAACTGGTTTTGTTTAACTTGTCCACCATATATTAAGTCAATAAGTCTTTTAGTAGCCTTTCTATTCATTTCCTGTCCTTGTCGGGGGGATGGATGGGGGACGGGAAGGTAGTCTTGGTTGGCGTTCAGTTGCTTGCCTTTTTTATATTTCGGTTTAACCGAGGTTTTCGGTTATCCATGACCGTCCTCCCCATGATTACCCCGGATAATCGAGGTTCTACTGTAATTGCATTGAATTTATTCACAAGGCAAACAATGATATTTTTGTAACCAGCCACATGCTATCTGAAAGTGTAGGCTATTTAATTTCTAAAGAATCAATACATATTGGTAATTAAAAGTCGCTTGTCTTGAAATTTTTGCTTAATTGAACAGGAGCCAGTCCCAATTAGTTCTGTATTGCAGGACTCACACTTGCATTCTTCAAGAGTTCACTTTTTCTATACATTTTGTTTTTGTGTTATTTCAGTCACCGAAAAGGCCATATCATAGGAAAAAGCCAAAGTTTGTGCCTATCCCGCTGGAACAACCCTCGTCGTCCCACTCGAGCTTGCTGCCTTCTGCGTCCGCCAGACCCATTACCACCACGATAGACTTAAAAAGTAAGTTCACAGACTTTACTGTTCAAATTTGTATTATGTTTATGTTTTTATAGGTCAAGAATGGTGAATATGAATGAAATCAACAGTTGTTTCCTTGACATGCAATACCTTTTACTAGAGGAGTTTCTCGTGTTGTGTCCCTTGTTCATTTTGAAATTCTTTTATTATACCGGATGTCCACAAAGTCTTGCCCTGATTTCATAGTTTTGCTGTAAAAATACCATTATAGCCACACTAATCTTATTGCTGGTTTTCTAAAAAATCTAATCTAGTTTTTCTCATTAATTTGTTAACACCTAAACTCAACTGATTTACAACAATGCAGTTTACTTATAAAACTTAGTAGTTTGGAACAAAAAAATTCAAATTTTCATGGTTTGACTAAATATCCACTTCACCTTGTTCACAGTCTAATTAGGTATCTACTTGATACTTACTTGACCGGTCTGGGTTTCTTTATGTGGGGGTTTCTAAAAGATTTGGTTTATTATACCCTAGTTCCAAATTTAGAAACTCTGAGAGAATAATAAATGCAGTGATGTCCATTACTCAGGAGAATAATGAATGCAGTGATGTCCATTACTCAGGGTGTGTGTGGTGAACCATACCTTTAAGGGAGGGGATTTTAAAAATTTATTTGTGGGGTATAGGATGATTTTTTTTTTAATTTCTAACCATCAAACCATGAAGTAAAATAGTAAGCCTAATGATAAATAAGTTACCCTTATTTACCGTTGGGTTTTCCTAGTCAAATAATGCACATAACAGTGAAAGTGCCAAGTTGTATGACGAAAAATGAGTAAAATTAATTTGTCTCAAGGTCAGAGGGTTTGTGAGCATGCTATCAACTTAAATGGTAGTGACATCATGTCGTTCCTTCCAGTTAAATTGCTAATTAGACTTAGTAGTCAAAAATCAACAGTAATCCATTGTCCTTCAGTATATTTCTGTAAATGCTTACAATGTCAATTTTGTTGAAGTAAAATAACACCATATTGTTCTAATTTGACTCTTAGAAACGATTTGATTTTTCCTTTTCAGATCGAAAACCAAAGAAAGGAATGGCCACTGCGAAGCAAAGACTGGGTAAAATATTGAAACTCCATAAGATGTACCACTAGCCTGCCAATAAATTAAAATTAAGCAATTTTGTACAGACTAGGTATTAACACTTTCTAGGTGTGATACTGTTGTTTGTCACTGAAAGTGATATGTGTCTTTATATATATATAATTATTTATGTTATTTATACTGTGAAGTGTGTTTCACTTTGACTAGGGACAAAGTCCCACTAAAACCACCCACTCGTCACTTGGGCAAAATGTTGCTAGAAAGTGGATGCCCTTTTGTAATATTATTTAGGTACAGTAATCAAAAAGAAATCCACAGTTGTCACAAGATACAAAATTTTAGTTTATTTTGGTCTGTTGACATCGCTATCATATTCAAATCTTTATGTTCATTCTCTGATGTATTGAAATTGATTTCAGAGGTTATGTTTGAAAGCTTTTGAACACATGTAAAACCCACAACCTGGCTTACATTAAATACTCAAATTTCATTCACTATGATTTGAACTCTTTTCGAAGATTTTGTAATTAAAGCAGAACCATGCTTAATGTTTCATTCATAAATTCTGGATCCCATTACAAAAGAATCTTAATGTGTTGAATCCAACTCATGTTTATGACTTAGGCATTGGCCTGTGGCCAATAAAACAATACATTTTTATTGAAACAGGTGTTTTCAAGATGTATTTTATAAGTAATAATCAATGAAATTCTTTTTTTAACATACCATTTGGTTATTACTGTGGTGGTCAGTCAAAATGTTTTAGGTGTTCAACTTCTAGACATTTTTACGTTTTACAATATAGGCTTTGTATAGTTTTGTACTTTCCTTTTAGTTATTATAATGTTCCTTCTTTACTCTGTCTTTTCTCTTGTAGGTGTTTATTTGGATTTTAACTATGTGTAAGTTATTGAAGTAAATCATGTACCTGTGTAGGTTATTGTATTTTTTCTCTTGGGAAACATAATTGTATTTCTCTTTAAAAAAAGTGTTTATTGTAAAAATATAAGTTACATTTTATTGTTTTGTACAGTTTATGTAATGTTTATGTATATTTTATAGATTTAACTTATATGTTTAATATATAATTATTTCTTATACTTGTTGTGGGATGTAGGCTATTGCCAAATTACTTGTTAGAACTTAGGGTGTATGAGTACTAATAATATAATTATTTGGAGCATTTACTTTAAGCTCATCTTTTTCTAAAACAATAAAAAACAATTAATTTATATAGTGTTCTGCGGCAGTTGGGACGGAGTAGGATTGTATAATTCTAAGTTATATTTGTGTCTGTATTAGATTGTTGATAGTCGGACATGTTCTATGTTTTGACATTGCCTCAGCAGCAATATCTCTCAGCGATTTCAAGTAAACTGCTAGAACAACTATGCCCAAAAAATTTATTTTTGAAGTGGAATGCTATTTAATTCACCATACTTGTGTATTGAAGATGGTTTTTGTTTGTAACCCACTTAAATAAACAGTTTAACCCTCCTGATAGCTTATTTAACATTTTTATAATGATGCACATCAAGTAATCCATAATCTTATATAACATAATCTTATACATAATCTTATATATATATATATGATACATAATCTTTATAATGATACAGTAATACATAATCTTTTACAAAATACTACTCAGACACCCTAAGTAAAATCTTTATTTATATTTATATTGCAATTTTTTCTTACAGCATTTTGAATCTGTGTGTTGTGGCACCGGTGTTTGCCCCACCTTCTTTGAATCAGTTTTTAATGTTGAATTGATGTTTCCCTCGTTGCTTTGACTTGTGTTCATGCATTTCAGCAGGTCCGTTACATTTTGTTTTGTAATTTTTAGCACTCACATTGCGATAGTGCAATCTTAATTTTACATGAATGATTTAGTGACTTAGAGTAACTCTAACCGTGTAACAATGTAAATAGGCAGTATGTAACAAAAACAGCCCAGGCATTGACAAATATTTTTTTAATGTATTTCAATGTTCTTTTCTATATAAAGCTGTATGTGTTGGTTTTGTACTACCCACTCATCACAATTTTCAATCTGTACTGTAAGTTTAAAAACAGTCTTATAGCAAAAAATAAATTTTTATGTTTAGCCAGTCATGAGTTTACTTAATCATCCTACTACGGTTATTAATGAAAACTGGGCCTTAACTAATGGCTATCATTGAACATATTCTTTTGCAATGTTCTTAGTTTGAGTGAGTGCAAAGCAATCATCATGTACAAGGGGTCTTTGGGCCTCTGGTTTCTTGGTAATAGTGACTGATCTGAGTGTAAATGTGCCTGGTGGGGTCAAAAGCCCATGCGCACATACTTTTTGCAATGTGCTTTTTGCCGTCGGCACCCCTGTCATAAAGCAATATAATGATTGCAGTCAAGTGTTAGAAATTTCAATGAAAAACTTACATGAAATTGGCTGACTGCAAACCAGTTGGTTCTTATTCAGGAAAAACCAACACTGTTGTTTTCGGTCTGTGAGACCTTTCTTGTGTCGACATGCATACCCCGAAATTTCTAGGCCTGACTTGACAGTACCTTGAATTGGCATGACCACACTGCCAGCTCGAAAAGAAATTGTGCAGCAGTGTATTCGCTCTTGACACTTTGAACCCTGGGCGCTGATTTGCCGTTTTAAGTGCGTTACTGGCCAATTTTGGGGTTAAAATTAAAATTTGTAGCTTGCTATACATATTTTTTACCCATATAAATTATATATCAAATTAAAGAGAAAAATATAACCTTTCTAATGAGATAACTTTTAATAAAATTACAATACAAAAAAAATTTTAGGATTCCACATAAAATTTACCATAAAAATTGAAGAAAATAAAAATTGCGACGGTGCGTACACTTATATTTAGATCATAGTTTAATATTTACTTTGCTAAATAAAATCTAAAAGCTAATTCACAGTCTAAACACTTATAATAACAGTAAAACTACACTTTATTTGACACGAAAATGAACGTAAACAAAGTCAGCCATTACTGCAGACAACAACACTGCGTCGTCAGCCGGCGACGCAAAACACTTTAATGAATATGTGTGTTAACAATTTGAACCCTGAGCCCGAGTATAGCTCGGGGCATAGCGTATGTCACCGCGAACGAAGCCCGAGTATAGGTCGGGCCTCGAAATAAAATTCCATAGCAACCTGTATTCGGCTTATATGCGCTATTCGTTGCTATGGAACGCTTCCTTGATCATCTGGCATTGATTATAGTATCCTCAAGTCTCACAAAAAGCCATCTGTTTTGTAGCAGAAAAATAAAGCCAAATGCCTGCAGCCGATGTTTTGCGTCGCCGGCTGACGACGCAGTGTTGTTGTCTGCAGTAATGGCTGACTTTGTTTACGTTCATTTTCGTGTCAAATAAAGTGTAGTTTTACTGTTATTATAAGTGTTTAGACTGTGAATTAGCTTTTAGATTTTATTTAGCAAAGTAAATATTAAACTATGTTCTAAATATAAGTGTACGCACCGTCGCAATTTTTATTTTCTTCAATTTTTCTGGTAAATTTTATGTGGAATCCTAAAGTTATTTTTTATTGTAATTTTATTAAACGTTATATCATTAGAAAGGTTATATTTTTCTCTTTATTTTGATATATAATTCATATGGGTAAAAAATATGTATAGCAAGCTACGAATTTAAATTTTAACCCCAAAATTGGCCAGTAACGCACTTAAAACGGCAAATCAGCGCCCAGGGTTCAAAGTGTTAACCCTAGAGCTGGCAAGCGCCCGATATCGGGCGAATTATGCTGCGGCTCAAGTGGCAGCGCCCGATATCGGGTGCATTTGCAACGTTACGTTCAACCTTGATTTTAGCGCCCATATCGCAACAGTTTCACTTTATATAGCCTGCTTTTCTAATGCCTTTGACGAGAAAAAAATATCAACAACAATAACGCCACCAGCTGGCGCCGTCGTCGTAACAACACCGTCGCTTGTGCCGGTGTATCCCGTCTGCTTGTTTACGTTTGTTTGTTTACATTTTAGTTTATTTTTTTTTTAGTTATTATTTAGTTACTTATTTATTTGTATATTTTGAAAAATTTTATGAGGTACCTGGTTATTGTTACACTGGGGAATACTGTATATAATAATATAAATATAAATTTTTGGTTTTCTAAAAATGTATATGTATAAAATTTTTGTATTTTGAAATTTTATACCTAATAGTCTTATTATTATTTTTCTTGTTTTTTTTCTGAACAAAATTATATATAATTTGATATGGTTATTTATTTATTTAATGGAAAAATTAATTTTAAAAAATAAACCTGCGCAGCCCTTTAACACGTTGAGTGCGGTAAAGAATATCGGAAATCTTTCCCGCGGGCCTGAAAAATTTTTTTTCATAAAATATTATTTCCAGAAGTCCAGATCGAGGCAGCAAACTGGCGTTCTTGCATTATTTCACACAAAAAATGGCGTCCAAAGTGCAGGTCTCCGGTGACTGAGCCGGCCCGCGCAACGACACCCATAGATGTCACAACTACAATACATGGTTTTTTGTAACACAATGACAATTTTTTACATAAAAAATGTTTAATAGAATTATAACTAATATTTACAACTATTTACAGCCCCTTCCACCCTCTCAACCATTGTTTTTTACTCAAACTTCTTCATAGTACTGGTCGAAGCACTACTGGTATTGGGGACTCCATTTTAAATCAAAGACGATAAAACTAAAATAATAAACTATTAAACATAATATTGTGTCACAAAACACACCAAAACACGGAAGAAACACTTCAAAAAGAGTTAAAAGTAATTAAAAAAAGTTCAGGTCTCAATGGACCGGAACCGGCCTACGGGAAAGGCGGGCGACGCACAACCGAAAGAAGGCAGGTTGCCCTAGTAACGCACTTATAAACAAATCCGAACTACTCCGCAAGACAGCGCCACACTGACTGATTCATTTCGCCGAGTCACGGCCGGCGTCCGCGTCTCGCTACCGGTCACCGGTGATCGAGCCGCACCCAAAGTGTTAAAAAGCTTGCTAGTACAGCATAAAAAGACCGCCAGCTCTAGGGTTAAACGGCGAAGTGGGGAAGCCAACATAGAGAGGGCTTGCCAGTACATTTTGGTTTGTTTCAATTACACCTGACTTATGACTCGATTGTTTGGGGCGGTTCAACCCACTCATCAAAAAATTTCTCATTCAAAAAGGGCAATCAGAATCATTACTGGGGTGTCCAAATTTGAGCACTGCAGGGGTTTGTTAATACGAAAATTCTTACCTAATTTTCTTTGTATTTACTGCAGTGCATTATTTTTTAAAGATCTAATTTTGATTAAATCCTTTGCCCTCAAGATTTTTACAGCCATGACACCAGTTCTAGACGTAATGTTAGGCTGCCTCTAGTTACGTTGAGTAAAACAAATTACGGTCGACTGAGTATGGGATCCAAATTGCATTATAATATCCCAAAAGCCTTTAGAGACCTTGGCAATAACTCCTTCTAGATGAAAAAGAAGAAATTTCTCTTGAAAAAAGCTTTTTTTATTCTGTGGGAGAATATCCATCAAGCAAAGAGAACTTGAATGACTAAGATGCAACTGTGTCACTTTTTACTTGCCAATGTATTCTAATGTAAAAATGTTCGTGGAATGTGTTTTTTAAGTGGGTACCATTTTGAAATAAAAATAAACTTGGACAGATTTTTTAATAATTCTATTTTTACACGAAAGCCTGTACTTTAATTCACTTCTCTACATAATTTTCGCAATTATCAAGGCACTTGTTATATTTTACAATTAGCTTTGCTATTCCGTCGTCATAAAACTCTACTACCTGTTATGAGAAACACTCCAAAACAGCTGTTTTGACATTGTCGTGGTGCACACTGCTTAGGTCTTTCTTCAAATGAACATGTGATAGTCACCCGGCGCTAGATCGGGTCTGTAGGGAGGATGATCAAGTTGTTCCCGACCAAATCCTGGGTTCAATTAGTTACTTGGGGATGGCCATTATCATGAAGCAAAATTATGCCGTTAATAATCATGACCTAACCCAGTTTTGTACCATTTCACCACTCATAATGTTTTCTTCGTACACTCCACAGATCTCGCGATGAATATCGATCGATTTCAGGCCTTTAGCCTACAGAAAATGGACATCAGAGCGTACTCCAAAATCGGTGGGACGCTCTATGAGTGAATGCTTATTGACCATTTGAAAAAGTCCGAACACAGCAGCAAAACATGCCCTAATGGTGTCTGTGCGTTACCAACAGATGTAGATGACCGGTCCTGATGGGGCTGAGCCTGATAACTTAAGAGTCTACTTACTGTATTCACAAAATATCCTGTAAAATGTGAATCAGTAAATAATTTAATGTTTAAATTTAACTATGCAGATTTATAACTCTATGATAAATATGTGAAGATTATTAACTCTTCATAAATATAACATCTGTCTAAGTAAAGTGTGTAAGAGTAAGTCGACAAACAAACCAAATTCTTTAATTAATTTATTTTAGATAGCTCTACTGATTTTTTATTATTTGTTTTTTACACCCTTTTTGACTTCTGAAATTGCAATAGGACTAAAATTAAACTCTGATTTGATTTTTTTGTTAGTATTAAAATTGTTAGCAAGCCCCATTGCAGTCAGAGCCGCCACTAGTGAGTTGGGGGCCTGGAACAAAATGTGTGATGGGGTCCCTGTCGCAAGCTCATGTTTTAATGTTACAAAAATGCAATCAGTTTTAAATTTGCAGCCCTGCAAATTAATTGTCTTTTATGATAAAAATAATTTGTATGCCTACCAATAGAGTATGGTAGGCCTACACCTAAAGCTTCAAATTCTACATGCACATTGAATGTTAGGTCAGTTTAAAGGCAAACATATCCAAAATTAAAAATTGGATTTTTAACATCCTCAAGACGTAATTTTTATGAACAAAACATTATATTAAAGTCTGTTAAAATTGTGTTTTTATTGATTTTGAGCTCCAAATTTAAAAAAATGAGGTCATATTATGGGATTACTATGGTAATATACGGAGGTAATATTACGGTATTTGTAAATAACCAACAATTTTATTCTTGTGATATTTTGCCATGTCCACCTCTTAAAAATGCCGACAACTCCCCAGGCCAATAGTTTTGGGTCATCCGGTACGGTATTTATATTTTCAGTAAAGTATTTTTCAACCTGCCCTAAAATCAGCAATTCCCTAGAAGTGTTTGCTCTGAATATTAATCGGAATCATAAACTGGCAGTTTTGGAAGCTCAAAACCATTTGAAAATAGTGGAAACAGAAATTGACACCTTCTTGGAACAACATTGTAACAACCCTACAGTGGCTTTTTCCCATTGTATCTCAGCGGATTTTGATGATGAGAGGAAGCACATGAGTCGAGGCGTAGCAACAGCTTTTAGAAAGAAGTTTGGGAGGCCTTCTAAAGATGACTATTGCAACACCAATTTAACATACCAGAAAATTGTTACGGGAGCAGTGGTGTACAGCCTGGTAACAAAACCCAAATACTTTTTAAACGCAAACAACCATCCAGAGTACAAGGGAAATTATGACACAGCATTCTCACAGTTAACGACTGATTTTAAATCACGCAATCTCCAAACCCTAATATGCCCTCCAATGGGTTGTGTCACGGACCGCATTTCGATTAGCCATTTTGTCAATAATCTATTAAAATTTAAACATATAACTGGAGCTTCTATCATTCTTACTACTGGCGACAACACTTCAAATAATTATCTCAAAAATGGGCTGGAGTACTCAACGTTTGTTAAATATCTGAAACAAACATTCATAGATCAATACTTTCGAGACTATTGTGAGTGGAACTCCTTTAACGACACTCTGCGTGAACCTGTAATCTCAAGTAAAGTCTCTGACGTGATTCATTCCTCACCTACAATACCTGTCCTGCAACCACACTCTGGCCAGCCGCAGCAGACACAGCCTCATGATGACAGCTCCAACTGCATTAACACAGAGATGGCAGCTGACTCAACCTTTCTAACAACTACTGGATCTCAGTCTGATGTCTTCAACTCAACATTTCCAGTGGGTGATAGTGAGGGGGGTGAAAAGGTCAATGGGGTTAAAGTGTCCTGTGATGATGAGCCAGTGGCCATCAGTGATGTTGGTTCTTTACCTCAGGGAGACTCGCCAAATAACATTACTTTAAACTCCAATGTTATAATAGCAGACAAAAATCCAGATATATCAACTCTGGACCACTCCTTAGTTTTAAACAGGGGCTAGCCGACAATGAATGTATTTTGCCTAGTGATGGGATTCAATTAGATAAGCCTTTTTCTTTACCTGTTCATGTAAAAAAAGATTTTCCTCGTTCTATTGTTAATAGTAAAAATGATAATAATTATTTTAAACTTTTGCATTACAATGTCGAAGGCATTGGGAACAAAATTGACAGTGTTGAGCTTTTTGTACAGGAAAAATTACCTCATGTGTTTGTAGTAACTGAACATCAAAAAAATAATGATAATATTAATTTATATCAGTTGGCTGGCTACAGCCTGTCTAGCTTTTTCTGTAGATCCCATCACAAAGGAGGTGGAGTTGCCATTTATTGTAAGAATGATGTAAAAATAAATCAAGTCAAAGACATATAGCATGGATAAGCAATTACTGTAAAGAAATGGATTTTGAAGTAACCATGATTAGATTAGTATTCTGTGCTGTAACCTTTTACATTGTAGGAATCTATAGATCTCCCTCTGGTAATTGTGATGTTTTCTTAAAGTTGTTTGTGTTTCATATGGTTTAATTGTGTTTATTGTTGATTAAAAATCACATGTTTAGATTAGTTGTTTATAAATAGTTGAAATGTAAACATGGTTACTGAAATTATGTGAATAATAAAAGTGCTTTTAAAATGAATAAAAACCCTTTTATACTTTTAAACATGGCGCAGTCTTTAAGAATTTTATCATTACATTATATTTTTTAATATTATATTTGTAAGTGGTTTTGAAAAGTAACAATGGAATTTAACAAACCTGATGTTTTGAGCCTAGAAGGAAACCTAGAAGAGAATTTTAAAACTTTTAAAGAAGAAGTTGAAATATATTTTACCGCGACAGAGACAGGAAAGAAATCGAATGCAATTCAAGCAGCAAGACTTAAAAATCTACTCGGAAAGGATGCTTTGAAAGTATACAAAGACTTTAGACTTGACAATAAAGAAGAAACTGTGGAGACAATACTTGAAGTGTTAGAGAAGTTTTGTACTCCTAGGAAGAATGAAATTATGGATATATTTAAGTTTTTCAAAAGAACACAGCAACCAAATGAACCATTTAATAAATTTTACTCAGACTTGAAAATTTTAGTAAAACCGTGTAACTTTGGACAACAGGAAGACAAGCTTTTGAGAGCTCAGGTAACTTTGGGTCTAGCATCAAAGAATGTTCAAGAGAGATTATTAAGGGAAGATGTATCGCTAGAAAAAACATTAGAAGTCTGTAAAATGATGGAACTGACTGAGAAAAACATGAAAGAATTAGAAGTCTGTAAAACAATGGAGCTGACTGAGGAAAATATGAAAGAATTAAATTTGAAGCCAGAAGTTCACCAAGTCACAAGGAACCAAGCTAGGTCAAGTAAGTTGGACCGTTTCGAAAATACTCAATTGGAACAACCATTCAATAGTTATGACATGAAAACATTTTCTCAACAGTGGAATTTTGACATCATTACATCTAGTCCTCACTATCCAAAGAGCAATGGATTATCGGAGAAAGCAGTTGGTATTGTAAAGAATATGCTTAAAAATGTACTGAAATCAATCAGGATTTTGAACTCTGCCTTTTGAATTACAGAAACCCACCGGTGGCAAATCTGGGTTACACTCCATCTCAACTTCTAAACAGTAGACAATTACGATCTAAATTACCTATACCCGAAAATCATCTTCAGCCTAAAACGGTCCCTCAAGCTGTATACAACGAGATGATGAAAAATAAGGAATATCAACAAGAGTGGTACAACAAAACAGCTCGAAAGACAGAAGATGAATTCCAGGAAGGAGAAGAGGTGTATGTCCAGGATGTAAAACAAAATTTTGGAGTCCTACCCTTATAGTAAAAAAGTTAAGTGAACCTAGGTCTTATTTGGTTAAAACATTAAGCAATAGCAGTATTTTAAGAAGAAACTCGCATTACATCAAGAAAAAACATCCTGAATGTAGAATAAATGAAAGACAGTCCAAAATAGATGAAGATCATTTTAAGCAGCCAAATATGAAAAACGACTTTAAAAGTGTCAGAAGATCATCCAGGATTCCAAAAAGCCCAAACAGATTTTATTAAAAGAACTAAAAAAGGGAGATGTTTCATATGGTTTAATTGTGTTTATTGTTGATTAAAAATCACATGTTTAGATTAGTTGTTTATAAATAGTTGAAATGTAAACATGGTTACTGAAATTATGTGAATAATAAAAGTGCTTTTAAAATGAATAAAAACCCTTTTATACTTTTAAACAGTTTGATAAATTTCTTAGTAAATTAAACTCATATAAAATCAAGCCTAATGTTATAATTATGGGTGATATTAATATTGACACTCTGGATATAAATTCACATGTTTGTAAAATGTTTTTGGATTGTTTAAACTCTCATAATATTTTGTGACCTTCTCGGTAACATTCCTACAAGAATTACTCCTAATCATGTGAGCTCTATTGACCATGTAATGATTAATTGCAATGATGTTGTTAATTCATCAATTATTAATGGCCACATTTCTGACCATTTGGGTCAAATTTTGGTTTTAAATTGTCTTGCAACAAAGCTATCAATGGGTTGTTTTAAATTTACATATAAAAGGCTATTTTCTGAGGTTAAAAAAAATTGTTCATTTCTAATTTGCAGAATGAAACCTGGAATGAAGTGTATAATGCTGTAGGCTGTAATAATAAGTGGAAGGTTTTTGTGGCTATTATTTCCTGGTATTTTAATAGTATTTTCCCCATTAAAAAGATTAAAATCAAAACTAACAAACAATATCAGTCTAAGAAGATTATTTTAGATAATGAGACCATTTTACTTAAACAGAAGATGGATGAAATGTATGACTTTTTTAAAACAACTGGTTTAGACATGTATAGAGATAAATATAAAGCGTTTAAATATCAGTACCGTTTAAACTCTCATAATATTTGTGACCTTCTCGGTAACATTCCTACAAGAATTACTCTTGTACTAATTACATCCCCGATGCAAATGTGATTGTTTTATACTTTGAACAATAACTCAAAGTTTTTTAGAGTTAAGAAACTTAAGGCTAAGGTACTAAATGATAAAATAAGAAACTCTGATTGTACTGCAAAAACCTGTTGGAATTTGGTTAACAATTTTAAAAATGATTCTGTAAAAGGTGTAAAAGCTCAAAATATTGGTTTAAAAGTAGGTGGTCTTCTTGAAGAAAACCCCCAAACTGTTAGTAATATTTTTAATGGTTATTTTATTGATACTGTGGAGGGAGATTTATGTAGTAGTATTTCATCTTTTTGTAGGCCATCTAATTTTGTACAGAATTCTCCATTACATATTCTGAATTCGCTACCACAACTCAGTATGAAAGATATTTTTAATTTAATTGACAGTCTTAATAACAAAAAATCGGCTGGTATTGATGAAATTTCTCCATTT
The DNA here is from genome assembly GCA_030545055.2 of Neoaliturus tenellus. Taxonomy (NCBI): domain Eukaryota; kingdom Metazoa; phylum Arthropoda; class Insecta; order Hemiptera; family Cicadellidae; genus Neoaliturus; species Neoaliturus tenellus. The sequence goes on from CM061535.1 coordinate 98,173,937, forward strand.
TTACTTAAAAAGTGTAAATATGTCTTATGTGATCCACTTTTACATTTGCTAAATGTTGTGTTAGAGGAAAGGGAGTTCCCTGAGTTACTAAAGGTATCTTTAGTTAAACCTTTGTTCAAAAAAGGGGAAAAATGTTCAGTTAAAAATTATAGGCCTATTGCTTTGTTTTCTTCTTTTAGTAAGCTGATTGAAAAATATATTTTGAATCATGTTTATTTGCACTTTGAGAGATTTAATTTATTGTATGACTCGCAGCATGGCTTTAGAAAGGGTCGCAATACTATTTCTGCAGCTGCGGAGTTCATCCATATAGCTTTAGAAAAAAATCAATGAAGGGAACAAAGTAGCAGGCGTTTTCTTAGACCTGTCTAAAGCTTTTGATAGGGTAGATCATAAGATTCTCATCTATAAACTTGAATTACTTGGAATTTGCGGTGATCTTTTAGAATTATTTAAATCTTTCCTGATGGGTAGGAAACAGTGCACTGAAATTGAGCATGATGATGGTAATTATTTATATAAAAAACGGTCTAAATTTAGAAATACACATTTTGGAGTACCACAAGGGTCCATTTTAGGACCATTTCTTTTTAAAGTTTATGTCAATGAGTTTGGTTTGGATTTCACAAGTAAATGTCACATAACTATGTACGCTGATGACACCTCTGGACTTTGCTGGGATTCTAGAACGTCAGATCTCATTAAAAATATAAACACTTTTCTCAATAATGCTAAGTTGCAATTTGAGAATGACAATTTGAAAATAAACTTGGATAAAACTGAATTTATGGTTATTAGCCCCAACAGACATTCGCAGGATTTGGAAATTGATAATGGCCTTTTGGTTTTCAAAACTAATGCAATAGTTAAGTTTCTTGGAATTTATATTGATAACAATTTAACTTGGGAACATCATATTGATCATGTTTGTAATAGAATTTCTTCCTGTCTATTTTTACTTAGAAGAATTTCATCTTACATGTCTTTAGAACTTTTAATTACTGTAAATTATGGTTTAATTTACCCTTTTTTGTCATATGGTGTTATATTGTGGGGGCGGCACATATGACATATTGTTAAAGAGAGTTTTTGTCCTACAAAAAAGGGCTCTTAGAATAATTGCTAAAGAACCACCGAGATCCTCCAGTAAACCTCTCTTTAAAAAATTTAATATTATGACTATTCATGCATTATACTTTTACCACACTGTTCTACTAGTGAAAGTTGATTCAAAGTTTTACTTCTCTTCATTCTGTTTTCCATAGTTATAACACTAGATTAAAAAATGACTATAGAATGTTTTTAAGACGAATGCAATTCACAACGAATAGTCCATTTGTAAGACGTACAAAATTTTATAACCTATTGCCAACTAATATTAAATCTCTCACAGGTAATAGTTTTAAGAACAGTCTAAAAAAGTGGCTTATAGATATTGCTCCCTATTCTCTAAGTGAGATAAAATAATTTATATTTAAAATGCAAAGGCCTTAAGTATTTCATTCTATTTGTAATGGTTATTGTTTCTCTGTAATGGTTCTTAGATTTTTTATTTTTATAAATTTGATGAAGCATTTGTACAACTAGGGTTACCTATGTATAATTTGATTGTATTTATGTACCGATAACTTAATTGACAATGTTCATGCCTGTGTTATACATGTTCTGGACAATAAACTTGATTGATTGATTTTTGTGCCCGCGTACCACCTGAATTTTTTATTTTTTGGCGTACCACCAAAACTCATACCTATTCCCCATCGAGATACAGCCGGAATCACTACACACCACAACTCTCTACACAAGGCAACAGTAGCCTATTCTGCAAACTACTAATCATGAGAGAAAATTTACTTTTGTTTCCTTTCTCGACATTTGCTCATCAACAGAGACTGTCACGACACAAACTATTTTGACAGATCATGGCGAATGCATATACAGAACCAAAAAAGGCATCTTTATGAAAAAGTGAGAACAACCACAAATAGCATCATCAAGATTTAATTTTAATCTAAGGATTACGATATTTGGTTAAATTGAAACAGATGGCTACTAAAATTTTGCAGAATTTTATTTTTTTTGTGAAGAAATATGCTAATTTTGACGTTTAATGAGTATAGCTAACTTTAAGGAAAGACTCTTTGATTGAGTTTAGGGAAAGAGCGCTTACCATTGCAATTTTGAAACGTGCACCAGTGGCCAGCGCTTTCATTTAATCTGGGGGCAAAACTAAGATTTTTGTATAGGATGTCCCTACATATTATTGGGTTTGACACAGTAGTCTACATTTACGAATACACAGCATGTGTTCCAATGTTACCAAGTGATAAACTCAAAATTCTTTGTGGACACGACCAAATAAATTTTCCTTCATTCACGTGTCATCGTTTCTGAGGAGTATTTCTCTTAAGTTGAGCAGTTCATGGTAAGACTTGAAAATAATTCAATAATAATTTAAGTTTAGACGAGTATTGGACACAAAACCATTATTTGTTAAAACAAATGTGCTCAGAAGACAGGAGTCTTAAGAATACTTTATTTTCCTAAATGTTGTACGAAATGGCTTTATCCATAGCGATGGTGCTGTACTCATCTCTCAAAACTAAGTGAAAATGCTTTGTAACACAGAATGAAGTGTTCTGACCAAAACAACAGTCAGTGTCACGTCGATTAGAATTACCTATTTAAGATACAGTATATTCATTTTTTATTTCTCCCTTTGTCCCTCGCATACCACCTGAAATGCTCTCACATACCACCAGTTGAGAAACACTGCCCAAAAGATTTCAATTCTACACTCATATAGCAATGAGTACAAAAGTAGCTCAGTCAATATAGAGGAATAATTACAAAATATGGAGAAAATTAAATTGTAATTCCTTTAACAAAAATGTACAACTATATTGTTTAATTTTTTATTTTTATTTTGAGCTCTATACAGAACTCTACTGGTTCCTATCTTACAAAAATGTCAAAGTTAATCTGATAAAAAATCCTTGAAACGGGAATATTGTCTCTATGACACCCATGCATGTCTTTTCTCGGGATAACAGCAGACTGAACATTGAAAATAGGTTTTATTGTTTGCCCTCATTTGGCAAAATTAGTAATTTTACTAAGAAACCGATTAATTTGGCCATTTTATTTTTTACAATTTCTTCTGTCCCTAACCTCCAGAAGTTTTTCTCAATCCACAAATATGTATTCTTCTTTACCACTTTTAACATCAAAAATATTCCTCCATTATAGTCTCATCAGGGAATCAATATAGTTTTATTCACTTTTTACTAATAGATACTTTGATTCGTTTTATCATAGGGGGATAGTGTGATTTTTATAATTTTTGGAGCTACTGAGAGGGGTATATCCAGGGAAGAGCTTTGTCTGGAGTTTTATCTTATACTGATGAACACATGCTATTGACGCAAGCATTGGATGCCCCGAGAATGCAGTCACTGTTACAAACAACAAACCCAGAAAAACATTATTTTTCTGGTAATATTTACACTAGTTTTAAAAGAGATTTACTGATTTGATTTTTAGTTGCCGACCAAACATCAATCTGTTAAACGTTAGAAAATAGTGTTTATAATAATACACATATCGGTCTACTAATTTAATTTTTTGTATGATTAGTATAAGTTTCCATAACATTATTTAATTTTTTACATATAGTTGTTATTACATAAACTTTTATTATGAAACAATGATTAACACGTTCGCTGCTGACAGTTGCTATAGCAGTTGCCCGCCCACTAGCGCTGTGTGCTGACAACTGCTAAAGCAGTGGCGTGATCCCTTCAAAGATATTGCTTCAGTGTGAGCCCAGCTCTTTGCCAGGAAGGTTTATATCGTCCCCGCATGTTGTGCTGGTTTCGCTCGTTAATCCGTTTCCGGATCGGGAATTCCGTTCGTTTTCTCGCTATCGTTGGAGGAGTGGAAATATAATTCAGCATTTTGGTTGAGTTTTGACATTTTATATGCCGCAGCGAATGTGTTAAAAATCAGCATAAAATTGTTTGCTATTTAAAAACTAACTTTGAAAATAAGTAAATAATTCACAATTCAATTTTCACAATAAGGTAAATATATTATTAAATTTGCCTTTCACTGAAGAGGCATTATTAGATGATTTCGAGACGACCGACAAGGCGTGGCATGGCGCAACGCCCCTAAAGTGGAAGCGCGTCTTAACGCTTGCTTTTATCTGAAACTAAAACTGTTGGGTAAAAATGTTAAATGTAAACATTTTAGATCAACTCATAATCTGAAAATTTGCTGCTAAAAGTTTGTTCCTAGCCTTAAAAGTAAAAAACGTTCTTGCTTGGTAACTTTGTGATGTAACGTTTTCAAAAGTATTTGTTTTAATAATTATTTATCATACTTCCTTAATATAAAAAATGCAAATATTTGTATACCATTGGAATCAGTAGTTTATGCAGATTACAAATATATACGGTTCATTCTTGTTATTTTTTATGTATGAGAAACAAGCGTATGAATGAAAGTGTGTGCACTGCCAGAATTAGTCATTTGGTTGTTCTTGCCTGCCCTTTTTCCCCCAGGTTGCGGGTTCTGACAAAGGTGTGAGCGTTCCAGGTGTATTTTATATAGAGTTGTATGCTTTCTCTCAATCCCTTGCTTTATTAGGTAGATATAAACGAACCTTGCTTTCTGAATAGACCTCGCATTAAGATAGTTTCTTCATTAGTGAAATTTTCTAATTCTTTTTAAAATTTTAAAGCTTAACTCATCAAGAGCTATCTCAAACAAATTAATGAAAGAATGTTTTTTGTTTGTCGACTACCTCTTACACACTTTACTTAGAAAAATGTTATATTTATGAAGAGTTAATAATCTTCACATATTTATCATAGAGTTATAAATCTACATAGTTAAATTTAAACATTACAAATATTTACTGATTCACATTTTGCAGGATATTTTGTGAATATTTATCAGGCTCAGCCCCATCAGGACCGGTCATCAGAAATACGGTAATAATAAAATATTTTAACCCATTGATGATTTGTTTTTAGCTAAATCTTTTGGTTGTTCACCTTCTTTTTTTCTTTTTCTTTTTATTAAACCTCCACTGCCTGTCACCATGGGCCAATAGGCCTGTGCGGTGATCTAAAAGCAGCAAGGTACAATATCTGCGTAAGGTTTGTACCTTAACTGCGATATAATGGAACAACGATAACTGCGAGTCTACTGTAGCACTGGGTGTTTACGGTTGTACCTTTGGAAGGATGATATCGCAAAGGATAATATTAGGTAAAATGATTCTTAACAACCATTCATTGTCATAAAAACGCTTTAATAACCTAACAAAATAATTATTTCACTTAAAAGGTTGAGGTCACTGTCAGAGCCTGAGGCTTAAGGTGCATGTTTTGGTCAAATATGTAATTTACAATTACAATTTTCACCTCCTACATATAATAGTAATGTTTATCTTTTAATGAATTTTTCATCAAATCACTGATATTACAAAGCAACTTTTACAAGTTGTTGCCTTATTAAAGGTAAAAGAAAATTTAAATAAGGCTTAAGATTATTGCTAAGAAAACATTTTTGATGAAATTAACGTACTTCCTTTGTCTCTTGTCAGATCAGAGATTCTCCTTCAACCTGACCTTAGAGATTAAATATATAAAATAAATTTACAATCTATCAGCATTAAATAAAATAAAAAGTAATCTTTAATGAGAAAAATTAACACTATTTTTATGTACAAAATGACTGTTAAATTATTAGACTTAACACTAATATTTAATTTCACTTAATTAAGAAATTTAGAATAGCAAATTATCGCTGTCATAAAATGTTATTAATAACAGGTATTAATGAAATTGATGGCATTTAAATACATGCAACTACAAAATTAAAACTTCCTTAATTTAATAAAGTAATAGACAAAATATATGAGAAGAAATTAACAATTTATTTTTGATATATCATCACAGTATTGAAAACAAATTGAACAAACAAATAATAAATGAACACGAGTTGTACAGCAATTAACTTGAAAGAACGAAATGAGTTTGAATGTGGTTGAACAAACCACGCATTATAACTAAAACTTAACTCATACAAAAATTATTTATTAACAATGTGCCTGATCACAGTAGGCCTTAGCCTCATCACAGAGGGCTTTCAAAATAACATTCAAATTAAAAACCTTATTTCAATTTAATGAACTAACTTTTACAAACAGTGTAAAGAATTACATCATACAATCAACAATGGACAATCAAATTCAAAAAAAAAGAACTGGTCAACTAAAAAAAAAAAATTAACCACGAGAAATGTCCACAGTTATCACTTTGGCTCTAGATATGCTTGACAATAACACATCTGAAATTTTTCAGGAACTTTTAAGTGTTTGTTTATATATAGTCATAAAAAGTACAAAAAATGGAGAGCTGCAGAAATTTTAACACTTAAAGAAATAAATTAGGAAAGACCTAGAATCTCACTTCCAACCACTACCTGGTAAGCAGAGAGCAGTTACTTTAATGCTGCAGCCCATTCAAATTAAGCTGGCAACAAGTACTTATGATTTTCGGTGAAATGTGTTGAGCTTGACAAGACGATGGTTGTTAAAAAAAGGATGCTAAAGCTGTTCTTAAAAGTCCTTTTATTGGAGAACTGTTATTACAAGCCAAATAGCAATAAACTGATGTGCAAATCTAAGGCCAAAGTATTTTAAACATATAAACTCAATTGAGGAAGTAAGTATTAAAATTCTTTAAATGATCTTGAAGTGAGCAAATTCTGAAATCATTCTTTAACAAACCACGCTCATTCAACAATCATAACTTTTTGTTATAAACCATTTGAAATCATGAACATGGAAAAAAAACTGTACAATCAGGGAATTGTAATTACAAAGAGTAATTAGAATTACAAGAACACAACAAAGCAAATATGTACACCACACTTCGCAGAGTGACAAGTAATTTTGCTTGATGCAATGAATATTGCTATTGAACTTTACATAATAAAATGTACATTACTTATTAAATAAACTAATTTGCATCCAAAATCAATGATATTTGAAACTTTAAATTAAAAATTTATGATGTCGGTAGTGGATCACCTAACAAACTAAGAAATTAAGAACAAATACTTAATTATGCAAATTTTCATCAGAATAGAGATCAACCGGTGATAAAACTACAGTGTTATAATCATCAAAGCTCATAACATAAAAAAACTGATTGAAAGCTGAAGAGTGTGGATGTTAATTTTTTTATTTCAGTTGATGTAGGGAATATATGGAATTAAGTAATGTGATGTGATTAAAAACCTTTTTTTACAAATTAAATCAATCTGCATTTAATTTGAAAAAAAATGATACAATTAAGCTGAATTAAAAACATCTATAAGCTTGAACAATGTGATTATAGTTAAAATTTATAAATACAAACTAAACACACAATTTCTTTGGTGTATTATTGACACCTTAGTGTAACAAGTCAACGAACGATCAGCTGTATCTTACATCCTTCAATCTAGATATAATCCTAGAATAATGGCCAATGACACATTGATTTGGTGGTCTAAAAATATCAAACCCACCTTTAGGGTGGTTTAAATTAACAAATAAAATAACTTACATTATGACAAAACCTTACTACAAAAGATACATGTGTACAAGTATCAGGCTTTTTACATTGTTCTGTAAACGACTCCTTTAAAGCTGCACAACTCTAAATACCACACCGATCCAGAAACAGTAGGAGAAAAAAGTATGTACAAGACGTGAAGTCCAGTGTTATAATTCCATGTCTTTGGTTTCGTCTTCACTGAAATCTGACATAGACGATTCACTGTCTGAAGAGACGCCCTGCTGCTCCTGCTCCCGGAGCGCTTCTTCAGTGGCATATTTGCGCACGTACTCTGCGAAAACAAAACCAAGCGGTATAGAAATGGCATTAATTTCCTAGTAAGGTAATATTAATTTGTCCCTTGCACTCCCCCTGTCCACCACAGCTCCCCCCCTCCTCCGCCCCCCTCCCCCCACCCAAATGTGGAGATATCAAATATTTACACACACAAAAAGTATGTTTTAAAAGTAGCTAAACATAAGCACTTCTTTACTGTCTTAGAACTCACATATAGTTGACTCTCGATCACTCAAACCTCAAAATATTCAATATGTCGACTTATTTAAATTCCTGTGGTAAAACCTGTCCAATCAATAATAAACCATGTAACTTGAATTAATTTTACAATTATATTTTACCCCAATAAGATAAAGAGGTACAAATATTACCTCTGTAACTCAAAATTCAGAGGGAAAGTGATATTTGAATTTCTCCTTAACCTCCACAAGTCGAATTTCACCTCCATATCTTGAAATTTCTCTACAGACCATCGTATGTGAAATCCCGTCACACAGGTCACAAAGAGTCGATGACACATCCGATACAGCTTTTGTCTGTTGTCACAGTTCCATACTATACGTTACCTTCGAATTTAACAAACATTACCCCTGTAAACTCAACTATTCCTAAGTCAAACTATAACACGAAGAAAACCTATAGACCAGCGATTTTGAAGTTAGAGACAGTCAACTATATTCAGTTGTTTAGTCTACATTATCTTAAGTTAACTAAAGAAAAACATTGATTTTTATCTTGTAATTTAATCAAGAATTAAATTATAGGTCCGGAAAGAAAAAATAACCAAAACTATACTGACTTTACGTCAGAAAAATCAATTGATATTTTTATTATAGTTAAAAATATAATGTATGTCATAAAAAGCTTTTATCTACAACTGTTGAAATAAGCACCAATAACAATATTATATAGATAACATCTTAGAGAGGTATACATTGTTTAACCGGATTTAAAGCCCTTGCATAATGAGGTCTTAAACTTACAGGTTTCACATCAAAATACAGGTTCTAGACCAATGATAGCTCGGCATTTGACTCGGTTTCGCCTCGTGCGTAAAACACTGTCTCGCCCCGAAAAATGTGCCTAACCTTAAAAAGTGTGAACATATATGACTGGAAACGACGATGGAAAACGACCACCTATACTGTAACCTATAAATTTTCAACATGTTTATTACAGTAATTTACCAAATTTAAGTTGGTTGTAGATAAAGTAGTGTACACAATTATTGTATTCAGCCTTAAAGACATTCATGCGTTATTTAATCTCATTCATAGCTTAAAGGCCTTAATAACCCAATCGTTGCATAAACTACTATTTACATTCAAAATTTTAAAAGCTTTCTCAAGCATATTATTAAAAAGGTGTGATATTTTTGAGAGCCACGTGCTATTGATTAAATATGTTAATCTGTAGATATTTTTCTGAAGTTATCTTAATATTAGTAGTTTATATTATCAACAGATCTATAAATATTAAGATTTCTACTGTACCTTGAATGAATGATAATTATTAATTTGTATCATTCTTCTTAAAAAAATTGTCATAATTCTCTATTACACAAAGATATTTTGTTAAAGGAATATGCTCTGTACAGCCCAGATTTTTTGAAAAGAGTTTCAAAGAGTACACCTTCTCCAAGAAAAATTTCCATTTAAGAAATGGCTATGCAAAAGACTCAAGAAGGCCAAACATCTTATAGGCCCTACTATGATATGGATGACCGACTTTCTAAAAAGAAACCATTCCTAAGAACATTTTTGCATGGCCTATGTAACAACTGAACTAAACAGGGGTTTTGATAAAAGTACGGGGAGAGAATGGTTCTTTAAGATTTTCAATTACTTATGTCTCCCTTGTAAACATAAAATACTGTGCTATGAGAAATTTAATCTAAAACTTACCGTGGACTTTCTTTTTGTACTCGTCTGGTTTGTGTAAGTACATGGCAGCAGCGTCTCCATTGAGTGGGTCAATGGGGTTTGGGTATGTCAACAGTTGAGGCAAAAATGACTCAAAGATGTTGGATAGGTCTGAAATAAAAGTATCATTAGTTGCAATCCAAAGAGATGTATAAAAAACTACGAGTAAAATCAGATGGATCAAATCATTGGTGATTTCAGATGTTTTATACACTCTTCTATTTGACAAAACTGTTAAATTCTGAACTAAGTAAAACACTGAGTCAATTTTTCGAATTTTCGAATTTGAGTTGTTGGTGAATTTAACCATTTTGGTTCCCCCTGAGTCCAAAAAAGTGGTTTTTAGAGTGATGTGTGTCTGTGTGTCTGGATGTAAGCAGAGTAGAAAATGCCCCAATAGTTCGATTTTTGGTGAAATTTGGTATGTAAGTTCAAACCCACAATAATTCTAGGCGTTTTTTTTTCATTTTTTTTTATTTTAAGGGTAGTTTACCCTTAAAAATCCTCAGAAAATGTCAAAAATCCAAATTTTTCAAAAACGGCTTATAACGATTTTCATAAAAACTTTGTGGTTTATTAAGATTAGAACGCTGAATAAACAGACACCACCTGCATTTCTGAGAAAATTCACGTTCAAAAGTTGTACCGTAAAATAAGTGTTTAAAAAAATCAATTTTTTTTATTTTCAAAATAACTGTTATATTGAAATAAATTTTCTTATAACCATTAAGTTAAGCTCAAAAAACTAAATAATCCAGTATTTTAAATTATTGCTCTACGTCAAGTGGTTGCGAGGATAATTCAATTTTTCGTTTGGCGATAGACGCAGTACGATGTTAAAAGTCACAGACGCGCATAGGGTCAAACTCGGACTGCTTCGCTGGTAGCTATCCGACTGAGACACCAAGACATTAATGTTTAAAGCTTTTAACATCATTTTTTATATTGTTGGGAGAAAGTATGTGTCAGTGATCTGATACCGTTTATTTTGTTTTGAGGTGCCCAGGTGACCAAAAATAATAGTCATTACAATTATATGTATATATGTATGTGTCCCTAGACATGATAACTTATAAAACCGGTTTGATTGAGACCTAATTTAGTAGAGATGTGTAATTCTACCTTTATTCAGTTGAGTTCTTAAACCAGATATATCGATTTACTGTAAGGGGGATTTTGTACCCCAAAAATGGGTTTTTTTTGCATTTTTGATATGTAATTTTTAAAAAATTCTAAATTTTTATTTTCATTACTGGATTTAGCTCAAAAAAGCATACACAATTTAGTATTTTGAAGCTTTGCTCTATCTCCAATGGTTACCGAGACATTCAAAAGTCTAAAGACTGTACATTGTATTTTGGGGCTCTATGTAAATCTTATGGAGAGTAAGGATGTGTTCATATTTCACTTATTAACCAATATTTTTGGATGAAACTTGGTATTTTGTTTCTGTGGTTGAGATTCACCCATTTAAAGTAAAAGATTTTGGGTTTTGCTCTTATCATGGCAGCAAACCTGTATACTCTTTTCCCATGTTAATCATATGGAGAATAGGCAAACCCCTTTATGTTTGGACAGATAATGATGAAACTTAGTATATGGCTTCATAGGGTTGAAATATATTTTTTTTACAATAAAAAACCTACTTTCAGTGTTCCTCATGGCAGCACACCTGCATACTCTTTCCCTATATTTATCATAAGGAGAGTATACATTTATTTCCCTATTCATGAGCACGTGATGATATTTTGTTTACAGGTTCATCTGGTCAAAACTAATATTACAAATTTGGAAGTTCGCTGAGTATGTAGGTCTGCTGCGACGGGGGGTATTAAATGTTACCATGGTATCTTTCATTTGACGCCAAAGAAAATTAAAAAATGTATCCACTCGAATAACGAATAAAATATTAATACCATTTTTTAACCATGTCAAACCATTTTTTAGTAGGTTGATTAAAAATTTATCCACATCAACCTCCATACCATTATGGTGAACATATTCACGATTCATGCGAATCCGATGCAAGTTTATAGAGATAAAGTGATTTAAAGACACCTATAATTTAGGGGTGGGCGAGTACTCGAGTTTTTGAGTACCTGTCGAGTATTTTTTATACTCGAAGCTCGAGCGAGTACTTGTGACTACTCGATAAGTCGAGTGGAATAGTTATTAAATTAAAATATAGCATTTCTGAAATGTTTCCTATTTATTTAAACCCCATTTCCTTAAATTGTTAAATGTTTTTATTGTGAAAGTGATACATTTTAAGACCAAAGAAAGATAGATGTGAAGATGATGAAAATGCTTCTAACGATGCTTCGCAGACAGCGACTCGACTGCTTGCTGACTGGACTCTTTGTCTTGTCACGAGAGTGACGCTGCACGGTTAGTGGTAGAGTCAACATTGCTACTGATTAATAAAATGATTCATTTGTAGACCTTCATAACACTGGGAAAAAATTTAAAAGTCAATTATAATTTGACATCTAATTGCATCAAAACGATGATTTAAAATTGATTCAAATAACTTTAGACAAAACAAAGAGCTGTGTTGACATTAGCAGTAAGAATAGTACGGCAGACAAAAGAGTGACAAGATGAACAATTAGGTTTAACCAATGGCCAACCTCAAATTTCCAGAGTAATACAATTTTATAGTTGTATGTTATTTTTCCAATTCATCATTCACAAAATATATGTTTATTAATTGATGATAAACACATTTTTCTCTAAAATTGCTTTGATTATAGGACAGACATTGAATTTATTGTTCTTTGTGATCTTTTAAGTCCTAACAAACAGAATTCATGGCTGTTCACTAAAGCTAGCCTTTACTCAGTTAAGTAACATTCTGTCTTCTGTCACTAGCATACCGCAAATCGAGGGAATTAGGTGAATTCCAAAACAGTGAAAATTATATGTACATAGCTTGAGTATTTCGGAGAAGTGAAAATAATTCCTAAACAAAATGAGTGGTGAAGATTTTCTTATCAACAAAGACCAAGGAAGTAGAGTTGAAAATGACAATTTAAATCCACCAATTACATTTAATTAGTGATTCTGATTCAGCTGTAGCATCCAGGTGTCTAGGCTAGGCTTCTGACTCAAAGTAGGCCTAATATACCTAATACAAAAACTGTGAATAGGGAAAATCTTTTGTTTGGTAACATCTTAAAGTAAGTGAAACATGAAAGTGAAAAGTTAAGAAAGTAACTGTAACGGGGGGATTTTCTTTTTTCATTTAATGGTGGGTTAGAGGCTAACTTTTCAATCTTTTATTCAGTACATTCCTTTAATCCCTTTTGTTACTAAACCAAGTTTTTAGCTTAAGTTTTTTTTTAATAATCAGCGATTTAAAAACCAATATTTTTTCCTTCTCACAGTTTTTAAGCAAATTAAACGTAGGCCTAAAGTGATCTTTTTTAGCCCTAGTAGGATAGGTTAGTTAGTTTTAGTATAGTAGGCTAGTATATTTTTATATTTGAGTATAGGCTAGTTATTTTAAGGCAATTTTCAATATTTTTATGTTCGCGTATTACTCGACTCGACTCGAAACTCGAGTATTCTACTTACTACTCGACTCGACTCGTTCCAAAAATGTAATACTCGCCCACCCCTACTATAATTAACAGGTATGTTATTGTCTGACTAAACATCCAAGATGGTGGAAGTACTGAAGACTCTTAATGCCAATTTGATCTAATTTTTCGACCAGGATCAACTGCCCTGGACAGATCAGAATGTGATACTGTCTTAAACAGTTTTCTTAGTGTAATAACAACATGTTTTGGAAAAATAATAGATTGCAAGTTAAATGCCAGAATGTGATTGATGAGGCTTTTTAGGGAAGGCAAACTGTATTCATTTATCTCAAATGAATATAGATGTTTTGAATTGAATTATTTTTAACTTTGTTCCCTTATAATGCATTAGAAGTGACAAGAAGAGTCTCCAGACTTGGTGCCCAATCACCAGCAGACCGGATAACTTGGCCATTCCATGACTTCTGACTGGATGGAAAATTCAGTTCAGTCAAGGTTAGGGCTGTAGACAACTTTGACAGGCTTGCTGCACACTATGATAACGGCGTTCAGCTAATTTTAGAAGTTAAAAACTATTGTTTTCACGTTTCCCAATAACCCGGCAAAAAAGCAAAACAAAACAACACATAGGTTCATATTAGCCCAAGTTTGCAGGACTCTACATAACTTATTTTCTGAATATATCGTAGGAACGAAAACGATGCTTCATAGTTGACTCGACTTCAGCCGTATTTTTTGACATCAAGACCAGCCATCTGCCACGTAATTCCAGATGACTGAAAGTGTCCTTCATAACCAAGAGAAATGTGCATTCCTGAAAATTCTGATTGATTAGTCTTCACAGTTTAGTATGTATGCAAGATGTAATATTAAGTTTCTCAGGTTCTATTGAGAAGACCTGTAGCTGTGAGAGATAAGTGGCACAGATAGAGGAATTACTTAATGTGTGGTAAGCCTGTGAGAGATAAGTGGCACAGATAGAGGAATTACTTAATGTGTGGTAGGCCTACTCACCATACAGAGCTGTCCAGGCCTGATTAATGACATCCAGACAGACTGTCCCTGAAACTTCATCTATGTTGGGATGGTAGACCTTGTTCATGAACCCTATCGAAGGTGATTTGAAAGGATAGTGTTCCGGCAAGTGCACTCTGACTTTCCATATGCCACCTTCGTATGGTGCTGGAATACAGAAATAAGACTTAGTATGCTAAATCAAACAAAAGAAGAAATAAGAAAATTATGTACATAAAATTTCTAATTACACATGTACATAATCTTAACACGTTCGCTGCTGATTATTAAAAGTGATACTTTAAGCAGAGGTGCCACTTTAAACGGAATGCCACCGTAAAACACACATATGTAAAAACAGACAAACTGGTGACTCCAGATGAGACCAAAGTCACTGCCCTACACACTGTGGGCACAACAATGTCCTTCCACGAGCACTGAGTTTAAAATGACAGGTCTCGTTTCAATAGGCCCGGCGGCCGAAATCGACCTTTCCGCAGCCAACGTGTTAATGGGATTTAAATTAAAAAAAAAAAAAAAAAAAAAAAAAACTACAAGAGTGACTTGAGAGGTACACAAAGCAGGTTTACCAAGAAGCCAGGGGTATGTTAAATTTCAGCTTACTTCGTGTCACATTTTTAAAATGATTACCACTGATTTACTCATGTGAGCAATAGCAAGAGTGCTTGTCTTTATATCGCTGTTTAGGCTTATTTATGTAGGCCTACCTTGATAGAGCACCAAAAAGCTAAGACACATAAATCACTGATAAACATAAGATCTTTTATATTTGTACCATTTTTTACATGAAAGCCAGAGGTAGAAAATTTGAATTCCAGCAAATCCTTTTTTGCTTTTAGTGAAAGGCCTCTTCAGTGGATGCCAAATACATAAGTTTACATCATAAATTTCAATTTTTTTTTAAATAATTTAGAAAAGTTAGAAACTAATTTGAAATAAGTCAATCTAGTTTTTAACACTGCTGAACGAACTTGATTAAATGATATATCCATAAATAGGTTAATATTACACTTTAAAAAGACATAGCTTACCATATTATTTTTGGTAACTTAATTACATTAGCGAGTACTGTACTGTCACTGTCAGTGCAAGTATCCAAGAACAAAACCAAACCTTAATAGTGAGCAGTCAAACAAACAATGATTTTATATTGAAATAGTTATTTTCACACTGTTATTTAAACTTTTGTCGCACCACAGTCACAACTCCGAACAGGGCTATTTCATTTGTAATAAAATATACAGCCATCTTAAGAGTCATCTTCACCCCTGGGCCAGTTGCCCAGTCGGCAATGTTAACCATACGGCTTTTAATGCAAAACATGGTATTTTATTTCTCTGTTTTGGACGCAGTTTTTCAACCAATTTTCTTTAAACTTGGTAAGTGTTTAGTTGAATAGTTATATTAGGCCCTTCATACCTCGAACTTTTGAAAATTTAACAAATATTACTAATCAAATTACATTGCAACGTCACAGAGAGTAATATTTGCTAAATTTTCAAAATTTTGAGGTATGAGGGGCCTTATATAACTATTCAACTAAACACTTACAAAGTCAATATGTAAGAGTAAAAGCTTTGTATAAAAGCTAGTAATCAGTTTTTTTGCTGGTGCACATGATTTATTCAGTTAAAAAATATAACAATACGTAGTATGTATTTGGTTGCACTATTATTTTATACTGAGTCGCCGCACACCCCAATTCACCGTCAATGTACACCCATCTGGCACCATGAATTATGGGTTAGTCAGTGCAAACAACAGTGTCTCGTTTAGTTGGCGACACATGACTATGGCCTCAAAAGACCCCAACGGAAAATTAAAGTTTTCTCTACAGTACATTCTCGTTCATCCAACTTGGTGACATCGGAACTCCGCTTTGTCGGAACTGATGATCTGAATATTAATACACAGCTTTGTTTCTTAAAAAAGTAATTTGTACGTATTAATCCCTTCAATCTCCAATTAATTATTCCTGCGATTCAGTAAAGGTATCACAGTTTGCATCACTTGTCACCTGCTTCTCATATCCTGCATCCCTTGATGTGATTGCCGAGGTTGTGTAAGTATTCGCAAGGAAATAGGAAAGGGGAACTGGACAGGAAGTAAACATGTTCTTTCTAAACTGTCTGTCACGGACATGCAATTGTGTTACGTGGAATGCCATTAGACTGTTGAGATATGAATGAAAATCAGAAAAAGGTTTGTGTGTCTATCAAGGATAAACTTAAAGCTATTAAAAGAATTTATGCCAGTGAGTTGGCAAAAAAACTGCTATTGAATATAGAGTTGGGACAATATGGGGATCTTGAATCTGCATTTTGTTCTATTCCAATAAGTTTATTGCTACAATGCTTGAAGTTTCAGTTTCTTA
This sequence comes from Neoaliturus tenellus, assembly GCA_030545055.2. NCBI lineage: Eukaryota > Metazoa > Arthropoda > Insecta > Hemiptera > Cicadellidae > Neoaliturus > Neoaliturus tenellus. The sequence goes on from CM061535.1 coordinate 98,190,726, forward strand.
TTTTCAGAAAATCTCTTGTGTTATCTCACCAACAACAGTGACTATAACCAAAACTGGTCGCTATAATGGCAAAAACTATGACTCACAATGGACTATGCTTCATCAGAATTTTTCGGCATCCTAACTGGCCGTCTGCCACATTAGTTCCAATGAACGATAGTGCACTGTATAAATAATCTAAAAGAGGGACCTCTCCCAGTTAATAATGCATTTCTTTATGATGTTACTTCAAAAATCATTATATGTAACATCACAAAGAGATAAAATAATGCAATTTTAAGCACCTTTATTATTAATGGTGCTTATTGCACTTTCATAGAAAAATAAATATAGGTAATGTAAAAAACATGCAGAACTTTTTAATAACATTATAAGTACACATATGAAAATGGTTATAGGTACTTACTTCCACTGGGTCCATAAAACTTGACACAAAATTCATTTAGGCCTCCCAATATTGTAACTTCATGTTTGCTCTCTATACTGAAGTATTATTTAAGGAAAAAGTGGAAATATATGAACTAGGCTATATGAGAATTATAAATAATAAAAAAATAACAATACAAATACAATTACCACCGTTTGTTTTAAGCATATTCTTGTTTATTTCTATTAAGTTATGGTTTAGTTTATGCATGATATTATTTCCAGGAATGGATTTTTACATATGGGCTAAAAGGGCTAAAGCCCAGGGTGGCAAAATTTGGAGGTGGCAAATTAAGGGAGGGAGAATTAAAGAATATATGGATTGATATAAATCATAGTCACACAATCATCTCAGCAGTAATTTTTCATGGTCTAGCAGGCAGTTTAATCTACCAGAGAACATGTAGTTAAAGATAAACAATGTGATAGTGCAAAGAAGAACAAGGACGTGAATAGTTAGTTCATCCTGCGATCACTTTAGCGCAGGCCTTGCCTCCGCCCCAGGACCGAAAAGTAGGTACTTTACCTAAAAGAGAAATATGTGGACAAATAAGGCTTGTATTCTTTTCATAATGTTATTTCATTGTGGATATTTAAATTTTTTCCATCAATGATTTAAGGATTTTTTTAAAGTATGTAGTCATGTATAGTGTAGGCCCAATAAAACGGCATACTAAAAAACTACTTGGAGGGTATTTCACGTGCTGGCAAGCTTGCTAGACTATAATTAAGAGAGCTATAGATTAAGTGATTAAAGAACTTAATCGTTTTATTATTATTATAAACACACTTTGCGAGTTAAGGCAGCAACTATGACTTATAAACCTAAGTTTCTTTTAAGAAAGGAAACCTTTTGTTTGAAAACTAATAGGATTTGAAAAATAATTAATAAGTTTTCTTCTTTTCCGATTGAAGGTGTGATTTTGGGTTGGTTTTAATAATTTCACGTAAATTACTAAACTAAATGGCACATTATCATGCTCTAATTATAAAAGGAATAGACTAGTAATAATCATTAATTATTCATTCAATCCTTTTTTTTAGAGTAGGCAATGTTATTTTGGGATTAAAAAATTTTTCGAATTACCCGTTAGGTTATCCAGAACCGACAGGCCTATCTCTCAACATTCTTTTACAATAGGTCACTAGTGACAGAAACGAGATAAGTTATCATACGGCTGAATATATATCGATCGAACATTGTATAAAACCTGTTGTCAACAATGGTTTTATAGCAGAAAAGCCGCCGCAATTAATTAAATTGCAATGAAATTTCATCTAGTTATAGTATATTCAAATCATGCTAAAGCAGACACTAATTAAAATGTTGGGAAATTTCCAGCTTGGTAGGCCTAAAGATTTGGTGATTTTTTTATCTATTATTGGTAGGCTAAGGTTTACGTTGCTTAACTTTTCTAAATGAATCACCAGTATCACAAGGCACTAATGAAATTTCATTTTATTAGTAGCAACACTGATAATTGGAATTATACCAAAAAGGAAAAAAGCATAAAGGGAAACATTAGAAAAGTCCTACTTATGACTTTGGTAATATATTTTTTTTTACTAAAACGAGACTTAAAGTAGGCTAGTCATGCTAACACGATTACCTATTGTTTTAATGGACTGATTTATTTTGGGCCTCAAGAGACCTTAGACCGGGGGCTTTGTTAGTGGGTCTATTGATGAGAGTTACAGTTGAGTCCCGCAAACCCGGGCTCCGATAACTCAGAAAGTCTACCAGAAGAGTAAGTGAACTGGCTTCCAATGCGTTATGTGCCATTTCATCGGTTGGAGCACAATGTGGTGCTGCCAACATCACACGTTGGTAGCGATGGGCAGCTCATGAGCGAACCGGCTCATTGAGCCAGCTCACCTGGTGATCTGCTTGATCTTAGATCAGCTACTAAAATGAGTCGGCTCAAAATTATCTGTTTTGTATAGATAGCTGATAGATGATTTTTTATACAGCTGCCGATATATTTCAGCTCTCATAGATCAGGACTGACTGAACCAAGCAATGTTAAACAAAAAACCACATTTTATTCCTACAGTAGTCAAATATATTTTTAATGGAATACTGGGGAAATATTGCAATGTATACAATTAGGACTCAACTGTAACAAAGCTCAATATTATTAATACTTTTGATAATGCACTAGAGACCCGCTATACAATTTTAATAGCATTATAAAGTAGGCTATTTCCTGACTTTCATTTGACATTTATATATTAATTAGTAATAGTTTATAGAATATAATCATTATTTTATAGTTATAATATTAAATTAAAATAAAAAACCAATAAAAAATAAAAGTTGGGAGAGGAGATAAGATAAACAATCAATTCGATAGAGGTCTTTTTGCGACTTAAAAATACATAATTCGATTCATTGCATTTTAATTAATAACCCAGAAGGTTTTCTCAGACAAATCTACGCAGTAGAACCAACGAAATATATAATCCAAGATACGATAGCCATGTCAAAACAAAGAACAGCTGATCAGGTCCCCATTATGGCTTTGTTCAGCTGAGATATTGAATGCAAAAAAGGATACAGTTTTTTAATATCTGTGTCCATTCGTCTTTTACTAGAACTGGGAGACGTCATTTTTACCAAAAGGATCTTCGACCCAACTAATCAGTTTTCACACAAATAATCACAGTAGTTAGAAATCACTCACTAGCCTAACAGGAAAATACCAGTTTCACTTCTCACGATCACTACCTCGGACCTTCGTGTCCACTTCAGCTTTGCTCGATTCCCCAATCCCCACACTAGTGTCTGCCGAAGCAATAACACAAAACTAGTATGCAACAAATCGTCGGCGATGTGGCGTGTTGGGGGTACCGAGCGACGACGACACTGCCCGAACTCACACAAATAATACTGTAAGAACAATGTCGATTAACGATAACAACAATCGAACAGTCGCTACCTCAGCGAGTCAGCGCTTAGTGCCCGAATATTGAAATGTAATATGAGTGACTTAATTAATTAAAAGAGTTAGTTTGTTTCTGCCTTATTTGTGATTTTTCTTGAATAAATCAAATTGAATTTTACATCTAAGCAATTGAACAGACCCTACTCGAAATGAAGAGCTACAATCCGAGCGTCAGCTGCATTGATTACGGTATGTTTGTTGGCCAAGTGTTGCGTTCTTGAGAGATTGGGGTTCAGCAGCAGATTACTACCGCATTGTCGAAGCGTCTTTTGCCACTATTGTGCTCTCTTGAAAACCGTTTGGCAAGTAATTGTTTTTGACAAAATGACCCGTTGTAGTATATAGCAGTAACAATCTACATGTTTTTTTTTTAAATATTAGATAGAACAAGACTTATAAAAAAAATAACATTAATAACTATCAAACATGAATGAAAAATTAAGACTTTTAATTAATTAATCATGGATCCTATGACAAGATAAATTAACGTAAATTACAAGTTAAACCTGCATTTATCAATGAATAAATTAATCTTGAGAAATATACATAATAAATTTTTTATACGTTACAAATAAAAATGTCATTGATTAACATTTACTTTAAAAATAAGGATGTAGCCTATTTCCAACATTACTTTATTCCCTGTTTTCGTTTTCGATGTCAATAAACAAGACAACTTTTTAAAAATTGTGTTAAAAAATATATTTAGTTAGCATAATTACATGCGAGACATGAAAGTCATAACGAATTGTATATGCCCATAGAGCATTAAAATCCTAGCCAAAATTACATGCTCTTAAAGTAAGTTTGAAGTATTTTCATAGGCTAGTCCAACCTTTTAATTGAATAAGGTTTTCTTGATTTTCTTAAGGCAGTAAAATAGTTCCTGACGTGAAAAATAGTAGCCTACTTAAGATAACTAAATATATATGAGGGAAAGCCCGCACTTACTCACTCACTGACTCACTCATTCATCACTAATTCTCCAACTTCCCGACTAGCTAGAGTGCTGAAATTTGGTATACTCATTCTTTAGGCTTAAAATAGGAAAATCTGACTATTTTCATATTAATATTCACAAAGGGCTACGCCCTAGAAGTCCTCAAAGTTACCATGTTATTCTTATGGAATTAACATTTATGTACACTAACATATGATTACTTAAAGGATAATTAATTCTATAAACAGCTGTTTTCATAAAAATTATTGAGGGAAGATTTGTAAAAGAAAAAAAAAAGAAAAAAGAACTATAGACGATATTATAGACTAGCAGAGAGTGAGAGTAGCAAACGAGCAAACCTGACAGGGAGTGAGCCTAACAAACGGGCTAAATCTGACAGGGGGTGAGCGCAGCAAATGAGCGTAGCGAACGAGCTCACCTGAAGAGCAAAAAATTTCTCAAGTTGGCATTGTGAAGCATGCCGGGTGTAGTTTATACAAATATTATGTTTTAGGACTAATAAGGACTAGGCCTAATGAAAGAGTTTCAAAAAACCTCAATGAAGTAGTTGTTGATTTGAATTTTATTTCTTAAAAATAATCACATCACTAAAATTATAATTGTTTCTGAATAATAAAGCGAATTTCACGCAATTAATTAAAATGCGTAATTGGATTAATTTAAGACATAAATAAAAAATAAAAACATAGGCCTATCACTATCATGTAAAAAAAATCATTTAGGCCTAACTTATAATTTTTTACAAATTCTGAAATTATAAAGTCATGAAATAATCAAACAATAAAATGAAATTATTTACTATATAGCCTAAATAAAAGGTGCGACACAATAATAAGCCAATTTTGATCACTTTTAAGTAGTTACAAAAATATCCATTAATCTTGAGACAAGTTAGGCCTACAATCTTTTTCCTCTCTATAAAAACGCCATTTTTAATAAAAAATAAAAATACTAGGACAAAAGAATTGCATGCATAATCTTAAACAGTAGGCCTAGTTGTTTTGAAGTATAAGATTCTATAAATTTAAAATTTCGAGTATTAACCACTGAAGTAGCAACTATTCGATTGTTCTCTTCGTTATTATTATTCGTGTGACTTCGGGCGTTGTCGTCGTCGCTCAGTACCCCACCACGCCACATCGCCAACGATTCATTGCGTACTACTTTGGTGATATTGTTTCGGCAAACGCTAGTTAGCAATTTGGAAAGCGGACACAAAGCTATGTGGACCTACCAAATTTTAACTAAATACCAACAAGCCATTCTCCCAGGACTTAGCCTAAATAGAATTTTTAAGAATATATGTTTAATAGGCCTAGGCTTTGACCCTGAAACAATAATAATGAATAGGCCTACGCAAATCATTCTAGGACTAAGGCCTAGGTATATTATTTTTCAGACTTAAATTAAACCATGTAGGTAAATATGGGTTTTTAAATAATACATAGGCTAAGTTATACAATGACAACAGGATTGGCAGTCTATTTGGTTTAGTAAGCATAAGTTTTAATGGCTACGGTAGGCCTTCAGGAGCTCAGATATTTTAAAGGATAAAATTAATAGCGTTATGGAAATGAAATGAAAGTTTGGATAGGACAATACTTAAGTAATTAACTAAGCTGCAACAAACATTTAGACTTGTTTGAGGGTGCTACAATTTTGTAAAGTAAGTTAGGCCTAAGGTGACAGGCATGGGGATGGGGATGGTATGAAAATTACAACTGAGTTGGTGGAAACTGGGTATATATGCAAATTAAATGTCCTTGGTAATCTCAAATTACTATACAACGTCTGATACTGTCAACATTTTTCTTCTACTAGATTCAACCTTGAATCTTTGGCTATAGAATAAATAAGCAACCACCAAAATGACCTTTGGGCCTAATAGTTCATCTTAGCCTAAGTTAAATGAATTTAAATAAAAGCTGTAAGATAGGCCTATTAAACATGTCATTTGAAGGAAAAAGAATAACGGCTAAAATAATATGGATGGAAAAATGTTTGTCCCATAAAACACATTTGGAACAAATATTTTGGTCTAGCTTATGAAACACGAACTTGGGAGAGGAGATAAGATAAACAATCAATTCGATAGAGGTCTTTTTGCGACTTAAAAATACATAATTTAATTCATAGCAGTTTTAATTAATAACCCAGAAATTTTTCTCGGAGAAATCTACGCAGTAGAACCAACGAAATATATCATCCAAGATACGATAGCCATGTCAAAACAAAGAACAGCTGATCAGGTCCCCATTATGGCCTTGTTCAGCTGGGATATTGAATGCAACAAAGGATACAGTTTTATAACATCTGTGTCCATTCGTCTTTTACCAGCACTGGGAGACGACATTTTTACCAAAAGGGTCTTCGACCCAACTAATCAGTTTTCACACAAATAATCACAGTAGTTAGAAATCACTCATTAACAAGAAAATACCAGTTTCACTTCTCACGATCACTACCTCGGGTCTTCCAATCCGAATCCACTTCAGCTTTGCTTTTGCTTGATTCCCCAATCCCCACTCTACCAACCAACCAACACCGAGATGTTGATGTTGCTCGCAATGTTACCACTAAGTCTGAGCGGAAAGTCCCTAGGGCTATGTGTCCTTAGAAATTCCTAGATGACCTATAATTATGTCTCTAACAATATTCCTAGACTTACAAACGCAATAATATAGCTAAAACCCCAATTTTTTAACATTAGCCAATTTTCACAAATACTGTATTAAGAAAATCTATGGCATGCCTACTTAACCAAGATGACTGTAGTGCCAGATGAGCTACATCCCATAAGAGCAATGGTGTCAGTTTCTGTGCCATCCGTGGATGTCGCCACAGAATTTTTGTTGGTAAAAAACCAACATTTTACTCTTTGTTACCTGAAAGTGTTGCCACTGAGCACAAGATTTCCCCAGGACATCCCAAATATCCTATTCAAATCCAGGGATATGGAGAAGTAAGTACAAAAGGACATTCTAAGCATATTCCAAAGGGACTTAAAAATACAAAATTTTTATGTAAATAGGACTAAAAGTAAACAATTTCAAACAAACCAAGTTTATAATGGATTTGTTTTGCTTTTTTTACTACAAGACGCCTGTCAAACAAATTTCAAAGGATATTTTAAAGGTATCCCAAGGATGAGTCAGAGCTACGTAAACGGCCGTGTTCCAATTATGTCCCCAGGATATGTGCGTTTTTACAATTTAATTCAAACATATATTCCATTCAAAATAGGGGTTTTGCCAAAAGTCCAAAGTCGTCAAGTTATCAAAAAATACCATTTTTCTTTGAGTCTTCTTTTTAGAAAACTTTTGAAAGAGCTCCTTGAAAAGTCCTTGGAATATGCCTGTACTCAAAGTTTTAATTAAATTCCATAAATTCGTTCATATCCTTAGGATACTCTCAGAATTTTCCAGGAAAATATATGTTGACACAGTATAAATTTTTTTAATGCTAAATTAACTTTTATCGTAGAGGTCCAGGAAACATTGTTTACAAGCCAAATAGATTTGTTTGAATTCAAACAATGTAGTTGATAGGATCTACCAAAAACATCCCTAGGACGTCTCAGTGTTTAGAGTTTTATTGCAAAATAGTGTAAAGGCTGCATTAAATAGTGTAAAGGGCACTAAAAAACTGCAGTTTTAATAGTTTTCTTTTATGAAAATAACTCTTAGTAAAGTGTATGGGACATTTTCATAAGCAATTCCATGGCTGCCCCTCCTTCATGACAGGAGTTCCAGATATGTCTCAAAGGATAACTCTTAAAAATATTTAATGTACTGAGGAGATCATGAAAGGATATCCCAAAATGCTTGGTTTGCAAAATCCCTAGGATATCCTTTGGGATGACTGAAAATATCGGGGATATTTGGGTTTACGCTGAGTATATCCCAATTTACCATTACACACCATAATTAACACAGAATATTTATTCTACATTAAATTAACTTTCAAAATGTCAAACAACATAAAAATAAAATGTAGTGATTTTGCTCAAGTTAAATATATCAAGTATAATTAATAATCTTTTGGTGCTGAAATATAAAATCCAAATTACACATAACTGTTCATATTCAAAAAATTAGTAAAGTTACTTCAAGTTTAGGATAACTTTTTTAGTTTGACTAGCAAAACTTCCAAGTGCACCAATGAAGGTCAAGTTTCAACTCTTAGTAGTGAATAATATCAACTCGGAGCACAGATCAGGTGGCTCAAGGGGTTAGAGCGTCAGGCCATTGAGTGAGGGTTTGCAGGTTCAAATCGTGGCATGGGCCTATAATTTTTGTTCAGTTTTATTTTCATTTTTGAAATTTGTTTGTTAGCAAAAATGCATTTATTTATAAATTTTGATGAAAAAATTTACAATTTAAAAGTTTCTCACACGTTTTTAAGGACATCCCTTAGGGATATTTGAATGTTTTAAGGATATCCCGAAAGGATATCCCAAAACGCGGGATATGCTCGGACATTCAATATCCCCCAGGAGATCCCTGAGATGACTTTTTGAGATTGGGGATATTTAGGATTTCCCCAGGATATTCCAATATCCCATCAGGATATGTTTAGGAACTCCAGGGATGTACTTGCGCTGTGTGGGATATGGTGTTGTTACGATAAATATCGTACCCGTGGCAAGACTGGTTCATTATTTATTTCAATCAGCTGTGTAATGGTAAATATTCTAACGTAGTTTGACTTCCGTTTTAGTTTTGAGGCTTCATATCCGGAACATAAAAATAGCTATTCAGCTGACCTCAGGGAGAAGTTATACTTTTTCCTCTACAGACCTTGTACTACCAAACTTCCTGTGGAGTTTGGGGTACCCCAGGGTTCGATACTTGGACCGACCCTATTTTTCATCATGATTAATGATCTAGATGATCTTGGAAGGACTCTTATGTTTGCTGATGACACCTCTCTCCTGTCAACTGGCAACGATCTTGACCAGGTTCTGCAAACTTCAACACAGCGTCTTGAGGCGGCAACTGCATGGTTTCAAGCAAACAGTTTTTGCTTAAACGGGGATAAAACACAGCATATCACCTGCAGTCTCTCGAGGAATCAGCTGGAAAACCAGGGTCCTGTCAAGTTGCTTGGGTTTGTGCTAGACAGTAAACTTAGTTGGGCTAACCATATTGACCAGACGACCAACAGGCTGTCTCGGATCTGTTTCCTCCTACTCAAGCTGAGGAACTGTGTGACCGAGTCATATTTATAGTCATGGTTTACCATGGTCTTTTTCACTGCCATGTGCCATATGGTTTGCTACTGTGGGGGCATACACGAGGGTTCAGGATGTGCTCAAGCTCCAGAAGCGTGCCGTAAGAATAATCACAAGAAGTGAGCACCGATCCCATTGTAAGCCTTTGTTTGCACGGCTTAGACTTTTCACTGTTGTCGGCCAGTATATCTTGCTCTGTTTGTTGCACGTTAGGAGAAACATTAATTATTTTACCACCCGACAGAATGTGCATTCACACTATACGTGACATCGTGCCCAGCTCGACATCCCAAGAATGCGCCTTGCCAGATCTCAGAATAGCTATAGTGCGTTTACCATCTCCCTCTTCAACAAACTGCTTCTCAGAATATTAGGCAGCTAGACCTAGACACTTTTAATAAGGTCCTCTCAAACTTCCTCAAGATTAGGGCACACTATAGCCTAAATGAATTTCTTGAGGATGATCTGACAGTTATTTAGCCAGTTGTAGCCAGCCGGAAGTTTCTAAATTTTGTGTTAAAGTTATATTTATAGTCTGCAGTGAGGCGTAAATTAAAAAAAAAAAAAGAAACTGTTGTAAATTACATTTTAACCTGTTTTGAGGAAAAGAGTTTTGTAAGTTCTAGTCTTATAGATTTAAGTAAAGCCTTTGACACTGTGTCACATGTTATTCTTTGTAAGAAGTTGGAATTTTATGGAATTTTAAACAATGAACTGAAACTTGTTAAAAGTTACCTTAGTAATAGAAAACAAATAGTTAGTTTAGACAATATTTCTTCTGACTTTGCCAATGTTTGTGCAGGAGTTCCCCAAGGCTCAGTATTTGGACCATTACTCTTTCTAATTTTTGTAAATGATTTTAGTTGCAATATTCCTGCCCTATCAGTACTTTATGCCGATGACACTACACTACTACATTCTGATTATAATTTAATAAATATCATAACAAAACGCAATAGATCTCTAGAACAAGCCCAAGAATGGTATACTGCCAATAATTTAGTGTTGAATCATGACAAAACAGTTCATATCTTATTTTTTTTGAAACAACATTTTGATGTCAATACTGATGAGGATTTATTTAGACCTGTTAAATTACTTGGTATTCATTTAGACTGTAAGCTTTCATGGGAGGAACATGTTACCAATCTATGTAAGAAACTGGCAAGAGTAGTTTTTCTTCTAAGAAAATTGAAAACCTGTGCTAGTGTAGATATACTTAAGATGGTCTATTTTGGTCTTTTCCACTCCCATTTGATGTATGGCATTAGGCTTTGGGGCAACTCTACTTCAGCCAAAAATGCTTTTCTGTGGCAGAAAAAGGCATTAAGAATTTTGGCAGGAATTGGCTCAACTGACTCTTGCAGAACAATTTTCCCCAAGTTTGGTATTTTGACTCTTGCTTGTATTTACATTCACAACAACCTTATACATGTAAAAAACAATGTTGACAATTTTGACAATCAGAGCTGTTTCCACAATCACAACACAAGACTAAAAGAAAATCTTGTCAAACCTAATATAAGATTAGATAAGTATTTTAAGAGCCATAAATATCAACAACTTCTATTTTACAACAAGTTACCTAATAATTTAAGACTGTTACCTAATAGTAAATTTAATATTGTGATATCCAACTGGTTAAAGGCTAAGGCTTTTTACACTGTAGAAGAGTTTTTAATGTATGATACTCATCAGGACTGTGATTTTTTGTAAATTGTATTCTTTTGCACTTGATTTTATATGACGATGCCTATTGTAACCTTTGTTATTTAATGGCAAATAAAAATCTTGAGTTCTTGAGTTCTTGAAATGAATGTTTTGTAAATTGAGTTTTATGGCGCTATCAATCCCACACCTTGGGTAAAAGATGAAGACATCAGGTATCAGGAACTATAACCGGTGATTTAGGCCCATCATTTATTTGACTGTACTCTTCTTAAGTAAAAGTTATGATCATTTGACAAATTTGAAACATTTCTCTCTTGTAGTAATACATCAATCAATAAAATAAGTTATTAATTAAGAACACTCGGGATTATTACTTACATTTAAGATTACACATACATATGGGCTTTCAGTTACAATTCCTAGCTTTATTTAGAGCAATTATTATGTATTCATTATTATTATTGTAATCATTGAGTCTGTTGTTAGCGAACTGGCTTATAGAACTGATGTTATTACTGAAAAAAATGTTTACTGAGCAAATATTAGGCCCCCGATTTACTTACAGCACTGACTATAAATACTGAAATACTGTATATACTTTTTATATTTATAAAATCAACGCTAACATGTAAATATCTAAGTAGCAAGGAGATACGGGGAAATTATGAAGTAGTGACTTGTGGGAAATTTTGCTATTTCTACGTGCGGGTATAATTTTTTTCTTGAACGAGACACGGAGGCACTGACTGCAAAGATAAAGATTGACAATTGACATTGACAGAAGCCGACGATCAAAGTAAACTTAAAATGTTTCGTGAGCCATAACACTTGTTTTTGTTGAGTTTTATGTTTACCTATAGTTTAAATAATCACCTTTCACAGACCGGTTATAGAATTCCTCATTTTTATGGATAATCGAGGTAATCTTTGTTGATAAATAATCTTTGTACAGTTCTATGCCTACCTATTTGTACTATTATGATTGGTAATCTGGGGTTGTTTTTGTATTTCTCATGCTGAATTTTAATTGCTGCCTCTAAACATATTTATATTGTTAATTCCTTTTAGTAATAAATTTTCATCATGGGTACCTAAACTGTAAACGGTTTGAGCCCTTCTTAAAATGTGTAGCCACAGGGATAAAACTATCCTATCAAGGCCTAGGCCTAGTTTATAGCCATTTTACTTTCTCCCTCTATACCATAGTATATGGAGAAAGTATTGTTTTCGTCAAAATTTTCGAATTTGAGTTGTTGGTGGATTTATCCATTTTGGTTCCCCCTGAGCCCAAAAAAGTGGTTTTCGGAGTGATGTCTGTCTGTGTGTGTGTGTGTGTGTGTGTGTGTGTGTGTGTGTGTGTGTGTGTGTGTGTGTGTGTGTGTGTGTGTCAGGATGTAAACAGAGCTAGAGAATGCCCTAATGGTCCGATTTTAATTAAATTTGGTACATAGGTCCAAATCCACGATAATTCCAGGCGTTTTTTTCATTTTTTTGAATTTTTGATTTTTAAGGGTATTTTACCCCCAAAAACCCTCAAAAATCATCAAAAATCAAAATTTCTCAAAAACGGCTCTAACGATTTTGATTAAAATTTTGTGGTTTATTAAGCTTAAAATGGTGAATAAAATGACACCACCCGCATCTCCGGGAAAACTCGCGTTCAAAAGTTATAGAGTAAAAAGTGTTTCAAAAATCAATTTTTTGGATTTTCAAAATAGCTGTTGTCTTGAAATAAATTTTACTTATCACCATTAAATCAAGCTCAAAAAACTAAATAATCCAGTATTTTAAATTATTGCTCTACGTCAAGTGGTTGCGGAGAAAATTTAATTTTTCGTTTAGCGGTAAACGCAGTACGTTGTTAAAAGTCACATACGCGCGTAGGGTCAAACGAGCGCTGCTCAGCCGGTAGCTATCCGACGGAGTCATCAAGACATTAATGTTTGAAGCTTTTAACATCTTTTTTACATTGTTGGGAGAAAGTATGTGTCAGTTAACTGATACCGTTTATTTAAGTTTCTGCTACCATGTTAGAGGCTGATTCAGTCTTAAACATGTTAATTTTCTTTAAACTTTATTAGTCACTAATTGTTAAAAAAAATTGCTGTCACAAGGCCTACCGGTACTGTATTTCAGTTAGCCTACTTGCATATGATGGACAAACCTAGGAGAGGACTAGTGTTGTCCCTCCGATAATTGACAGGAAGCCTTAAAAATCCAAACAGCTGCTTCAAATAATTTCAAACCTTCCAACTAACAATTGTTTGAAGCTGGATCCAGTTAACTTAAGTTTGAATTAGCCTAGAAGCTAGGTCTACATTGAATTCTAGCCATGCAAACGGGAGATTTCAATGTGTGGGAGCCATTTGTTAAACACTATATTACCTGAATTATCTGAATTACCTCCCTTCATCATCGACCAGCCTAGGCCGGATAGATAGCGTCAAAATATTTTCTTCTAAAAACTTAACCCTACTATATACACTCTACAAAAGATATGTTTAACTATACTTTGGCGGTCGACCTCCTAGCGAACCAGCAGCTTCAAAAAATTTTTCTAGGGAGTAGAAAGACTTCCCAAGTAGAATGTCCTTTATTCTATGCCTAAAAGCAGCTACGTCTAGTTCTGTTAAATGCTGTGGCAGAACATTGTACATTCTAACGGCAATGGCAGGGAAACTGTCCCTCGACATCGACAGTCTATAACGGTTGGTGTGTATTTGCTTAGCCCCTCGAATGTGATGCCCATGCTTTTGGCCTCGGACTTCATTCAGATTGAGATTTGTTTTGATGTGGAGAAGGCTTTCAAAAATATATTGGCTGAAGACCGTGAAAATTTTAAGTGATATGAAAAGTAGTCGGCATGGTTCTAGTCTATTGCTGTTTGTAATGATTCTGAGTGCTTGTTTTTGTAATTTGAGAATACGTACTGTATACAACCTGTTGCATGGCCCCAAACTTTAACTCCGTAGTAACATGACTATGGAACAGGGAACAAAATTTTTTTATTGGTAACTTCTATAAAAAATCAACAAAATAATCGTTGTCAGCTGCTAAATTCATAGTCATTGAAACACCTATGGGTAAGTTCATATCAGTTCAACCAGACTATTTCACCCACCACCTCAGATTTTTATGAAGCTTGATATGTTCAACGAGAGTCTAGATTTAGCACATAATTCGAGACGGTCGGGACTTTCCGGCCATCATCTAACTATTCGGCTCCCAGCCTGTGCTGTCCCTAGGACGAGTGCCTAGAGACAGCACAGGCTGGGAGCCGAATAGTTAGATGATAGGCGGAAACCCCTGACTGTTGGACATTCATAAAAAACAAAAGTTGCTGTAGATTTAGGTGATTATTAATGACATTTATTTTTTTGGTTTCCTTCATTTCACTTACAATATAATAATATAATTTGCTGTTGTTCGATACATAAATATTAATTTTATTATTTCAATGCGGTATTAAATAAACTTAATACCGCATGCGGTATATGCGGTAAAAATATAACTTATAGGTTACAAATATGGACACTCTGGCAGCCATTAGTAATAAACACATCCTAAAAGTAAAACACAGCATAAAGTTGTTGTATACAATTTTGTAAATTGCATTTAAATTGGTTTTAATGAGCTTTTTTTAGATAATAAATTACAGAATATTTCCAATTATTAAGTTCTCCTAATTAATTAGGGATTAAATGGTGTAGGAAAATAAAATATTGGTACTGTTTAGGGTTTAAGCAAAGAGAACTAATGCTTAAAAATAAAATATAGGCCTACCGTATTTGAATAAAAACGATTTAGTTTTTTTCTAAGACGTAGCCTACTTATGATTCTGTTTTGGCTTTCACTTTCTGATAGGACTAACGTACTGTAGTTGCCAACACAAATTTATTAATCGTGTGAATTTTTACACAGTCGCCCATTTTTACATTTAATACTACACAGCAACACAGGTAAAGCCGGTATGAAGTTTAGTGAGAACTACCGAAAGTCAAATGGTCAAACTGTCGGAGATTTCTGGCCATCACCTAACTATTCAGCACGGTAAAATAAATTGACATCATAACTTACAGCCTGTGCTGTCTCTAGGCGCTCGTCCTAGGAACAGATCAATCTGGGGGCCAAAGAGTTACGATGATAGCCGGAAACTCCTGACCGTCTCGAATTATGTGCTAGATCTAGACACTCGTATTATTTTCATTCTATAAATATAAATAATTAACACCACAAAATTTTGGATTTTTATCCCACTTAGTTTTTGAGTAATGGCACTTAAAAGTTTTGACGTTTTTCACTTCCGTGGTGCAGATAATAAAAAACAAAACGTGTCAATATAAAAGAAGATAATTTCTCATTTACTTATTTGACACACTATCTTTATGAAATTTTCAAGGTAGGCTAAATCCTTTTAATAATGAGGAATCATAAAAAAATACCTCACTAGCTTAAGTGAACCCAAATACTGTATAAAAATCTCATTTAATAATTTTTTAAAGTTTTAAACCAGCGGACATGGTTTAACGTTAAATTCAATATCTCATAAAGGGAATGAAATAATCAAGAAATCTTTTTTTCCTACATTATCTGCATGAAATAAGCTTTAATTTAATAAAATAAATATTCTGTGTATTTCGCTCCTTTCATTTTAAAAATACATCGCAATTTTTCATAAATTTTATTTGAAAACAATGTAAAGTTCTCTCAATTGCACTGGTGAGCTACAGCTATTAAAAGAAAGGCATTATACTATTTGGGAAATTTAATAATAAGCAATGTGATTTGTAAATATTTCTAGTAATTAATATGATTCATATCTTTAATATAAAAGTATATAGGGCCTAAACGTAAAGTAATATTTATACACAAATTGTGCAATTGATCATAAAATATAATCTACTGTTCATCTACTGTTCGTCTGTTCTGGCTAGCCTACTTGCAATGTCAGATGAGTTGCGATTTTTTTTCTAGATAAAAAAAGAAAAAGAATCGAATTTCCTCTTTTTATCGGTCTATGTTTCTAAGTTTGGTCTGCCGTTGTTCGTCTACAGTGATTTCAGTTACCGTAGTAATAATTTGAAAATGATATAATTATATTAAATTTATGTATCAATTTGAAACTAGATAATGGGGTTTTTAAGTAAGTTATTAAACTTAAAAACTGCTATCTTTGATCCCTGTAACTTAATTTGCTGCTGTCGGCATTTTAAGCAAAATTTTGTCTCTTTGCCAAATAGTGCACAGTTTTGTATTATCTTTATTATTATTACGTATTTTTTTTATTATTATTACCGGTATGTATGATTTTTTCCAATAACATAATGTCAACTCATAGTTGACATCAAAAGTTAATAGAGGCTACAGTATATGCGTAGCATTGATTGGGCCAAAACCACCATTATGCAAGAGTAAACTCATCATGATAACATATTTTCAATTAATTTAATGCTTTTCTTACTTACTTTAAATTAATATTTGAAAATAGTTTCTTTTGATTTTCAAACCTATATTGTCATAAAAAATCAGAAATTCTTTATTATTCATATTTATAGAGAACACAGTAAAGGTCAAGTGCTTGGGTTACAATTGTGAAGGAGAAAGTCTTTGTTAGCTATGGGTTCCAGTCCTCCACTGTAGAAACTCTTGTATGGTGTAGAAGGTTTGTTGTACGAACCAGGTTTTTAGTGCTGGGATGCTCTTTCTTGAAATGTATTAAAATGAATATTACTTGATTGTTTATTCAAGTAGCTGAAACAGCAGACTTCTTGACTTTTCTGTTGACAAACGATTATGCAGATAAATAGACTTTATTAAATTCAACTGGTGATTCACAAATGCCAACATGTCTTCAGTTAATAGTGTTTAGGGATCGATTTAATCTTAATTATTAATGTTCATTAAAAATTAAGTTCTGATCTCATAGCTTAAATGTTTGAAGTGCTAAACTGGTAATTATTCCTTGTTTAGTTTGATATTTGCCTGAGACAGTAATCTCTTCATTTGAATAACCCATGGTTACCTATGTGATTTTGAATTTAGATAATTCTTTTGTCTGTTCAGATAACAGTGAGTGTGGCGGGACATAACTTTTTGTTTTGGACAATAATTTATATTTGGTATGATAGGCATTCAATATCCTTCGTAAGCATTACATATACCCCAATGCTCAAACGTTTAAAACAGACATAAAAGTTGCAGAATGTTGTGTACTTTGTGGGGTCAGCCTCAGTATTGCCAAAACTTTAGGTAGGCCTAGTTTGGTCCTTTTTTGTGGCCTGGTCTTGATTGGCTTATCATCTCGAGTCTTTTATTTGAATACTCCCCATTTATATTTCCACCTTACAAGCCATTTTTTTCTACAAAAGTTTTAAGGAGGTCCGTTATTGTTAATATATGTTAATGTCAATCGACTCTCTACTGCAGGGTTTAACTTTGAAATAAATATCAGTGAGTGCCTGATGAAGCTTGACAGTTTAAATTTTTTTCCCAAGGAGGTTGAATGCGTTAGGCTACCGTACTTTAGATTCAACTGGTACTTTTGTTAGGGTATCCAGTTTAATTTTTATGTGTAAATACGAAGTCTTTACATTTTTATTTTAACAGTTGTTTTCAGTTCTAAATCAACAGACAATTCTAACTTCAGCACCTTTATAATATTTTATGTGTTTTATTTATTAAGAAAAAATATTAATTTCATTTACTATACTATCAGTTTTACAGATAAGTCTGAGAAAGAGGTGCTGGGATTTTGAGTGGCTAATCTGAACCCTGTTCAGTATGTCCTCCAAGGGGCTTAGAGTCAATCAGCGTAAGCCTTATACTGTTCTAAGCATGTATCCATAAAAATTTCAATGTGTTAGCCTCCTCTTCTGCTTTGGTTTCGGACTCAGTATTTCATTCTATTATGGTTTTATGGGTAACACTTGTGGTATCAGTATTGCTAGTGAGTGACTAATGCATTAACATACATAAGAATAATGAATTTTAAACCAATATAACCTGGATTCATATTACTAATTTGATAGATGGTCTTACATACTTGGGTGAAAAATCCTACAGTACCTAACCATTTTTGACTGATAAAAGAAAAATAAATTACCGTTTCTACTTTCTATGAAAATTTGTGTTTTCTTTATGTGTCCTGGATTAGAAATGGTAGTCCCTCAGGTAAAAATTGAATTCTAATTTATATGAGAACAGGTATAAAATTTAAGCAATTAATGAGGTAATTATTTATTTTTAGGCCTCTGCTAAAATCTAGGATTTGAGAGTGTAGTTTCAATGTCTGAAAATGATCTATGCATTCAAACACAAATACAAGAGTAAAATTTTAAAATAGAAAAATGTTTATACAAAGTTCAGTAATTCAGCACGAGGAGCATGACTCTTCAGTCAACAAAACACTCAATAAAATTACATTCACTACGGAAAAACTGTGTACCTTTAAAGTGAAATTTGACTCAGAACTTATTTATGTTTAAACTCTAGTAAATCAAGGTTTTATCTTTTTCAACGAGGAAGTCCAGCAATATTCATTGAAGATGAAACATTAAAACCGTTACACGAAACCAAATACTTGGGCTTTATTATAAATGAACACTTATCTTGGGATGAGCATATCACCCCAAAAAAGATGAGATAAAAAGACATCTACTTAAAAAATAGATACATTTAAAATACCTCTTTTTATATAGGTACCAATTTTATAATACCGTTTTACCTCTAATACCTATTTTTTATAATACCTATTTTATATAGGTATTTGTTACTATTTATATTATTAATAGTAATAATAATTGTTTTAAGTTTTTATGAATTTTATTCGGCTATTTCCTTGTGCCTTAATAATATCCTAAACCACAATCTGTAATTGTCTTTGTAATTTTTTTTTGTTCTTAACTATTTAATACCAGTTCAAGTTTTGAAAACGATGTATTTTATTTTAAATATAAACTTTTATAGCTGGTAAATGTTTTTTCGTGATTGAATATATGTAATATGTTGAATATAATAGTCGAGTGGTATTTACTCTAATTAAGATATATATATATATATAGGTATATATATATATATATATATATATATATATATATATATAGGCTATATATAACATATTACATTTGTCATTTGTATATGTTACATATTACATTTGCCAATGGTTTGTATAGCCTATAGATAATAATAATAGGTATACATATTTGTTCGAACGGTGTTTTTGGCCTCTGGAGACCTCAAAACTTAAATGTATCATGGTTCCGGGCTTAGATCTTTTGTGACTACTATGATAATAGTGTTATCCCTGTAGAGAAATTTGCTAAAAGTGGGAAAAACTCTGAAAACATTAGACAAAATATTAGCGTTGTTTTAAAATCAGTAATACAGTGCTAAATAATTATTTTAATCTTTAATATACATGAAATAGTGACATGAAAATGGTTGTTATCCATTTTTTACTCATTTAAATCCAAACTGACAAAATGTTCTCGGTATTAGCAAGCTTCAGATTAATATACTTGTCTTTGTAACAAACCTTCGTCTTCATTGGTTCTAACCTAAGAAGAAGAATTAGAGTTGCAGGTGTAATGTGATTAGTAACATTGTCTTTTGTCCAAACACATATGGTGTAAATTCTATCTTAAGCAGTATGAATGTTCAGTGTTTGAACATTTTTTTACAATTGTTAAACTACCTTGTGTTCTCATTAGTAACTACTCAGTCAAATTCCATCCATTAATTTCTAACCATTGTTAAGGTTAACTTTAGCTATAGCCTACAATTTAATGTAAATGACATCAGAAACGGATAAGAAGTTCAAATCAGTCAGTAAGTGAAATTTAATTTCTCTACTTCTAGAGATGAAACAGATGAATAAAAATTTAATCTTCACTGAGCAATCCTAAATTATTTCTTATTAGATTTTATAGAAAGTTATAATATGTCTTAAACACAGTTTTATTCCCAAATAGGTATATACCTAGTGTTGGGATTATTATTGTAATTACATGTAGGTGTACCAAATAATTATTTTTTTATAGTAAAATGCAATAGTGTGTTGGTATTTAGTTTTGTTAAACAAATTGTCAGTTTTTTTTTTTTGTTTTACTTACCTCTAGGTAAAAAAAAAAAAAAAAAAAAAAAAAAAAAAAAAAAAAAAAAAAAAAAACAGAAATCCTGGGTCACAGAAGAAATAAAAAAGCAAAGAATTGATATTATTGACTTAGAAAAAGAAGCTAGGTTAACAAAAAACAAGGAGTTAAAGAAATATGTTAAAGAGAAAAATAGGTTATATAGGAAACTGTTAGAAGATTCAAAAACCAATTTTTATAATAATCAGATAAATGAGTCGGAAAATGTTATAAAAACAACATGGAAAATAATCAATAATGAGGTTGGAATTCCACCCAAAAATAAACCAAATTTAGAATTGACTGTAAATGATAAGAATGTATCTGATGTTTTAGTTATAAGTAATTTGTTAAATAATTATTTTATAAACGGTATAAAAGATCTTCACAAAAAATGTGACATAGGACCTAATGTACAACAAAGTAGTATGTCGAATAGCAACTTCTCACATACTGAGACATTACGCTGTGAACCCACGGATGAAAATGAGATTATTAAAATAATAGATTCCCTAAAAAATAAGCAATCATATGGGTTTGATGAAATTCCTGTTAGTATAATCAAATCTGCAAAAATATTCTTATGTAAAATCTTAGTTCATCTGGTTAACTCCTCTTTGATATCTGGCATTTTTTCCAAAAAAATTAAAAATATCTAAAGTTATACCTACACATAAAAAAGGTTCTACAAAAGATATGTCCAACTATCGTCCAATTCGATTCTGCCATCCTTTTCAAAAATTTATGAAAAAGTCATGTACAAAAGACTATCTAAATTCTTAGAAAATTCAAACATTCTAGATATGTCCCAGCATGGTTTTCGGCCAGGTAAATCAGTTTTTACAGCGGCGGTTTCCTTCATTGAATCAATCATAGAGTCCATAGATAAAGGGGAGAGTGTAATAGGCATCTTTATGGCTTTAACAAAAGCCTTTGAAAGTGTGGACCACCATCTATTACTTAACAAATTACTGAGTTTTGGTGTCAAGGGAGTTACATATAATTGGTTTAAGTCATACCTCTCCGACCGATATCAGTATGTTGAAATTAACAGTACTACTTTAAACAGGGTCAGAGGCGCAGCATCGGACCTATGTCTGGTCTCATGTGGTGTCCCACAGGGATCTATTCTGGGTCCTTTGCTGTTCCTGTGTTACATTACTGGACTTCCAAACTCTCTTCAGATCGTTCCCCAAAGTAATTTATGTTTATATGCAGATGACGCAAACTTAAAAATTTCAGCAGGAAACCAAAATAAAATTGAATACTTAAGTTTCATAGAATTGGCCAACATGAAACAATATCTCGATGAAAACTGTCTTTTATTAAATCCAAATAAAACTAAATTCATCACATTTTCCACAAAACAAAATCGTAAAAAAATTTCTCCCAATATTATGATAGAAGATGAAATTATTGAAAAAGTGAACGAGACAAAATTCTTAGGTCTATATATCGATGAAAACCTTTGCTGGGACTATCATATTGAACATATATCGAGGAAAATTAACTCCGGTTTATTCGCTTTAAGGCGTATGGCCAGATTGTGCAGCTTGCCTGTCCTAAAACAAATATATTTTGCACTGATTCATTCAAATATTTCATATGGAATTGGTTTGTATGGTTCAACAACAAAAAACAATCTGGACACAATTCTAAAATTACAAAAAAAGCCAATTAGATGTATGCTCAAACTTAAACACGATGATTCCGTAAAAGAACATTTCAAAAATCTTAACATTTTAACTGTATATGGACTGTATGTTTTTGAATGCATATTATTTTTTAAAACTAAAACACATTTACAACCAATTGCACATCAATATAACACAAGAAGACAAACCGAAAAACCTTTTGACAAACATAGATTGGATTTTTATAAAAAAAAGACCACGTACATTGGAAATAAATTCTTTAAAGCACTTCCCGATGAACTAAGATTAGAAACAAACAAAGATAAACTAAAACATAAATTGAAACTATATTTGATCGACAAACCCATTTACTCAATTGAAGAGTTTTATGAATAAAAGTAAATGTTAGTAAGTTTTAATAGTTTTATCTGTTTTGATTTTGTATCACGTTAGTTTTATTTATGTTGACGCCATTTCTTGTATTTCATATGTACAAAGAAAAATAAAGTTGATTGATTGATTGATTGATTGATTGATAGGGTTTTCTTATTGCTGGACTTCCCTGGAGGTTACCGGATTTAAGGGCAAAATTTTAGCTCCGGGGAATTTTATAATAAAATGGGATATCTCCTTATTTTGGGCTTTGCTACTACATTTAAATTCATTAAATTTTGACAACAAAGTTAAAATCGTATTTTAGAACAAATAAATATTTATAGCCGCAGCTCTTATACCGTATGAGGAATTTGTCTTTTAAAATTTTTAAAGTTTTGCTTGTTATTGATGAATGAAATTTCACTTTAAGTTGTGTTGTAAGGCGTTGTTGAATAACAGTCATGATCCGTCTTAACTTCAGACAGTCGCGACTCAGATACTTAGTTGAGTTTAGAATCTGATGTCTGGCGGACAGATTATGTCTCCGTCTTTCCCATTTTTATTTTAACTAAAAAAACTGACAGATTTATTGACTGAAATTTGGCAAACTAGATGGAAACTCACCATCACCAGATACAAGAGAAAAAACTATGAGGACAGCAGACAGCGTTCCCACTGGCTTACTTAGATACTTTAGATACTTTATTTGAAACACCGACGCACTCTGTGGTGCGTATTTTAAGGTGAGTATGACTGAAGGGGTGAGTGTGATGATTGTAATGGATCAGATGAGGTGTAGCTTTGTTACTGACAAATATCAGCTGTTTCATTTGTCAGGGTCATTAATTAATAGCCCAATGACCAAAGGCAGCTGGGCCCAGTATCGAACCATCAAAAAGCACTAACTTTTCTCAGGATCGAACTGGCAACCTTCAGAGTCAAAGGCGAGCTCTTTAACCACTCAGCTACCCAGCCAGTGTAGACAAGCCTCTAGAAGACTTAGTCACAGCAACTCTGACTCTACCCTGTAAATAGACAGTTACTTAGCCTACTAGAAACAATGGCCTTAACCTAAGAGGTTATCCAGAAAATTTGAAGTACATTTTTTAAACGTTGAGCTGGCCAATCCAATTAAGAAACACAACTTTTCTGTTTAGTGAAGTGTTGGGGAATATTAGAAGAAAATAAGAAGTAAGTCAATACTACTGTTAATTTAGAATGAGCAATTATTGCTGCATTACATAATGAAAATAATACTCTTCATAAGAAATTTTTTTCTTTTAATGTTTTCCGACATTAGACTTATCTTGAATGATTTTTAAGAATAAAAAAATGAATCGTAAGTATTCCGTAGTCTGCTGGAGACTCTTGCAATGATGAAAATTTTGATTTTGGTGCTGCATTGGATGTGACCATTGCAATGCCTGCCACAGTGTTGATGGGGGTAACTTCAGGAGTTATTGTCAAGTTTTTGTGGCGTCAGGACCTTCATAAGCTGTAGAAGAAAGAGGAAGCAAAAAGAGACTTTTCAATAAAGCATTTAGTGTAGTAAAATTGAGCCAAAATATGGCTGGAAAAAAATTTGGACAGCCAATTTTTGCTGAAATGTGTTGTATGTCATCCCCTGACCTCCCTCAAAAAAGTCCCCTGAAATCCCCAATGGGGAACATGCCTAAAATTGATGGGATTGCCCACGTGGAGTCAGAAATATATCTTTCGTTGACTAATGGGTTTATGGATGTCAAATTAAAGCTCTTAAGTAGATCTACATTTAAACATCTTCTTGGTCAAAGCCTGCTTTTGTTGCAAGAACCAGGAAGTTGGTAGCTGACTATAAAAACTAACCTGGTTAGTTTTTATATGCTGCAATTTAAATTAGTTTTTATACAGTGAAGTTACCAACTCAATACTAATAAACAAGTTCTCAAAGTCCAAATGATTTGAGTCAGTTATTTTCTGAGTAATTCAATAATAGGAGGTCTGCAGTTTTTGTTACCAGAACACAAATTTTCACTTAATCCTTTTATTTATTTTAATAATAGTTTTAGACATGATTATTATGCATGCCGCTCAGCTGCCTATGCTATAATTACTTATTCTAAGTATCTTACAACTTACTGACTAACTCCTGTTTGTTATTATTGTATATAGTATTTTTTCAATGTCCATGACCACTTTTCTCGGCTCAGATTAAAAACATTCTACTGATTAGTTGCCGTTTGTTTTAATTTAAAATCGAGTCTTGCCGCATATTTAAAAAAGTTAGTCAAAATAAATTTTTTTTTTAAGATAGTTGTTACATTTAAAATTTTGACTAATTTGCATGCTCAACTCACACATTGGTTACTATTTAATGCACCTAAATAGTAGATCTTGAACTCAGTCATTTTTTATTGTAAATATAGTTAAGAGTCTTCAGTACCCGCCACCTTGGATTTTGATTCCCATAAGACCAATGTTAAATATGAAACGTCCGCTAGGCCTTTAATATTGGTTGAAAAAGATTCATCTTTATGTCATTTTAAAGGAAATTTTAATACATAGAGGACTATGAAATAAATCACAATTATAGAGCAATTTATGAGATTCAAATAATGAAAAAATGCGGCCGTCTTCAAATAAAAAATGTTGAGAATATTTTATTGTTTATTAAACAAAACTATCAATAATATAAAACTTTTAATTTCATAGTCCCCGATATATTAAAATTTCCTTTAAATGACATAAAGATAAATCTTTGTTACTAATATTAAAGGCATAACAGACATTTCAAATTTAACATATGTCTTATGGGAATAAAAATGCAAGGTGGCGGCTACTAGACTCTTAAGAGTCTTGCTGCTTGTTGGTATTTGAGCATGATAGCCCTGTAGTGCATGTTGATTAGCATTCACCTCCTTCATTTATTGACTTTATTATACCTTTATCTAATAAGAAGGTACATGTGTACTGTATATTAAGATTATGTTTGCTACAAAAGTGCCAATTTTAATTATCTGTATTGTACACTGAACCAATACAGTACAGTGTACAGTAATAAGGATTCAGTTCAGTGAATCCGTAAGATTCATCCATAGGGACCCGCCTCACATGTCTTCAAAGTTACTATGTTATTCTTATGCAAGCATTTTTTTTTTTTTTTTGTATTGGAACATATAATTACATTTAGGAATATTTATTCTACTAGTGTACGTGGTGCTCAAAATCAAGCAATTTAATTTGGACTAACATGTTTCATTGCTAGAAATGTTACTCATTTAGTTGAGTGAGCTGTACAATACTCATTACATTGATGTTGCTCTAAATCCGTTCAATAAATTCCAAATCTGATAATACTCCATGAGCCTTTGATCTTTGATTATAATCTTTTAATGTACAATGCACTTAAGAGTGGCAATGTTTCTCCATCGTATAAATTAGAGATTTTACATTTTATTAGTAAATCTGATGTTATTACTGACATTAAAACTGTTTAAATCCAAGCAGTGTTCTGGTCTAAACCACCAGGATGTGGTCTAATGGTGCTACTCAATGATCATTTGCTTCTTATTTATATGTAAAGTGAAAATAATCCATAATCTGTTATGTAAATCAGGTGATATTAAAAATATTAGCTATTACTGTCCTATATCTCTATTAAATAATTTTCAAAAGTAAATGAACTATATGAATAAAATTGTCTGCAGATAAGTCTTAAACTGTTTCTCGGCACATAGGTTTTCCATATATTAACTTTATTGAACTCAATAGGATTTTCTTGAGAGGTGTATTTAGATGGGGATTGATACAAAATTTAATTTTTTTCTAAAGCCTTTGACAAAGTCAACCAAGTCATGTTGCTCCCAAAAATAAAATTGTTTTGGGTTTGTATGAATTTTATTCAGCTATTTCCTTGTGCCTTAGTGATGAACCACAATCTTTAATTGTCATTACAGTTTTGAACTCAGTTGTGAAAAGAGTCATGAAAGTGCAGTACCTAATAATTGTTCTTCAAGAAACAAATTGAAGCCTCTTGTTTTTTATACTCTTCATAAATGACCTATCTATTTCTGGTTCTAAATGTCTTACATACTGATGGATAGATTACAAAAGACCATAAACAGCAAGATGGTTCTGGAGTGTTGAAGATTTCTATTAAACTTCAGTGGTGTTTGGCCGATTGTTTGCAGTCGAGTTTATAGAAATTTCCAATGTCACATACCGTACTAGATAGATTAATCCGTTTGTAGCAGAACATTTAATAAGTCGAGTAAAATAGTATTCAGTTAAAAAAAAATTGGGTTCAGTGCTGGTCCTGTTTTAGTAAAGAAAGCCCATATACTTCTTGGTTTTAGAAATATCTTATCATTTGATTCATTGGTACAATTTAAAACTTTGTGAATGGTTTGAGTATCGGTGTGTTGCATAGGATCCCATGCTTTAGAGTCCTGTTATTTATTTTTCATCATACCATTGCGATGAACGTTGTTTTCGGAACGGTCAGCTGTGATCGAAACTAGTTGATTCCCGGTGGGTTGGATAAACGTGTTGGTAAACAAAGTTTTCGGGACTAGCCCTCAAAACAGCGGTTTTCGGGACTAGGCCGGAAAAAAACTTCCCATGTTTGACACCACTTGCGCTGCTATTCTGCTTACAGTAACTTAAACCTCGTTGACTCCAATATATAAATGTCAAACAGCTGATTGTTTAGTTTTAGATAGTTCAAATACAAGATAAGAAATAACAACGTAAGAGGGGGTATATAGGTTAAAATTTATTAATTTTTATCCAAACTGTATATTTATTAAAGGTGGTATGATGAAAAGTACTGTTCGTAACTCGTCCGAAAGTGGTATATCGGTGCTCGATCGAATTCAAGTACTCGGCTTCGCCTCGTACTTGAAACTCGATCTTGCACCGATAACGACCACTCTCCGGACTAGTGACGAAATATACTATTTTAAGCTTTTAAACTTTTTTTTGTCTAGAAAGATTTTTCTACTGCTATAGGTATCTTATAAGTATGTTCATTGTGTACAAACCCTGCTTTGCAATTTTTTTTCATTGACATTTTTTTGCACACATATATACTGAAAAACCATACACATGATTACCCGGTTAATACAATATCGGTAACCTTAAATTTCCTACCTCCCTAAAAAATAATAAATTTATTTGTAAATTTCCTATAAAAAAATAGTAAACCAACATGTAAATTTGTTAACTAAAATGCATGAATATCAACCATTTTAAAATTAGGTGCATTGTACTTCATTTCATTTTATATGAATTGAGTTCTTTTACAACAAAGATTAGCTAGATAACATAATACATTTCCCAACCAATAATCTGTGAAGTGGTTTTTGTTGTTCTCTCTGATTATTTACTCATTATCTGCATGATCCATATCTTACTATTCGTTTTCCCCCAAACGTGTCAGATTAGTAGTTGTTTCTATATAATTTCTAGTATTATTTCAATTAAAATATTCACAAGGATTTTATTTTTAAAATTTTCCATATAGGCTAACACTTGTTTGAATTATTTTACTCTAATGATTTAAGCACACAGACTGAACTTGTGTGTAACATCAAGACACACAAGTTCAACTTCACAACAAGTTCAACAACTTCACAACAAGTTCAACAAGTTCACAACTTGTTTGGACAGTCGTTATCAAAGAACAATAGTAATTAAGAATAACATCAAACATGTCTCACCATGGCAGAAAATTAAATTTGGTGTACCACAAGGTTCAATATTAGGACCTTTGCTATTCCTTATATATATTAATGACTTACCTTTAAATATATCCTCAAATCTTGTACTTTATGCAGATGATACGTCTGCAATTTTAAAAGCAAATTCAACGCATGACTTAAAATTAATTTTTCATAATATGTTTATGGAACTTCAAAATTGGTTTTCAGTTAATGGTTTTTTGCTTAACCAATCTAAAACACAATTATTGAAGTTTCAAACTCGACAAAACAAAAACTCTGATGAAGAGCATATTATTTTTCAATGCAATTTAATGGGGATAAACAAATCAGTTAATTTTTTGGGGATTGAGATTGATTCTAATCTTAATTGGAAAAACTTTGTTTGCAAAATTTCTAAGAAGTTAAACTCTATTTGTTTCCAAATGATTGTTCTTCGTGAAGTTATTGATTCAAAAACCAGACTTACGCTATATTATGGACTTTTTTTACCGGTTATAACTTATGGTATTGAATTCTGGGGTATGTCATCCTATGCAAATAAAATTTTCAAAATGCAAAAAAAGTACATTCGACTCATGACATTTTCCTCTAAAAGAAAATCATGTAAACAATTTTTTGAAGAACTGGGTATACTAACTGTTCCCTGCCTTTATATTTTAAAATGCTGATGTTTGTTAGGAATAATTTTGAAAATTTAATCAAAACTCAGCATAAGCATCATTATGAAACAAGATTTCAAAACAACTTCCAGTACCCAAGACACCGCCTGACATTATCTGAAAAGACACCCCAATATATGGGAAGAAAACTTTTTAACAAACTACCTAATGAGTTAAAGCAAATAATTAACGAAAACTGTTTTAGAAATAGGCTAAAAGATTTTTTAATTACAAAAATGTATTATTCAGTTGACTCATTTTTTAAATGATAAATTCTAAACAGGTCTTAAATTGTTCTGTTCCATTCCCACTGTAATTCTGTTTTGATGTTTAGGATTAGTTATTGTACTGTACACTGACAATGTCATCTGTTCTGAACTAGCTTTGCTAGTTGTAAAAGAATGTTCTTATTATGACAATAAAGTTATTCTTATTCTTATTCTTATTCTTATTCTTAACCATTGAAAAAAACCACGTGAATTGACTTCTCATCCTAGGCTTTGTTTGGTATAACGATTTGAGCCAGGTTCATGTACTGCAATCAGTTTTACAATTTTCAATTGGGTTTTCATAAAGCACTAAAAAGCTACAAAAGCACATGTAATTGTCGCACCCATTACTCTATAAGCAACTTGGAGGTTTCTATTCCTAGTCTCCTTTACAAATTATTACGCATTTAATCCTAATGAAACTGTTTTACAATCATTTGTATCTTGTAGAGGAAACATTTTAGTTGTAAATATTGACAATGTCACCTGTTAAAATAGCATCGCTATTGTAAACGTTATGTGACAATAAAGAGATTTTGATTGATTTTGATAAAGTATAAAGTATGCAAACAACTGAAAAGCAATATTTTTGACCCAGATAACTTAAAAGTCGGTTGTACTGAAAAATTTACCTTGCCGATCTGAAGTTCGTTTTTGCTTTCTGCCTCACATATTTAGTTTTGTTTATTCAAATCAGGAGGAAAGGAGAGGTAAACTTCTGACTTCCAACTGTCAGCCTCTCGACTAAAGACAATAGACAAAAATTATGCACATATCCTTTTAGAATAGCATTAGATTCACCTGTTACAATTAAATGGTTCAAGTTTTGTCTTGAAAAATTCCTCCAGTGCCTACAGTGTGCAGTCACTGAGCCACTGCACAGTTCAGCCTTGATGTCTTTTCTGTTCTTGCTTTGCAGCTAAGGTGGTAGGAAGTTATGAAATCTTCTGCCAATGTTTCTTCTCGAACAGTCATACGATAAGTAGGCAGGTCGATCATGTTGTGTTTCTGATGTTGTATTGGTGAACTTAATTTCTCCTTGGAAAGTCCCCATTTACTGTCTGCATCACAGCTTCCATGATGTAGAGAGAAACGACCGTATTTTCAGTGTTTTGAAGGTTTGTCTACAACTGTAGGCTTTGCAGCCCTCCTAGTTTTCTTATTGCTCTTTTTTGTAGTCTGAGGACTCTTGGCAGTTTAAAGTTGGAGGTTCTACCTCAAGCCACAAGCCCATATCTGACGTGAGACTCAAACAGTGCATAGTAGGCCGTCAAAGTACTGTTCATATGTTGCTTCCTTAATTTGTTTTATTGCAAAGAGGCTGCTGCTGAGTTTTTTGCAGAGGATATCTATGTGTGGAATCCAGGTTGTCTTTGTCTTATGAGATGCCTAAGAATTTTACTTCGTCACACATTTCAACATCTGGTAGTTGAGGAACTTCTCTGGCTTTCCTTCTAAAGGGTACCTGAGTTGTTTTTGTTGTATTTACTGCAAGGTTGTTATTATGACAGTACTGGTTGGCCATACTGAGGCTTTCAAAGGAATTTATTGGGATCTTCCAGTTGTTGGTTCTTTCAGTACCAACGTGGTGTCATCAGTACATCAAAGTACGACAGGCGTCTCCTATTTATCTATGGGGAATTGTTTATGAGGATGAAAAGTACAGGGCTCATGATAGATCCTTGGGGAACTCCTTGCTCCACAGGTTAAAGACTAAATCTTGTATCCTTGACAACTCCACTACATATTATCTAAGTTCAACTAATTGACTTCTCCTTCTCAGATAGCTTTGAAATCATTTTTTTGCTGTACCCACTATACCTAGAGTTTCTAGTTTTCCTATTACAGTACACTCTCATTCATCGAACTCGGCGACATCGGAACTCCGCCTCATCGGAACTGAAAATCTGAATATTACTAATTTTTTTTTTCTTACGAAATAAATATTTTTTTCCGTTTTAGAGCCTTCAATTTCTATTTGTTCTACCCGCACAACAGTGAAGTATCACATTTTGCATCAAACGTCATCAGGCGTTTTTTCCAGAATCTGTACCCATCGATGTGATTTACGAGGCCGTGGAGTATTCGCACAAAAATAGAAAGAGGAAGGAGGGCAAGAAGTGAACATCCGCTTCGACCGCTTCCCATTCTGTCTCGCGTCGCGACTGCACCTGTGTTATGTGGAAGTCAGTTGACTACTGGAATATGAGTGGAATATGAATATGGAATATAGAATAAAGATTTTGGATCTTTATTTCCTGTGTTGTTTTAATTAATATAGATTCATTGTTACCATGTTCAAAGTTTGAGTGCATTTTCATAAAATTTCTTGTGTTATCCTAAAAATCAGAGTGAATACAATCACGATAGGTCACCGTACGGGCGGAAATGATGACTCACAACGGACTCCGCTTCATCGGAATTTTTTGACATCCGAACCGGCCGTCCGCCACATTAGTTCCGATGAACGAGAGTGTACTGTATAAGGTAGTGTTCTAAGCAGTCAAAAACCTTTCTGAGATCATGGAAAATTCAGTTATCAGGTTTCGATCTTCAACAAGGCCATTAATCAGTGCCTCAACCATTTGAATTACATCTGTTATCGTAGATTTACCTTTCTTGAATTCATGTTGGACACTGTTTAGGAGGTTATATTTAGTACAGTAGTGTAAGAGTGTTTTTAGAACAACATTCTCAAACAGCTTAGAAACTGTGGATACAAGAGATTGGTCTATAATTACTATATTGTGAAGTGCTTACATTTTTAAATTTAAAGTAGATAGACTTTAGGTACTTTAAGTGGCAAAGGGGAATTTCCCATTCCTGTGTGATTCGTTGATTCTACTAACAGGAAAACAAATTCATTTTAAGCAAAATATAAGAACGTTAAAATAGTGTACTTTAATTATAGTGACGTTTAAAATGTTGTTTTTCTAAAACATGTTATGAACATTAATGTTAGTTAGGTTTAAATTTTTTTTATCAAAAATATGTTTTCTAGGTCAACGGAGTAAGTTAGTTTGGTGGATTTAGATAGTCCGAAGTGTTCTGTAGAATTTTATTTTTTGTAAACATTTGCACGATGCTTGTTGCACAGTGTGGTGTTAATATATAGAAACAGTTTAGTTATTTAATCATTTTAAATGAAGGAGCAATAGCGCTGGGCAATTCCGAAAGGCATACAGTAGGACCTCTATATTAACCCTCCATCCTTAGGCCCGCTACTACCATGGTTGAATGGATAGAAGAAAAAAATTTTGTTATAAACCTGTACGATAAGTAAATTTTTAAGTTTTTGAAAATATTAAACCTTAAATCAATTACGGCAAAGTAAAAGTGAACAAAATGTGCATTTCTATTCATGTATACAACGACATATAACAGAAAGAAATGGTTGATCAAGGTTCCACTGTAAATCCAAAACTGCGTCAACCTCACAGAACTGCAAGATTAGTGAATTCTAGAGCTATGCTTGTTTAAATTATTAATTAGTTTGTTAAAAGTTGTGATCCTCAAACTTGAAATTAGACTTACTGTACATATCATTGTCGCAATGTTTGTCCATAAAACCTTGAACTTTACGATAGCTACCAAATTTTACCAATAAAAACTATGGGAATACATTGAAATTTTGATTATTTAGCCATCATTTTCCTGTTAGCTCCTTGTACCTTTTGAAACTGTCTTTAGAACCACATTTGAGTCTCCTCCAAGTTGATTTATTTGTTGTATGATGTTGCAGGGAAGTTACGGGTGCTCAAGGTGGTCAGCCTGGTCACTCTAACTCTGCAGAATGCCGTATTGGGACTCAGCATGCGCTACGCCTGCACCCGTGGCGGTGACAAGTTCCTATCCTCTACAGGTAGCTATGAAGACTGTATTTTAATACAAAAAAAAAAAAAAAAAAAACACCAAGTCTAACTTAATACAGTAAAACCCCATAAACTTGACGCTCGATACCATGACCCTTTGGATAACTTCCCATCTCCGATTGTGTTGTTGCACAGAATTTGTATTCTTTACTCACGATTCTGGCACTACTGCCGGCCCTTTTCTGAGGTGCGACCTTAATTAACAGACAATATTATATTCTTCAACCATTATTTTTTGCCATTTAAGCAATACCATTGCTAGTGTTCGCTTTTCTGAAAGCGTTCCCTTCGTTGGGAGCTATTGTCTGTCAGAGGCTGATGAGTCAACTGTTGACTCAAGATTGATATCGGCTCTGGAAATTTCAAATTTCAACAAACTTGACACTACCTAAGTCCACAATAAATCGAGTTTGTGGGCGTTTACCGTATTGTAGGATATTGTTATACAAAACATTTCCAAAATAAGTTTAGTAGGTGAGGACCCTTCTGAAATGTAGGAAAGAACAGTCAAGGAAAATCCACTACTCCAGTGGAATAAAATTTGACAAATAAATAAATAAAAGGTAAAAAATATAAAATAAAAAAAAGGTTGGGTGGTCAATTTATTCTGGATTGTGCTCTTCGGCATTCCCAAACCTTCAGCAGATTTCCCCACGATGAACATGACCAATAGTGGGGGACACTCCAGCGGTAGAAATCTTAAATTTCACTATCCTGGCCCCTCTCCCTATGGCACTCTACAACTAACTGTTACATAAATTACATTGTAGGTAGGTTATGGAGAGTTCATCATCTGATAAAGCCCTCTGATTGTTTAACACGTTGAGTGCTGAAAATCGATATAATTGCGTACCAAAATTGCGGAAATATATTTTTTGTTTAACTACTAGGTAATTGCTTGTATATTGTTAAAATTCGTCAAAAGTTGTTTAGGCGTCTATTTTCTGTCAAATTTCATGACGTCATTTCCGGTACGTAAATTAACGTAGTCCGCCGGTGATGCCAGCGATCGTCACTTTTAACTGTGTAAACTGTCGTCGGAGCCGTTTTCATAATCAGAATACAAATCCTCTAACAATACTTTGTCATTATCCTGCTTCATTGAACAAGTAACGCCAAAATCAACAATAGAAAACACTGTGAACACAATCACTTCGTACACTGCACGCCCAGGGGGACCGACGAATGATCACCCGCAAACCAAGCACATGGACTGCACCAATAAGCGGCGAGCAATATAACCTCTCCCGGCAGTGGCTAAAGCCTTAACTAAACAAATAAACGAATGTTACACAATCCGGAAGTGGTACGTAATATTACGCAGGCCGCTGCACGCGAAACTGCCCTCCCCACTCCTTAAGAAATGGCGGACCGGGAAACGAACTACACCGAAGTGAACGAATGGACTGGCACAACAGGCGGTGAGCGCATCAACCTCTCCCGGCAATGGCTAAGCTCATACTGAACTATAATGTTTCGGGCAGGAGCGCTACGTAAATTAACGTAGGCCGCCGCCCGCGCCAGTGTGGAACTACGCTAATTAACGTACCCCGCACTCAACGTGTTAATGAGGGCAAATCGTATAGAAATTGAAGGTGTTAAAACTTATGGATTTTCATTTTTTTTTTTTAAATCCAAATCATCGATTCAGAATCTTTTGAGTGTATATTTTGTAGATCTGATAACCTACGACCAACTATATCCTCTGGCTTAAGTCTTACCTTGGCTACTACCATAGATTTTGCAATGCAGATAAAAAGTTTCTAATTCCATTCATTCTCATTAAAAATTATTTTGATCAATAGAACATTAATAAATTGAATCTCATAAATTTGAGGTGTACGATAGTCTGAAAATTTCCAACAGTTCCTTGAAGTTCAATTTTATAGGTTCTGCTGTAAACAGTATTGTAGTCTCGTATTGACCTTTGGCCTCATGCTACATGACTTGTTTCCAGCTGTATTCATGGCTGAGCTAGTGAAGCTGGTTACAAGTCTGGCCCTTGTCTACAATGAGGAAGGTAGTGGCAAGCGGTGGCTGGCAGTGCTGCACAACAACATCATCAAACAACCAATGGACACACTCAAAGTCTGTGTGCCTTCATTGCTGTACATCATACAGAACAACCTACTGTATCTATCTGCGTCCCACCTAGATGCGGCGACATATCAGGTAAATTTATAGATTTACATTTTTTTATTGTTTTTGTGAAGGACTAATCAATTTCAATGTATTCTTATAGTTCCATATTTTACTGCAGTTAAGAGGTTCTCAATCTTTTTAACATGCAAACTCCTATCCTAGCATTCTTTCATAGAATGTACCTCGAAACCTTTTTTTAGGGGAGCGGAGAAATAATTTACACACACAGGTTCAGTACACTAGTCTGACATCTCTACCTTACCCATTACCTCTTTTCAAACAAGAAAGAATTTCAACTGTAATCAATATTTTGTACCGATTGTAGTAGCAGTATCTTAGTTGGTTTAATTCAAGTTAAAAGAAATAGCCCAAAGATAATCTCATCATGTCAAACCAGGTTCATTATATAAATCACTTCACTAGCTCAAACCACTATTTACTTATTGAATATAGTAGATAAGTCAACCCAAAAGTTTTTCAAAGTTATTAGTCGTAAATTATTTAATAAGCTCCCACCAAGTGCCAAAAATACCAGTGAAAAGAAATTTGTGTCAGTTATATTTAAGTGGCTTACAGATAACTCCCCTGTTGAAGATTGATGAATTTCTTGAAAGTACGTCAATGACACAATGTGTCAGTTTAACAACTAGACCTTGTCTGTCAATGTTAGTTTTAGTAATTTTATTGGCCTAATTATTTGAATGGCTCTTGCCAGTAACGTTGTAAGTGACAAAATTGTAAAAAATTGAGATTCCAACGCAGTAACCTTGGAAACGCAAGCCTGTGTCAAGGTCGGTAATTATTTTGTTGATATTTCTGAAGTTGGCAGTTCTGGGACCAGTGGAAAACCATGAGATTTTGGTCCCACCTTGCAGTAATGTTGTAGGCGCCTGGGGAAAGCCACGTCCCCTAAAGTCAGTCCTGTGAAATCTGATGTAAATCGGCTTAACCAGAGCAGAACAATTACGATAAACACTTAGAAATGGATAAGAAATGTTTGTAAAGCCAAGAGGAATGTTGGAGAACCATAAATCAATAAAAATTAAAAACCATTGCCACTAAAACAACCACCACGAGAGATGCGTGTTGTAATGTTATAACCGCCGAGTGAAGCAATAGTTAAAAATATTTTTTGTATTGCTTTAAGGTTGTTTGCATTTTAAAATCTTTCCATTTGATAAATGTAATCGACCTATCATATTATGGTCAAACACACACACGTTTTGACCATAACCTCTAACAGCAAGAAAAATGTTGTAAACGACTGCCGTTTACGTTATTACAATTTTAAAATTATGTTTTTCCTTATAACTTGTTCTCTACAATTTACATTGTTGTGTTATTCCTTATGATGACAATTAGAGTTTTAATAGTTAAAAAAGACATTAAAATGAATTAATATGATTTGTTTTTATGTTTTTTCTTTTAATACAATTTTGATTTTATCGCTTATAAAGTTACTGGCGAATGTCATTTAATTTTACATTTGACACTGTCTATTACATGTACATGTTTAATGACAATAAAGAATTGATTGATTGAAATCAATCTTTATTTTTATAATATCTACTATCTCCTTGTAGACCATTCTGTATTGGAGATAAAAGTTATTGTCATTATTAGCTTACACCCATTATGCATTTTTAAAGGTTCACCTTTTAGTTATTTCACATAAGGAACTTAAAGGGGGGACTTTAGATCCATTTCATAACAAAGTTAAAAAACACTTTACATTTGCACCACCTTTAAAGTATGCTCTGTTAGCTGTTTCTTTGTGCTTCGTTAAATGATTTTGTTGAGCCTCATTTGAGATTTTTTTAAATAAAAGGAACAGTATAAAAGAAAATAAAAAGTGGCTGTCAAAATTTTTATTTTGAGGAATAGTCTGTATTTAATTGTAGGTTGAGAAAAACAACAGGAAATAATAAAAATAGATTGCTTACAAAATATTTCACGTGGTTTCAGGTAACATATCAGCTGAAGATCTTGACGACAGCGATGTTCGCAGTGACCATGCTCAAGCGCACGTTGCTGGCTCAGCAGTGGGCGGCGTTGGTGCTGTTGGCGCTGGGAGTGGCGATGGTACAGCTCACCGGTGCATCGGACACTGCGGTCAACAACGTCGAACAGAATCGCTTCATCGGCTTTGCCGCCGCGATTGGTGCCTGTGTTCTGTCCGGTTTTGCGGGAATCTACTTTGAAATGATCCTCAAGGGATCCGACATATCAGTTTGGATGAGGAATGTCCAGCTGAGTTTCCTTTCATTGCCGTTCGGTTTGATAACTTGTTTCATTAAAGACATGAGTGCCATCAGAGACCACGGGTTTTTCCATGGGTACGATTGGTTTATAGCTTATTTGGTTGTTCTTCAAGCTGGTGGGGGCCTTATGGTGGCCATGGTGGTCAAGTATGCAGACAACATATTGAAGGGGTTTGCGACCTCCCTTGCGATCGTCATATCGTGTGTTGTCTCCGTGTATCTTTTCGACTTCATGGTAACACTGCAGTTTGTTCTCGGAGCCTCTATGGTGATAGCTTCAGTATTTCTGTACAATTACAATCCGAAGACAAAAGTTGTCAAAAGTGTCGCAGATCCTGCGATAGAACTGTTGCTCAAAGTTTAACTTTATCTGTCGAACTTTTTATGTTTATTTCACGTCAAAATTCCTCTTCTTTCACTTTTAATAGTGTACTGAAAACGAAATAATTTTGTAATTTAAATAGTTTTAAGAACTAATAATAGTTTAAACATTTTTTTATTTTACGTACCGATTGAAGACAAAGAACATGACACTTTACATAACTTCCCAAATTACGTAAACAAAATAATGCTGGGACATGTAAAGAAGGACCATGTGTCAAATGTTTGGACATTTAAGTTTAGTTGTAAGTGATGGATGGCTTTTAAAGCCTTTTTCCTGTTGTTTATGTTCAAAATATATATAATACTGCCTGAAAAATGTGACTAGGTCTTAATATTGAACTCATATCTGTAAACATACGAACAAAAATCTGTTAAGATGGTTTTTTCCTGATTTTGCTTCTACGATTTTATATGAAGAAAATATATTAAGAATGTGTTTAATATTTTACTACAACACTTAAAGTATAAAACTCTTCTGCATTTCTGCCTCATTCCTCATCTGCCTTTAGGTAAACCTTGGGTGTCCACAAATAAATGTCTAAAATTGAAAATCATACAGTTAATTAATTGTAAGACATTTTTCTATTGTATATTCAAGGAAATCTGTGATATAGTTTACAACTGCTATTTAAAGTCCGCATTACTTGCCATCAAATATTAAGTTTGCTGGAGAACTTTTTCTTTTGCACAAACATACAACTTTTAAAACAGTTATGTTACAATCCCAGAGTGATGAACAAGCAAAATATAAGGAATTCTCATAAGGAATTCATGTCTAGCATGTAGTTGCCAAGAGTAAAAATTACTGACACAAGTTAACCAAATACACCCATCATAAAAAATACATTCTTCATCAGAAATCTTTTTTCCTTCAATGACATCTGGTTTCTAATAGTTTTCTAGCACTTTTAATGTTACTTTACTTCTCATGAACAGTGAATGTATTAGTGAGGAAGGCCCATTTTATGTTGCCGTGTCTGATAAGGATTATTAGTTTTCAAAACATAATTATGTGGATATCCAGAGTATATATTGCAGAATATTGGATCAATATTCTTTTGTGTTTTTTATGTACTTAAATGTTACAGAGTTGTTTAATCGTAGGTCTCCTAGCACAAGACTTTTCAGCCAAGCGCAGTTTTAATGTTGAGTAGGAATTAAATTTTATTACTTAATAGGTGATATTATTAAAGCTAATTTGTGATGTTTGTTAATGTTTGAAATATAATGCAATACAGTTTTCAAATGCATTTGAAGCGTTTATTTACAAGATGTGCATGTACAAATAAATGTAAATATGATTCTAAAAAATATAAACATTAGTTTCTATCCTAAAACACACAAGTGCTATATTGCATTTTGAAAATGCTGTTTTAATAAATAGTGCCCAAAAACTGAACAAACTATTTGTGCAATTTTGTGTTTTTATAGGGGTGGAAAATCAACATTGCAATAGAACTGCTTATCAATGTTGATACCATGTGTAAAATGTTAACCGATTATTAAAAACAACTAACGATTTAGGCCTACAGTAAAATTATAGTAAAATACAGGCCTATTAAAAAGTGAATTAAAATTATGACTGGTAACAAAATAATAATTTTTCTCTTTCAATGCCATATGCCCATGTATGTTAGTTTGACTCCATGTCAATTTAGGTTTCGTTATTGCATCTACTATATTTTGGAAATGCACGTTTCAATTGTAACATATTAATGCTTTATTGTTATTAAAAATTGTTCATCACCATTACAAAAATTCAATAATACACATTATAAAAAATCTTAGTTTTTCCTGCAGTTGTTTATTGCAGTATTTAATATGTATGAACAGTGTGTTTGTAAGATACACTTTGAAGACTGTCATAGTTTTATTACCAATAGTAAATTTGTTTTTAAATTAAATTAGTGTAAGTAAATACAGTTCAAATATGTTTCTACTGTATCTTATTCATGTTAATATTGTTATTTTAAAAGTATAAAAAATAAATTATTTGCTTTTAAATGTTGTTGTTTAAAATAATTAAATGTGTCCTTCATCTTCATTTTAGTGAACTTGGAAACTTGAAGGGCCTCAACAGAGGTCACGTGGTAGAATGCTGGTCCCTCAAGAAAGATGGTCGGATGTTTGTTTGATTCCTTTGACAAGCGTTTTGAGTGACCGTCACTGGTTTCCCCGTGTGATTAAATTTGTATGTATTAAATAATTAAATGTTAATTTGGAAGAATTACTTACTGACATAGTGGCAGGCAGTTAAGTTTTTCAAATCAACATAACACACAAATGTTATCCACTTCAATTTGACTCAAACATCGCAAAACAAAAACTGCACAAAGTTAAAATGATTCCCCCATTGCAGCAAACCTGCATGTTCAATGAATTTGGTGATTTTTATTTCCCTTATAAATAGTATGGTGATGCTAGTTGAAGATGTAGCTTTGCCATGGGGTTGAAAGCAAAATATGATTGGATTCCGAACTAGTGAATGAACATGTTATGTTATGTCAACATTGACATTGACAATAGTTCTTAGACTGGGTATACATAGTCCTGATTAACGTGTTTGCTCCTGCATATAAAGCCCAAGTAAAGTTCAGTCTCCAATATTAAATTCTATAGCTTGAATATATTGCACTTTGTCAGTGTTATGTAACAAAGGGGAATCAACCAATTTTTCTATTCTTGATTCCTCTTGTTGAGATCTGTCATTATGTAAAAAAAAAAAAACTCAATGTCGTAAATTGTCTCCTGTGGTAACTATATTTAAAAGGTGAAAACTACTATAGTATTAGTAGTTTAAAAGGGAAAACATCGTCTATTCGCCTTTTTTACACTTCAACTTTGATTTAGAAACTAGACGAACAGTGTAAAGGGCGAAAGTGCATGCAGTAGAGACCCGCAAATCCGAACTTCAATATCTTTGAATACCAAAAAATCGGAAAGCTGCGAGAGCAGTAAAATGCACTGGGTTCCAAGTTTCAAGGCGCTAAGTGCGTTGGCATCAGTAGGAGTACGATGTAATGCTATCCCACAGTGGATTTAGCCACAGTTTAGTAAAAGGAATTCAGGAACAGTTATGGCACTAGATCCCCAAGCATCAGACATGCCAGTATAAAACGTATCCGTGGCTTTGAGCGCTAGTGAGGGTACAAGTGTGTGTTGGCATGCAAGTAAACTCTACAGCAAATTACGACACTGTTAGAATCCAGTTGTTTCTATTCCATCTGCATGAGTTGCTTATCACACTGTTTGGAAAACACTGAGTACACTACCGCTCACCACAGAGCTCTGTACCCTCACCTTCCGTCCCCCGTCAGCAAATCTTTGTCATGCGTCATTGGCATCCACCTGCCTAGCTCCCAAGAGCAGTTTTAAGTTTGTAGAGTAGCTACAGATCAGATAGTTTTTCCTTTAGTTTTAACAGATGAGGTGTAAGTTTTTAGTTTTTGTATTATTTACATTGTGCATTAAATAATGATTCTATATAGGAATAACATAAACAATTCATATTTTTTCTTATATTTACTCCTTTCTTGATAACCATGAATCATTGAATATGTACACTAACATGAATAGACCTCTCATCCAATGCATTTAGTTTGAGGCAAAAATTTGGAAGTTTGTTGTACGCGGCACCAGATTCGCTGCAACCGATGTTGTTATTATTCAGCTGGATTTACAGTGCTGCAAAAACACTTTACCAAAACATAAACATAACTTTCAGTTATAAAACGGTTCATCCTTGGTTGGGAAGAGTGGTAATACTGATTTATCTATCATATGTTACGTGTACTTCCATGTACTCCACACGAGATGATCGCACCACCGTCAATAGGTTTCACACACGCCTATGCTATGAGAAGTCTACTCACGTTAGTGTACATAGTCAATGCCTGAATATCTGGACAGGCAGACATTGTTTAATCCACATTGGTCTGGGTTTACTAGACTCTTACTGCATTAAACTTTTTTTATATCTAAGTTACTTCAGGTATCTTAAACTTACTATAACATGATTTTTTTATATTTAAATATCTACATCCAGTTCTGATGCATAGTAATTATACTGCTAACCTTAAAGAATTAGCTGCATCATATTTTTTTAATGTTTTTTCCATGTGATATGCAGAATAATTAAAAAAGAGGACATTATACCATAAATTTGTGCTTATAATTAATGAGAAAAATTATTTTTTGGTTGAAACTTGTGAGAACATAGGAAAAGGTTTTGATGACCTTAAAAATATTTCATTATTATAAAATATTAGTTGATAATTTTTTTGTGACATTGGACTTAAAAATACTTTCTTAAAAAATTCAGTAAAAAACAAATTCTAAATAAATGTAATCATACTAAGGTAATCTATACTAAGTTTATCTTGCGCCATACTGTATTTAACACAGCCACAATTGACACAATGTGCATGGCTCCCATCCGTTTACAAGCCTTGTTTACTGGATCGAAGGAGCAGCTTCTTGCAGTCTTGTGTTCCAATAATTGAACAATTGTTTTTATGAAAATATTCTGTTAAAAAAATATTCCGGGGGTAGAATTCCGGGGGTAGTTTTCCTGGGGGTAGTACTCCGGGGGTAGAAATCCGGCTGGTATTTGGTTTGCTATAATGTTAATTTAGAGCACCAAATTAAATAATAATGTATTTATAAAACTGGGGGTACTTCTCCGGCCGCAAGCAAAACTCCATGCCATTTTAAGCTCCGCCCCTAGTGACATTAAAAGGACGTAGCGTTTTTTCATGGGGGTTCTTTTCCTTGGGTAGAATTCCGCTACCCCTGTAGGTTTACTAACATAGAATGTTGTTAAACAATGTTAGTTGTGTGAAATATAATTGTTGGGTAAAGTAAAAATCTAATATTGGAGCAATATTCTTCACTTTTTAATTTTCCCCAGAAACCCCATGGGGGTGAGTATCTAGGTTTACCACCATATGAGTGTTGTAAGCAAATATTAGTTAAACCCTACCTTAGTGAATGTATATACCAAATTTTATCAAGTTATGCCCATAAATGAGCGAGATACAGGGTTTTGTTGGTTTATTCCCATGAGATTGACATGGGAAATCTATTTTTGGCTTTTCTCAGTAACCCGTTAAGCCAAATTAAAATTCAAAATACTAAATTGTTTGTTCTTAAGCCCTTTTAAATGGTTTTAGTTTAAATTGTTGAATTTTGAAATTAATGTCCCAAAATGCCTAAACCCCATTTTTGACCCCTTTGAAACCCCGTAAAACCCTGTTCTCATAACCTATGATCATGCGCTGGTTCGCGAACTCATGAAAATAGACCTGATCTTACACCTTCATGCCAAATTTCATCAAAATCGGAGGTTCCCTTCAAAAGTTATCAGTACCACGGACACACACACACACACACACACACACACACATATATATATATATATATATATATATATATATATATATATATATATATATATATATATATATATATATATATATATACACATACACACACACACACACACATATAAATGAAAATTAACGAAATGGTATTTTTTGCTTCTGGGGACCTCAAAATGAAAAAATAATATGGTCCCGGGCTTATGTCTAGCCATGGCTATCACCGCAATAGCGTAATTCCTATTGTTTTTATAGTATTAGGGCCTAATTAAACGATTCAATTTAACTTATACTATATTCATATAGTATAAGTTTAATTGAATCGCACATCAGCTAGGCCTACTCCCCAAATTCTGAGGGTTAAATCATCAAAACAGAATTTGGATATAGTTTTTAAACTGCAAAAAAGAGCTGTAGGCTGTAAGATACATGTCTAGATTAAGAGCTAGAGATCACTGTGCCAAAGCCTTCAAACAACTCAACATCCTAACTGTACCTAGCTAGTATATTTACGAGGTAATCATGTATGTTAAGAAATCTAACCAACTCTCTTACAATCCTCCTTACAACTATAATACAAGACATAGACACAATAGAATTAACTGCCATTTTTCAAAACTTGTCACTGTTTGAGAGCAAACCTACGGAAGCCCTGAAGGGCCAAAG
Source organism: Neoaliturus tenellus (assembly GCA_030545055.2). Lineage (NCBI taxonomy): Eukaryota > Metazoa > Arthropoda > Insecta > Hemiptera > Cicadellidae > Neoaliturus > Neoaliturus tenellus. Next base: position 98,234,432 of record CM061535.1, read on the forward strand.
AGTACGCACACATTTTTTACACCGCCGTGTTTGAAACACGGCGAGCCGTGTTTCAAAGACGGCGAGCTGTGTTTCAAAGACGGCGAGCCGTGTTAGAAAGTCGGCGATCGCCGTGTTAGAAAGTCGGCGAGCCATGTTTGGAAGTCGGCGAGAAGTATATGAAATTCGGCGAGCATTTTGATAAATTAACTAAGACAAGACTAATAATTAAAAGCTTTTTTATTTACTCTTAAACGGATTTTCATCCTCTTGTAAAATTGAAAATAACCAAAACAATCAAATCTCTGGATCTAATCTAATATCAGATATTTAATTATATTACTCTTAATTACTTTATCAAAATACTCGCCGAATTTCAAATACATCTCGCCGACTTTAAAACACGGCTCGCCGCCTTCCAAACACGGCTCGCCGCCTTCCAAACACGGCTCGCCGCCTTCCAAACACGGCTCGCCGCCTTCCAAACATGGCTCGCCGCCTTCCAAACACGGCTCGCCGCCTTCCAAACACGGCTCGCCGACTTTTAAAGAAGGCTCGCCGTCTTTCAAACACGGCTCGCCGTCTTTCAAACTCGGCTCGCCGTCTTTTAAACACGGCTCGCCGTGTTTCAAACACGGCGGTGTAAAAAATGATCGCTTACTCTTTGGCCCTTCAGGGCTTCCGTACAAACCAAACTTTATAGGACCAAAACTTTTTCAAAAACTTCCAGCCGACATTAAAGACATCACAGACCTTTCAAAATTTAAATCCAAACTCAAACAATATCTCACATCAAAATGTTTTTACTCCATTGAGAGTTACTTCAATGCTTGGAGAATACCTAGCCTCAAGGTCTGTAAAGGAAGAGGCATAACTTCTTCCCAGGTCAGCTGAATAGCTGTTTTTTGTGTTCCGGATATGAAGCGTCTAAACTAAAACGGAAGTCAAGTTTCGTTATAATATTTACCATTACACAGCTGATTGAAAAAGAGAATGAAGCAGTCTTGCCATGGGTACGATATTTATCTAAACGACACCACATTACTCTATTTTAAATTTGGATTATTAGTTGATAACAAACCAATAATAATAATAATAATAATAATAAATTTTATTCCTCTGACAATAATTAACATTGTATGGGAATTTACATTTTAAGAAGAATTTACAAAAAGTCTTTCCATCTGTTTCACAATAAAAAGATTTACAATTCCCGATTTTTCAAGAAGATTTTTTGTTAATTTATTTAATAGTCTAAACTTTCTTCAAGTCTTTTCAATCATTTTTAAATTGCTTTTTCTTCTTTCTTTTTCTTGGTCATTACCATTAGGTAATGACCAAATTACAAATTATCAATCAAGGTAAATCTAAAACCATAAATTCTACCCTATTTTGCATTGAAATTCCTTATTTTAGTAATTGTTGAGACAAAAAATTCCCAACGCAAACGAGAACGATTGTTGTTTGCTGTTTTGTTGGCAACACTTGCCGGTAGGCGACATCCATGGATGTCGCAGAAAGTGACACCATTGCTCTTATGGGATCCGGCTCACCTGGCCCTGGCCTACAGTTACCTTGACCTAGCCTAACCTAACCTAGTCTTAAGAAGTAAACCTATCTATTCCTAACCTATTCCTTGGCTGTTGTTGCTGAAGAGGATTTTTTTTTCTTTTTTGCCACCGGCAGGCTTGGATTTTCCATGTAGCCTCGTAGTTCTTTTAATGGTTGCTGACTATTTTTATTATTAATTTGTGTTAGTGACTAGTGTTTACAACTCTGTAATGTTAAGAAAAATTTTTTTTTTATTTTGTTATTCAGACACTTGTTTCTTATCAAAGGTTGTGTTGACTGTGTTCGAAAGAAGGATTCTCTAAGGGAGGATTGTGGTGGGAGCAAGGTAAGGGATAGGTCTGTCTTCTCGGCCAGGGGCCCGTCAGGCTTATCCTATCCGAAAAGGTGAGACCACGGATGGAAGAATCCCAAGATACCAGGTAAGTTGTTAGTAGTGAGTGTTGTCGAAAAGTAAGTGGTTGTAACGTGACTGGGTTGGTTATACTAAAGTGTAATTTTGGAGGCATATAGAAAGGTATTTAACTCGTCATAGGTCTCTGGGTCATTTGACTAGTCCATGGTCCCATACCTAACATTGGGTCAACGGTGAACGACACCGGAGGTAAAAGGTAAAAGGTATAGGGAAATTTTCTAAAACCTGCCAATATATAGAAAAGTTTAGCTTTCATTTGGTTAGTACAACTGCATGTAAATTGGTCCAGTGAAAGACTCAGACGAACTGTCCAAATGTGTTTTTTACCTTACTATTTTAAATATAACTGTGTTTTGATTAATGACATTTACTTCAAAACCAATTTTAAACCAATTTTTTAGTTCTTGAAAAATATTTCACAGGTTTCATACCCCCACGACAAACCTTGATTTAAAAATATCTGACAGCGTTAGCATTGACTTTACATACTAAAGTGTATGTAAAGTCAATGGCGTTAAATACGTTACAGGTAGGGAGGGAGGATTAAAAATGAAAAACGCGTTACATAATATGTGGATGGCCCCTTTCCCTTGTCATACAGCTGTATTAAATTAATTGAATACATTCAATCTGCCTTTATGAATTCACTTTATAATCTGCCTTATTGCTTTGTTTGTTCACAAATCATTATTGTTCATAATTTCTTCGTTAGATTATTGTATTTATTGTTGTTATTCATACGTATAGTTTTCTTTTGCTCAAATAATTTTTTGTATTTGCTTCTAGTCTGTACTTGTTTTTATAGTGAAAATACTTTGCTACCACATTGTACATTGTCCTTTAGTCCTTTAAGTAACTTTATTCACTCATAACTGCAACTATTTAGTTATATTATGTAAAATAACCATGCTCATGCAATTGCTGTGTTCCTACTTTTGTTGTATTTTTGTGAAAATGCTTGTATTATCATGTAAAAGTGGCTTTGCCGTTGAAAGGAATAAATTAAATGAAAATGAAATCTTGTTTCAAGTACTCAATGTCGTCTGGTCTGTACTCTATGTTCAACTTTCGCCGCTCTCTATCTCTACTCTCTTCCGCGTCCGGTCCACCAGCTTCAGGCCAACCTCAAACCCAGAACCCATTAGGATTAGGGTACAATTCAAAATTGTTTCATGCAAAATTATTAGTGTTTATTTTATCTTTTATATAAAAAAAAAAATAAAAAGTAGGTACCCTATTATTAATATTTTTATACTAGAACATTACAAACATTGTTAGGGTTTTTAAATATATTATTAAAATCCTCCTCTGAACTTGTTTAAGAATCTCATCTTGTGTTATAATTTGGGCTATGGATGCTTATGTGTCAATTGTTTATTAAAAAGTAGTGGTGGTGTTAATGGTTGTTCAAAGGTTTTTTAAGGACAAAATACCATTAACTAGACATAGATTTAGCTCAGTGACTCCTGATGTTAAAGACATACAAAAACTTAAAATAGGTATCCATCATAACCTAGGCCTACATCTAACATTAGCATCTTCATTAGCTTAGAGTGGTAACAGAGTGGGCCAAAAAATAATCATTTTACTCTTTGGAGGAAAAGGTCTACCTAGATTAGGCCTACAGCCTAGATAATATGTAAGGTTAGGCCATTGTTTTCTCTTCATTTTAAAAGTGTTATAACTGTTACACAATGATGTTAGTGTCAGAATAAAAATTTTTTCCTATTTTATATATTGTAATTTGCTTTCCTATCGTAAAGAGGCTGTTGCCTATTCAAAGGTTAACGCGCCGACCGGTCGGTAACATGCTCCCAACGAATCTATTCTGTCGCAGTGGGGCAGCACTCCGGTGTGGACGGGAGCTATTTCGTCCGTGTTTCGTGAAGGACAGTGACTATCTTGTAGCACAATCCGTTCGTAATTGTCTTTCTGGTTCGGTTACTGTGCCTGGTGGAATTTCACTCACCTTTTGATTATATTTAATATCATTGTTCGTTATAAAAGAGTGTTCTATTATTAAATAATGGCAACTATTCTCAAGCAAGTGGCAGATGACTCCAATGCGACCACCGAGATAGTTGGTCATGGCAGAGCGGCTTTCATTGAAGGAGGGAAATGGGAATACTGACAATGAGTCTTTTTTTATCTGGTAGTAACTGAAAATACCTAAATTTTTAAAATGCACACTATTATTTAGGTAATAAATAACATATAGATTAGTTTCAATGCACTAAAATGAAGTAAAAGTGAAACAGCTATGTAATAGGCAGTCGACGGGGGGCGCCAGGTGCTGACTACTGAACGAGCGGTAACATTTTGAAAATGGCGGCAGATAAGGAAAATGTAATGGAAACTTAATTTTTAGACTTGAAATCTTCTTCAGGTAGTATAAGATATGTATTTTCCTAATAATATGTTTTAGGGTTTCTGAAAGTTATTTTCATTCCTTACAGCAGTCAATGGTTAAAGCCTAGTAACTTTTTCTAACTAGGCCTAGGACAGCTAATTTGGACAGTCTTGGGCTAATTATTTGTGACGAAGACATCATAAATGTAGAATTAAGAAAACGGTTAGTTTAAGATCCTTTTTTTGTCCAGGTCTAGGTAGTTTATATGAAACAGCATTAGACCTATATTTAAATTCTTCTGAGAGAAGCTCTATTTATTCACAAACTATTCTGTTGGGCCTAGATCTATGCCCAAGTTAGGCACACTATATTTATGATTCTTCAGTTTAACCCTCTGAGCGTTCAATATAGCACCCCTGTAGACTATGCTCATTTTAATCCTTTTAATAGACATTGTGTTATTTGTTTCAGTGAGTGTAACAATTTATGTACAGTAGAACCTCGATAGTTTGACTCTCGGTTGTTCGACACTCCTTATAGTTTGACACTGTCCTTTACTACTTAGCATATCAGTAACGACTGATAATGTCCTTGTTGAGAAGTGACAAAAGTGAAAATAAAAACAAAATGGTGAAAGGTTTTCATTTTTGCTACGTTATAGTTCAAACAAGCTATGTTTTCATTAAAATTTAGTATTTTCTAAATTCAACTCATGATTTTTATGCTCCCTGTAATAAAAATTCCCATATACTCCCTATAGTTAGACTTTTTGATAGTTCGACACTCTCTAAGAAATAGTCGAACTATCGAGGTTCTACTGTACCTACAAACTGCATTTTATCCTCATTACTCCTTTTACTAGACGTTGTGTTACTTGTTTCAGTGAGTGTACCTCTTTACCCACTTACCAGGCAAACCGGAGATTCTGAAATGGCCCAGATACCAGGGAGAAGAATCAGAAATGTTATCTCAAGGCGGCCATCAAGACCAAAGAAGCAAAGATTTCCACATACAAGCGCCGAACCAGTACGTGACCTTTACGTAGTGGCAAGGCGGATATTGTTAGAAATAGAAGATCTACCGGACAACGATAGCGATAGCGATTAACCTAGCTATCATAAAATTAGGATGTGTTATTATATTTCATTGAAATAAAATTTTTACATTTTAAATCTTGTTTCCTAATTTCGTCAGTACTTCTGATAGGGGTCTTGTATTAATAAATATTAAATACAGGTTACTTTACCTCAGTCCTTTGTCAGCTTTTGTGTTAATCCTACAGGACTACCACGGTTTCAGAACTACCTTTCCATCATCAGGTCAAATTTCAAGACGGTAAAAGCTCAACATGTCTGTCGTCACACATTAAAAAATTACTCTGAGACATTCACACACACACGAGAAACACAATACGAACGGAGTATCGTTGAAGAAGTTGGACAGTGTGCAAAAATGTATGTCCGTTCGTATCCTGTTTCTCGTGTGTGTGTGAATGTCTCAATGTAATTTTTTAATGTGTGACGACAGACATGTTGAGCTTATATTGTCTTGAAATCTGACCTGATGATGGAACGGTATTTCTGAAACCGCGGTAGTCCTGTAGGATTAACACAAAAGCTGATAAAGGACAGAGGTAAAGTAACCTGTATTCAATTTGTCTAATCAGCTTTGGAGGCTATTTAACATGAAAAAATAAATATTAGTCAAGTTTCAATTTAAAAAATTAAAATGTTGACCAACTAAAAATAAGACAAAATAATTGTGATGCCAATTGTATACATGGAAACTCAGAGTTACCTTTATTATTTTCTCTCATAAAATTAGCCAAATTTGATGTGCAAGATATAGCTTATGTAAAACAATTAGCAATGATAATTTCTGGCCATGGTTTGTGTTTCATTACAAATTTAATGAATATATTTTTATATAGTAACGAATAGCATAATATCAAACAAATATTTAATTCACGGGAAACTATGCGCCTTCTCCACATTGAGAATAGACTGATCAGTCTTGACTTGTAAGATCTGACATGGCATTTGTAATTTATTGATTGACATTTTTCTTGAGATCATATCAAAGTACTCAAATGATAAGAAATAATTTCAAGACATTGTGTTGACACATTAAAGCCAAAAATTTAACTTTCTTCTTTTTAATTTTATCTCTATACTATATTCACTAGTACTGTATTAAAAAAAGATCTAATGCTTTATAAAGAAGAGGAAGATTATTTTAAACAAATAAACCCAACATAGCCTAAATATCACTACTAGTTCCCTCAACCATCCTTATTTAAACTTCTAAGTTGTATCATCACCCTGATATGTCCAAGGGGTGCCATTGCAAGTCAACATTTATCTCCAAATTGCGAGTACGAGACTGCCTGAGTTTCTTTACTTTTAAACATAATTTTATTGATTGCTATTGTTTATTTAAGATTTGAGAATCCTGAACCTAGTTAGTATCACTGTCATTTAGTTATGGATGGGTATAATGAATATTCTATATTGCTTAAAACTACAGTAACCTAAACTTCAAACTGTAGATGGTACCCATGTGTCAAAAATTGCTAACCCCTGCGAAACTCAGTAGTTTACGATATAAAATAACAAAAGGCTCATTAAACCAGCTGTTGTTCCTTGGGTTGTAGGCCTATTACTTCATTAATATCTGAAACAGGGTTCTTATGGTTCTTGAAATTTAACCTTTAGCCCTATGAAGGACTTGAAAAGTAATGGAATTTCATAATATGCATTATGGGCTTTGAAAAGACCTTAAATTTTGTTGGATTATTTGTTTTGTAGTATTTTTAAGAACAAAATTTTAATGTTAACTCAAATTAAATATTGCATGTATATTTAATATCTCATGTGAAAATTGTTATAACAATTTAGAAAAAAATCTATTTTCTTTTGTTTTCTCGTATATTTATTTTGTTGATACTTGGATAAAAATTCAGGTTCATGCATAAACGGTGCCAAAATCTTTTATTTTTTATCATGTCATAATAAACTGTGTAACAAGGTTATTTACTTGATGAGTTATTGGCTGAGTGTAATTAAGTTATTTACCAATAACATATATTGGACTCTGAAAATTGAATTTTCAATCCTTGAACATTCAGGTTTTTTACCCTGTGTGAGGCCCAGTGACACCGTTTTATTTCTGATAGGTAAACTATATGCAAAGAACAGAGACAGTTCTTACGTGTAATCCTACCAAACAGATGTAAATGGGAAAAAATATATCAATATCAAAGAACACCCCTTTAAAATCATGGGAGTTCCTTGAAAAGTTGATGGGGTTTGTTTACTTTTTTGTAAGAACCCTGTTGAAAGAATTTGAACCCTCCTCTGCAGACACTTTATTCTTATAATTCAATTTTAATTTATTCAATTATTTAGTATAAGAAAGATAAGAATCACAAAATTACCCACCTTTATTGTCAGCCGGTCCACAAAGAATTAGCTGCCATTGTGTCCATTGTCACTCGCAATACTGACTTGGTTATTAGACTCAAGATAACTTTGGAGTTGGTCATAATAAGGCTGTGCTGAGTCAAGTAGTAATACTGTACTCCACAATAAATTATCTGTCACTTGAATGTAATAAGTTATTTATTGTACTTTTGTTTAGTTTCTATTTAATTCAATTTTCATAAAACAATCCCCCTATACTAGGGTATTATTAATAATTGCAGGAAAAGAAGCGTAGGCATGCAGGTCTGCTGTGTTGGAGATAATTTTTGGTGACCTGTCAATACTTGTCTGTCATTCTAAAAGCGGTAGAATCCCTATGGACAACAATTGGAAATGAGCAATAAAACAATTACACATCACACATCTTTTATTGTGTACATTTCAATATACAACATATCGGATCGGAATTCATCATAAAAAGTTTAAGTAAGCTCGGAGATACTGATTAACGTAAACCGGGTAGATCCTGAACCTGAAGACGAGATGAATCTCCTAATCTGAAATGTTATATGTCCTTACAACTAGTCAAGTCAGTGTATAATACAGGGAAGTGATGATCAGTTCATTTGCGCTCTAATATTCTAAGATCGGATCGGATCGTCCAGCACACATACATCGACACAACACAAACTGTTGTACTGGGGGCTCTGGTCCTCTCCGCGCCACGCGGTTGCGATGGTTGCGGTTGTGGATCCTGCGGTTGCGGTGTCTCCAGGTTGTCTCAAGGGTGATTACAGAGAGGTCAGGTCGGCTGAGTTGGTCATCCTGCGACGCAGCGCCGGCACGTCGTCCTCTATCCGGACCAGCAGCCGCATTTTCTGGAACAAAGGAAACTTCTGAATTCGACAAGAAAGACCTTCACTTCATCCCCTTCCAGTCAACACATATATAAAAAAAATTTTATATGACATAAATGCTATATCCACTCAAATTAATACAATCCACTATCGTTCATCCAACTCGGTGACATTGGAACTCCCTTCATTTTAACTGATGATCGGATATTTATTACTATTTTTTTCCTACAAGAAAATAATGTTCACGTTTTAGTGCTTTCAACCTCAAATTTGTTATACCCACAATATAGTAATGTATCACATTTTGCATCACTTGTCACATGACGCTTTCCATAATCTTGCATCCCACGATGTGGTTGAGTGGCCGTGTTAAGTAATCGCACGGAAATAAGGATGATGGGTAGACAAAGGTCTTTATGTCTATATCGGGAGTGCACCTTTGTTATGTGGAATGTCAATTGACTGTTATATGAGTGAAAAGGGGGGGAAAGGTATGTATATCTATCGCGGATAAACTTAAAGCTATTAAAAGAATTGGTGCCGGTTAGTGGCAAATAGATGTCTATGGAATATGGAATAGGAACACTATAAGGATCTTTATTTCCTGCATTGGTTTTTTATTCCTATGGATTCAATGTTACCCATCTTCGAAGTTTCAGTATCTTATTTTCAGAAAATCTCTTGTGCTATCTCATTAACAATAGTGAATATAACCATAATTGGTTGCCATAACAGCTAAAATAATGACTCACTACGGACCCTGCTTCATAAGAATTTTTCGACATCCGAACTGGCATTCCGATGAACATTAGTGCACATTAGTTCTGATGAACTAGAGTGCACTTTCGTTTAGGAGTTACATGACCTATATATACACCATATATTTTTTTTGAAGGATATGCAAAAGTATCAAATTAAACTAAATTTTAAACAAAAACGGTGTTCTTAAGGTATAACAATAAAATTTTTATTTGTTGTATCTAGTTATATTATAGCAAAACAAAACGTTGGGGGGGGGGGAGGGCTCTATCAGGTACTGTTTTCATCATTAAAGTTCAGCGTTGCGCCGCCGCCCGCCAGTCTGCGATTGTATACGTGGCTGGTACCTTACGGAGAAGGCAGTGGCAGGGGCCCACGAGGTTTTAACTACTTCATATAAGAACATTATTTATAACAATTATTTTACTGATTTTACTCAAAAAGCAAAAGTAGTATAAGAGGTCGATTAAAAAAATATTCCCTTTGAAATTTTCTTTGTTTGACTATGTGCGCTCTTCCTATGAGCCTTTCAAATTATATCACAATATTTCTTAATTTTCTATTTACATGATACTTTATTTTTTTATGTTGCAAGGAATTTTCTTTGGTATTAACAGCAGTATACAGATTTTACCTTTCTATATTAAAATTACCTCCAGCACTAAATAAATTTACATACAATATAAATGGTATATTTTTCTATTTGGCAGAGAAAATTATTGCTCAGTGTCACATCGTCCTATGTGCTGGCTCAAAGTCATTAAACTGCATTCTTCCTACAGTAAATTGGCAGTTTATGATCCAAGTAAGACTTTTAAGATAAAACATTTAGACTGATTTAGAGCCTCCCCAACTTTAGCTGATGATGGCAAAACCACAGTTGACTGTTTTGACATTGTGTTCTCAATTTTCACAATTGGCTGTGATATCATACCACTCCCTTGCATACTTTTAGAAAAGTTTGGTTGGGTTGATCTTTTGCATTGGCTAAAAACTGATCACATTTTTAAGTTGATCATATGATTATGAGAACAATAGAATTGGTTATAAATTTCGTGAATTGGCACAATAAGTTATTTGATACTGACTCTTAATTTGAAGTGTTTTGACGTTATGTCTATGTGCAGACAAATTGAAATTATAATTTCTATGATAACACAATGACTATAAATTTCTGTTGTTTAGCAATGCCAGTAAACATAAATTTTAGCATGATTTGTTAAACATTTTAATACAGTACCTCGGCCTATATTTTTATATGCTTTTAAATCGACCGTTGAAATCTCCTTTAACAAAATATTTTTGTTGGTAGAATTCTTCCAGTGTTGCCGTAGTTAGAAGATTAATGGATTTGATCCATCGTATTGTTGGCCGGCCAACTATATCCATCCGGCAAACTAAAACTACTGCTTAATATTCTAAATCTATGAAATTTGGAAACCAGACTTTAAGTTTTTTATTTCCATGAGTAAAGATTAAGTAAGCATTCAGACTTAGACACTTTGCAGACAAGTAATATCTCCTAGACTAGAATAAGGTTTGAAAATGTATATTTTTATTCATTTTCTATTATTTTAGGTTTGATAGTTTCAATGCTTTGTGACATCTTGCCTTTCTCATGTTAAATGATTTGTTCATTTTTTACATATTTTTGAATGAGTAATAACAATTTAGTTGTTTTAAATCAGAACATTAGAAGTATGAGACAACATTTTAATTTATTCATTTACGATTAAGAATCTGCTAATAGGTAATGATATCATTGTTTCAACTGAAACATGGATTAGTAGGATTGAATTAAATAATTTAAAAATTGATTATGGCTATCACATTTTTTATAAATGTAATGAAGATTATAGAGCAGGAGGTACGGTGGTTTACCTTCTTGATTGTTATTAGTGCAGTGGAATCAGGGAAAGTTCTGATATTATATCAGCCGATGCTTTACAGCTCGATCTCAAAGTCTGTTACCTTGAGAGCTTTACATTGTTTGCTGTCTATCGTCTTCATTCTAGTTTATGCTCAGATTTTATCAATGATATTGATAAAATGTTGACAGGGTTAGATTGTCAACATATTGTATTTGTAGGTGATATGAATATTGAAATTTTAAGCCAATCAGCAGATGTTGATAATTTTTTTGTAGGGATGTTAAGTGATAATGGGATGTAAAGCTTAGTCAATGAACCTACTAGGATTACTGAAAATTCGCCCACTTGGAAAGATCATGTCTTTCCATATATACGAATACTGAGTTCATTACTCATGCTCACCATTGGAATCTTGTAAATCATAAGATTTAAGAATAAATTAAAATCTGTTACCGTATTGAAGTCGCCAGGAGTTTTCATCCAGGCGTAGATCATGTAGCCGGGAATACAGAGCATGGAGGAGAGCGCTGTGCACCACCCGAGCACATGACTCCACCAGGGGTACTCGTAGTCCAGGTACTTTATAGGGGTCCACTGTATCAGGTTGAAAATGAAAACACCCTGAAAGGATAAACATATAATATCAGAGTGGGTGAAATCATTTATGGTTTACAGCATGAGTTCTAACCACACACAAGATTCTTAATAAATCATTGCTAATTACTAATAACTTTGTCGAATATTAAGAAGCAAGGCGGCTAACTTGAAAAAAGATCAGTATGATCAGATTTGGATTCAATATGTCTTAGGCAATAAAAGATTATTTTCTGTTTGTTTAAAGATTATCTTAAATTAATAATTCTGTTTGTTTGAAGGTAGTGAGCTCTATTTACATAACAACACAAACAGAACTTACAATGCAGATAACCGGGGTTGTAAACGTCCAGCAAAACTTCCATACACCTATTGGGTAGTAGCCGATCATTTCCTTGATGCCGTCATAGAAGCGGTTGACCCCGAATGCCCAAGATACAGCGATGCACTCGAAGAAGATGAGGAACAGCAAGGAGAACCCACTGACCGCGTAGGAATCAAGGATTTGAAACACGTACATACCACCCTGAAAAAGGAAGCCAGTTAAGATTGACACATTTGAATTATATCGGGCTTGAGCTTTTTATTGAGAGTTATTTATGTCTACTGAAATTGAATGATCAGTTCAAATCAATATGAATTCCTGAAGGCTTTAGGTACCAATTCTTACCTGGGAGATGCTTGAGAATAAAGTATAATCAATAAGATTATATTGATTTGTATAGTAGCCTGGATTGCTGAATTTATGAGATTTACTTACTTCATACAATCCTTAGTTGTGAATGGCGTACACGTGTTTCGGCTTTAAGCCATCTTCAGTGCCTTCTAACATTCATACAGGTTGCCATCAAATTGTTAAAATATCTAGTTCGCCGCAGCAGAAGTGAGACCCACATGGGCAAAGGGTTGCAATGCAGTGCATTTTTAACTGATTGTTTAAGTGTTATGTGTCGTTTTTGTGTATATTTAAACTTTTGACACGGCTTCATCGCCAATATCTTTTAACAAGAATCATGAATCAAGAATTTATTTTCAACAAGGACAAGTATGATACATCTTGTATAGTTGACGTCACATTTTTTAGGCTTATTGAGGCTAATGAATCAATATAAAAAACATTAAAATAGGCTACAATTAATTAACACTGAAAGACAATAACATTTCTTTAGAATTTTAAGAGTGAAAGACAAGAAATTGATAACAACTTGATTTGACAATCGATAACAACTTAACAATTAGATGGCAACCTGTATGAAGATGGCTTAGAGCCGAAACACGTGTACGCCATTCACAACTAAGGATTGTATGACACAAATAAATCTCATTATAATGAGATTATAATTCTTTCAATTCTTCCTTGAATTATAGAGAAATAATTAATAATGCATTGTTCATGGACACAATAAAAAAAACAACTGTGATACTATTATTAATCTTGCTCCGAGAATATCCAGATGAAGAAAATAACCCAGATTCAAAGTGTGTTTAAATTAAATGTAATGTAAAATATCTTCCCCCATTAACATGTAGTTTTATTAAACATTACAATTACGATATCTTATATTTTTAGTAATTTGGAGAAAATACTGAGAGATTCAGTCAGGGAGTGATTTTAGATTATTTTCCTCTTACTCGAAGGTTATTAATAAAATAAGAAGAAATTATATTATTTTAACAGAACTGACATTTATTTATAAAAACATAAATATTTATAATTTACTAAAAAAACTATTGATGGCTCACATTAACCTGCACAATAACTTTGATACCCTAACATTGAAAAAATTCATTATAACCTTTTTTTCTAAACTTTCTAACTCAAAGACATGTAATATATCATTATATTAAAAGGGTTCCGCTGTCAAGATTAACTCGTCCTGCAAACCGGGCCTTACAAGTTTAAGCACGTCAGAAGGTTTTTTGGTTAAGATTTCGTTTACTTCCATGAAAATATTACCTCTTAGATCAGTATAAAATAAATTTCAGCATTCAGTATCAGTACTGCTTAAATTTTATAACAAAGTGTGTGAGTTATAAATTAGTAAGTATGATCACAGATAAATCTGCATTCATTGCGCTTAGAAACCATTAGTAATGCTACATATTTTTGGATGTTATGATATTTGTTTTTGCATCAGAGTTATTTATGTCTACTGAAATTGAATGATCAGTTCAAATTTTTATTATGCTTTGTAAATAAAGAGATTTTGATTATTCTTGAAGGTTTTAGGTCCCAAAGCTCACCTGGGAGATGCATGAAAAGCCGACTAGATAAGAAATCAGGCACACTATTCCGATGAACAGCTCCTTTCTTCGTCGTAGAAGTTGAGGCCACTCATCCACCATCGCTGTTATGAAACCTTCCATCGTGCAGAACTGAAATAAGATAATGTTTAGCAAGAGGATTAAGTTATGTTAGGCTAACTGTATTGTCTCAGATGTTGATGACACACTCTTATCCGTATTTTTTTTTATATGCTTTGATCTAAAAATATTGACCATTGAAAAATGTTTAAACATTGAAGTTTGAGTAACTGATATTAGTTCAATGGGGTTCATTTTCTACACTGTTTCGTTTTAAAACCTAAAGTACACGTTATATGATTCCATTGTTAAACTTCTTCTTGACTTATGATTTTATCCTATCCTAAGAAAGTGGTATTTTAATAGTGTTCAAGTAAAATCTACTCAAAGTGATTTTACAAGTTATAAAAAGTTCATCAAGAAAATTTTATGGGTTTGGACTGCTTTCCCAAAAAGAATTTATGTAGTACAAATCTCGTTAACAAAATGCCTCTGGCTTAGGTAGATATGAGCAAAAAATAAAAGTTTTCTTTTAAGATTAAATTTGTTACTAGTTATGTTTAAAATTATGAGGTAGAGAAATGAATTCCGAAACTTTCCAACATAGGTTTGTCACTAAATTATATTCAGTAAATTTGACAGCAATATATTGAGACTTGAATTATTATATGATTGATAAAAACCTAGAAAAAAAATAAATAATCACAAGTTAATCATTATATTTGTAGTAGATTCACTAATATATTGGTAGAAAGAAAATAATTTTGTTCCGTCCAATAGGATCGAAAAATTGTTTGTGTTCATTCCCAAGAAAGAAAAATTACATAAGTACATAAAAATGATCACATGAATCTTATATTGAAACTCAACCCTATCTTTATGGTTAGTGGTTTATATGTTATACCTGACTGTCCAATCCTATGAATAGGATCATTATGAAGAACAGGCAGGACCAGATGGGGGCGCCGGGGAGCTGAAGTACTGCTGAAGGATAAGCGAGGAACGCCAACCCTGGACCCGAGGCGGCCACCTCCCCCACGGGCTTCTGTTGCTCGTGGGCCATGAAGCCCACCACCGAGAAGATGACAAACCCCGCGAACATACTCGTGCCGGAGTTGATGCAGCAGACGATCAGGGCATCTCTGCAACAACCATAGTAGTAGCAGTTTAAGGGGTTTAAGGGCCACTGAGTGACTTAACAAGAGTATTGTGACGTGAGGTGATGTCAAGACCAACAAGTGATAAATTCTCATACATTTTCAGGGTCACGGGAAAATCTAATATTTTTGGCACATGCAGTTTTTCAAATTTGCTCAGAGTTCCCAAGGTAACCAGAAAAATAAAAATTAGGGCAAAAGTTGAAAAACTGCAAAAAATATATTTTGCGGTGTCATTGACCTTAATCATGTCATTCATTGCATCGTTAATTGTTGTCGTTGATGTGAATTGGATGATTTCATGTGAGATTTTTATCACTTGCTGGCTTTGTCCTATCGGTTTGGTAATTTCACTTCCTGCACTGATAACTTGGGATGGCATTTAGAGGTACTATAATTGCAACCTGTTCTGAAACCGACAAACTCCTACTACTACCGAGTGGCATGGTCAATAGAGGACATATCTTAAAATCTAACCAAAGTAGCAGGGTGAGAATGACCCATCAAAGATCACAACTAGTCAAAAGGATAATGGACTCAATAAAGAATTTTGTTATATGAAAAACAACTTGTAGCCCAAAACCAAAATATTTGTGAGAGTACATTTTCCTTTTGACTTAGTCATGATCTTTGTCAAGACAACAGACTTGATCCATCACAAGACAACGTGATATCTTCCAAGATCACGACTAAGTACTTTGAAGTCAGTAACTTTAAAGGAATGGAGAAGGGAAAAATATGTGTAATCCAAAAGTCTATTTAACTCATAATAAAATTAATTTCAAATGTAAAATTAAATTGTAATATTGAGTTCTCAAAAACTTTCCATCATATTAAAAGTATTATTTACACTATATCTTAAAAAGGTTTGGAGTATTTAGTGGAGATAACAAAATCCCAAAGATAATTCCTTATTTGAAAGGTTAAAGCAATTGAACGGAATAATGTTGACACCTAGTGGTCCCACGAATATTGGTGGTCTGTGCCCTAACTTAGCCTACTGAGGGATACAAACTTGTAAACATTGTTGGTGAATTTGTTGTAGCTTCCAAGTGCAACCAGTGTTCCCAGACCCAGACCGTAGGAGAAGAAAATTTGGGTAACTGCATCAATCCATACCTGAAATAGAATTGTTAGGATCATTCTTGGAAACCTGAAGGAGCTTGTATACAAGAATATGAAAATTGAACTTAAGTCAAATGAAGTTCGGCAGTAAATTGAAGTTCTAGCATAGGTTGTCCATGTGATTAATTTTGAGCAGTGCCACTCTGAAGATCACCAAATAGGCATATTTGCCTGATAAGATGTTAAACAAACAGATTCGAAGACTTGCCATAAACAGTGTGATCGAAAAACTTACTTTTTATAACTATCAAATTCACAGTGATATTAGATGACCATATACACTTTACTTTATAGCTTAAGTTTATCGTTTCTTAATATTCAACACATTATCCATTCTTTTATGTAAAATTTTCAATATATATAATTTTTTATGATTTATACAATACGCTTTCAGCATGAGATGTCTACATAAACCAGATGAAAAATGAATGTAATGCTCTTCAAGTCCTCAAAACTTCTTTATGGTCAAAAGTTCTGGATAGAAAAAGAATTTATATTTTAATGGAATAAGTTACCTCGGATTCCGCTAGCTTGGACAGGTTGGGGCTAATGTAGAAGTATATTCCTTCTATAGCCCCTGGCAAAGTGATTCCACGAATCAACAGCACCGTAAGCAGAAAGTATGGGAACAGGGCAGTGAAATAAACCACCTGCAAAGTCATTCAATCTTAATAACTGATAACACAAATTGGGTTACAATAACATTCTGTTAACTAAACAAGCAAATGTATAAAAATACAGCATACAAGTATATATGTAAGTGATCTACATTCTGTATATTTGAGCTACTTGTTGTGTATGTATTTTTTGTATTATAAAAACTGTGTGTTTTCCTAAATGCTTCAAACAATTTTCCAATGGCTTATTATTTTAGACCATATTTAAGAGAGCAATATGTAAGTCTGAGTTTTAATAAAGAAAGATTAAATTATCTTCAAAACGCATGAGAACCCCTTGCCAGAAGTACCCCATTTTAATGTAGATTTCACCCAATATTATGTGCACGAATCTCATTTTAAAATTTTTTGTCAGCGTCAGAGGCAGTTCACTAGAAATAATATTCTACTAAAAAAATGAAAAGTGCATGTAGATAAGAAATCAGTGCAATATCAGATTAAATCAAACCGTTAAGTAAGTATCAGAAAAATACAATTTGTTTGATTGAAACTCAACGAAGAACTTAATGTACAATTAAAAAAAGGGGAGGGCAGTAAAGATGATCTGTAATTTATACATGTGCTGAAAAACAATATACAATTAAGTTTACATTATTGGGAAATTTAATTTTGTTTTAATTTCTTAGTGTTTCTTGTCTCTTTTTTTATTATATATACTCTTTTTTTGTATTTTACTTTTAGAGTAAGCTTTGTATTGTTAATCGACTATTTTATACTGACACTATTCAGAAATGTATCGTGTACATTCAAATGAATGAAGAAATTTTAATTTGGATTTGAATACATCCAGGATGGTTCCAGATTTTCTAAGATGACCATAACAGAAACTTATTTCCAAAAGAATACTATCTATTCTGATATAGTTTCTTATTCTATTTGGCGTTGTTAAAGAATAAATAAATCCATGAGCTATAAAGAGCCCATAAGAGAGAAAAGCAATGTACAGAGTTCATTATCATCGACGTGGACTATTCCACAGTTCAGAATAATTGAAGGAAAAAATTCTTAAATCATGTTGGTGTAGTAATCATCCAGATGGACTTGGAAACAATGGCAGGAAATCACAGGGTTCGAATCCCTTTTTGCCAAAAGTTTTTGCCCAATGGACTGAGGTGGCTCACCCTTTACATTGTCCAAAACATTTTTCAAGTCTGGATTTGGTCTGGCAGCTGGCATAGCTGAGAGACATAGCGAAATAGTTCAGCTGCTAAAAATTGTTGTTCGTTTAGCACCACCCAGGGAGTACGTGCAACTTTAATGGAATGCTGCGCACGCAAACAACGTCACTGCCCACTGAGTGCTTTCCCCAAAGGATTGGCCAGTTTGCATGGCTTAAGTGAAGCTGAGCTGCAATGGATTAGCGACCTGGATTTAGCGCTATAATAGAGAAATATAACTTTTGTTTTAGTGTTTAGTGTTTAGTTTTTACATATACTGACTCAGGTGCCCTGTACCGCAGAATTTATTTTCCTATTCTTAAACCTTGGTGGCTGGCTAAATGAGCCATACGATATAAATATAGTCTGGATTTGAAGTGTGTGAGTCAAAGTAAGACCAGAAAGATGCTGATAACTTCTTAGAAATAATTTACCTTGCCAGTCCATTTGACCCCCTTCCAGATGCAGAAGTAACACATGACCCAGACCAGCAGCAAGGTTCCTGCCAACTCCCATCGGATGTTGCCCACGTGTTGGACTCCTTCAGAGATCTGCAGCACCCGCCGCCTGCCGAGGAGAGATCATCAGAACATGTCATTGTTTATCACACAGGATGATCAACTTAAAACGTTCCAAACTTCATGTGGTTTTCAGTAGTTAAAACTAAACAAATATGCAATCTAAATCCGCGTCCTGTATGCCCCATGACATGTTAACACTATTTGAGGTACTCGTAACTTGGCACTCATAAGTATTCCAAGACACAAATGCTTGTGAATTGGACAAACTTATGTGTTAATGTAATGTAATGAAAAATACCCAAATCGCAAAGATCAAATGGAGAAACTTACGTTGTTATTATAAAATCGTTTTTGAAAACAATTTTTCCTTTTGTTGTTGTCCAACTTAAGCTTTTTAGGTTCAAAAACAAAGTTAAATAGTTGTTTTGTTGTGAGAGTTTTATAAAAAATTTTATTTTGAGATTTTACAATTTTCAAATGGCTGCCATGTTGAAAGAGTAGGTATACAAGTAAAAAAAAATCAGGGTACTGCATTGGCATAGACAACAGTTAGTTGTGTTAAGTTTTAACTTATTATCTCAAATAATTTTTAAGATAATAAAGGATTAAGACAATTAAATACTGACAGACTTCTAAGATGGGACAGGGCATATAATTACTGTATTATTAATTTCTTGCCTTTAGTTGAGAAGTAGGTCGGACAGTTTAGGCTGAACAACCTGTGTACTTAAATTAAGCTACATTATCTAGTGGTCTAACATTCATGCATTAGTTTCATGAAAAAATATTGTGAAAAATGGTCCGCTTTCATGAGCCAGGGAACTATTGTGGTTAATGCCTGTAAGAGCAGGAAGTTTACTTATATGAAATTATTTCATGAATTAGATATTGAAAAATATGTTGAGGATGATTAATTTTTTAATTATAATTAAGTGGAATGGTTTGTAAGATAATGCTTAAATAAAGACCAGTATACACTTTTTATTCATGAATTGAAAGAGTTACTGATAGATACAGTCTTCCAAAATATTATCTTGAATCATTTAAAAATATGGTTTTAGTCCTAAGTATCATTTTGTTGGTTAGAAAGTAATGAAAAGGTTACAATAACTCTGGTATTTTCTAAATTCTAATGACTCCACTGCACTAAATAAAATGTTCTGATATCTCAGAGAGGAATACTCTCAACAGTTTTCGGCAGGTTAGAATAAATTTCAATATTCAAGCTGCTCCACACTCTAGTTTATTTATTTATTTAATTATTTATTATCAGTTTGAGCAAAAAGAAATTTTGATCTTAATCTGAACAATCCCTGAGTAAGACGGAAAAGCGTTTTGATAAGCTTGAATGTTTCTTACTCCCAAAACTCCTTGACCGGGTCCGTGAGCATCTTGGTTGAGACGTTTTGGTTGTTTATCGCGCAGTACGTGTTGTAGGCTGTGTTGTTATAGCTGACTTTCCAGCACGGCAGGTCCTTCCTCTCGTAGGCGCTCACACAGTACTTGGTGTTCCAGTAGTTGTTGCAAGTTCTCCAGGGCACATCTACGCAATCATTACAGTTGAATTACTCATTTTCAAATGCTTCAAACGATTGATCATAATTTTATTGGAAAATGTTAATTAGGTTATATTCCAAAATACCATAATAGAAATGATATAGTTTTGTTTAGGAATCATACAATTGCCTGCTTCCAAAATTATTAACAAATTTTATTTCATAAACAAATTGAAATTAAACTTTGGAGCTTCCTTATTTGGTTTTGTGTTTCAATGTCAGAATTCTAAACCAAGGGCGGCTCGTGAGCTTTTTAGCACCTGTGCAAAGACCAAAATTTGCCGTCCTGGCCACTTTCCAACACCATGCCATTCCCGACCCCCCCCCCCCCCCGCGATAACCAGACCCCGAATGAAAAACTCTGGAATTGCAGAAGTTAAAACATATTGGGAAGTATTTATTTTTGAAGTAGTAAATTATTTCTATTAATTCATAATGTTATTCTTCTTCTTATTTTATCCTTTTACATTTTCGGTATTCTTCACCACTTAATTGTTTATGAATCGTTGATACTTGATGGATACAGCTCCAATTTTTCCAAGCAGATGATGCCAAACATATATACATAAAATGTAATTTTTAGTTTTTTTTTTTTGTATCATTCCATATAATAATTGTATCACATTATTAAGTATCTTTAGGTAAAGTACTAAACAGTTTAACAATCAAATTGATTGTCTATTCGAAGAATAGGCTTTAGAGTGAATCATATTACGAATGTAATGTCTGACGATTACTTTCGATGGAAGTCATGGATCAGTCTCAAATATCGGTTGAATATTCTTTATGCAATTTTTAAGGCTTAGTTCGTTTTTGAAAACATTTTGTTGGATATTAATCAAATTAACCTAAAATGTAACTTTTTAATTTTCCCCATAAGAAATGCATTGAAGGGATTTTTAGTCGTCGGTTTTTTGTTTACATTTTGGCAAAGACATTTGCGAGTCTTAAACAATCAACGCTAAGACGTTTTGATTGGTCTACTGACCGGCTCAATTCCAGTCCATTCCAAATTATTGGATTCAGAACAGAACCGAGAATGGGAGCGGAGTGAAGTAGTCTCATAAACAAAAACAAAGTTGTTTATCAAGGATCAAATTTTTTGAATGAGACAGTCCCTAATGCAAAAGTTTATATTTATTCTTCAAATAAACGCTTACGGGAGGTACGAGTGTACTCCTAGTTTACCCTTTGATACACCAACTATAAACCGTATAGTTTAAATAGTATAAAACTGTGCTATTGTTCTGTCTAAATAATAATACATTATAATTTTTAGGTACTGGCCTTATTGAACCAAATCCTTTTTGAGCGTTTGCTCTTATACTCTGTCTGTATACAAAATATCTTGTGTGTTTACAATCAGCTAATTAAAAGCTTGTAAAATAAATTTACTGTAAATGTTTGAAAAAAAGACATTTTTTATTTAAGAAAGTAATATTACATTAAAGTAAATCAATTCTGCCAATATAGAAAATTTTAGCCTTCTTTTAGTAAAAACATTGTGTAAATCGGTCCATAGAAGTTTCAGACAAACTGTCCAAAGGATTGAAAATGTTGGAATTTTCCTCCATGCAAATGTGTAAATCCTTAAATCTCCATAAGGAAAATGTTTCATTTTTGACAGATTTAACGTAATTATTTTCTAAATACAAATAAAAAATGCTAATATAGGACCAAAAATTTTTTATTTATTTATTTATTTTTTGTACAACCCGCATGTAAATCGGCCCAGTGGAAGTCTGAGACGAACTGTCCAAAGATGTTTTTCCCTTACTGTGTTAAATATATAGATATGTCAAATCATAACTTGATTTAAAACATGAACTGTTTTTAAACAGGGTGTCTTAAAAGTCCGTCACCAAATGTCATAATATGGCAAATTGGGTCAAAATAAGCAAAAAAGTTCATGTGAAGGTACATCAATCCGTTCCTGAAATAAAAATTATTAAGTGGAAAAAATAAAATGGAGCATATCTGGGTGAATATGCATATTAGGACATACCTTCGTATGACTTTTTTCGCGTCATGCGCGCCACGTTGCTAACGCGTCCGTCCGCGTTGGTATCGCTCAGCGTCCGGCTAACGCGGACTCGCCGACATTATTATCCGTACGACTTGCTCCATAAGAACTTCATTGCCGGGTTGGAGCGTTCATTCATTCATTCATTCATTCATTCATTCATTCAATGGGGCGGACCTAATCCCAAGGCGCGTCAGCCGCAAGGGCTATTTGCGCTCCCCTAATGTAGTTTCAGAGCTCATCCCTGTTTAGGGTTGGGGCGTTATCAACGAGACTCTATCAACGTTATTAGCGCTCGTATGACATGGCCCTACGACGTAAATTCAAGTGGTTATAGCAACAGGCAACTGAGTGCACAATGTTGGAACGAGGTTGGGGAGCCCATCATTCATGCACGCGAGAATCAAAATAATAATGGTTCCCCATCGTCTTGGATTCTTCCGATAATGCCTACTCTTTGATAATATCTAAAATGTGCAAATAGAAGACACAACGTAACTGGATGGTGTCCATCTTTGAAATAAACGAGTGCCACGACGGCAAATGCGCCAGGAATACGCTTCGTATGACAGGTACCCGCCGTTGGCGGGACGACATCAACGCGACGCATTTGCCACCACGTAGGACATGGACTTTTTCCGGCGTTATCTCGACAACAGCTGCACGACGGCAATAGCGCTCTGAATTGCTCTTTCATTTGACATATCATTTATGGCTGTTAAGTTTAATGTAATAAATATTATAAAATCAAAATCAAAAAATCTTTATTCATCATCTGCACATCATTGGTACATTGAATAGTGTCAATACATATCTATATATAATAATAATAATAATAAACCATACTAATATTATTAATTCACAGTTCTATGATTTTGTAAGGTCTCCTTAATCTCGTTAATAAAATAAAATAAAATAAAATAAAAACAAGAATTGACAACAAAACTAAACAGAAATATTATAAAACTCGTCTAATGAATATATGGCCTGTCCAACCAAAAATGTTTTTAACTCCCTTTTGAATTTGTTTAAATTGTTTTCATTTTTAATAATACTTGGGATGTATTTATAAAATTTTGATCCCATATGGACAGTTTTCTTTTCATAAAATTTTAAGCGATGTTGAGCTATTTTGATTTCATTCCCACCTCTTGTGTTGTAATTGTGAGTTTGATTATTTAGGTTAATTTTTTGAGGATTTGCCTTAACATAAACTATGGAATCAAAAATATACTGCCCATAGACTGTCAGAATTTTAAGATTTTTGAAGTGTTCTTTTACAGATTGGTCTTGTTTTAGCTTTAAAATTATTCTTATGGCTTTCTTTTGACTCTTTAGAATCACATCCAGGGCAGTTCTTCTGGCTGAACCGTATAAGCAGAGTCCAAATGATATATGAGAATGGATGAAAGAAAAGTATACCATTCGTAGAACTGAAATATCACAAAAAGGTGACATTTTTGAAAGGGCATAGATTCCTGAACTAATTTTGGATGACAGTTTTTGTATATGTTGGTCCCATGTTAAATTTTCATCTATTATTAAAGGGCTAAAACCTATATATTCATTTATAAACATCCGGTATAGTAACTCCCAAAATGTGCGACATTTTGAGGTTACGCTTGTGGCATGTTGCTCATATTTTAAATCCCGTTTAAGTTATGCCTGATATAGTAAAGCAAAATGAAATTTATTCCAAGACAACCTATAAGCACGACTCCTATGAGGTCTTGGATAAAATTACTTTGATCAAGTCACATCTTACATAATTTCAAAGCTGTTTGAATTTTGAGCAATATGCACAAGTCCGAATATATAGTTCAAATATACCTTGAGTTTATTGCATCATTTCGGTAATTTGATCTAAATCCAAATTTTTATCACCTGTCATTTTGAGCTCGGTCACAATTTGGAGATCGGGTTATCGGCATACGGCAATACTCTGCCAAACGAGATATTTATTTTTCAAATCTTTGCTAACATTTAAGGCTTTCTGTTCACTTATTCTTGATCGATGACAATCTCCCAAACATTGAAAATCCCTGTGATAATTACGCAGAATATAGGCTACTGCCACCAATAATGAATCATGTGTGACCTTTAGTGTATTTCTCTGTTGTAGTTTAAGACTTACAGCCCTCATTGTCCCCCTTTTTGCATTATTAGTGAGATTCTCATACATATAATTATATATTTTTAAATATAAAAAAATGGGATAATTCAGTGTTTTAATATTTAAATATTGAATAGGCCATGAAAAATAAAGTTTTGATGTAGTTAGATTTTATGAACTACCGGTATTCAATTTTATTCTTGTTAAAAGGCTTTTAAGGATATTTTATTTTATGTTCATGATAAATAATTTTAAGCTGGAAAATTAAATGCCCCACATATTGATAAGATATTATTTAAATCCGTCTATTAGGGAGTATTTAATTAACGACCTACTTTGGCTGTTTCTTGTACAATACCATGATAGAACCATAACCACGTAGTCCAAAGAGAATTTGAGTTTTCAGAACGAATATTAATTTATATCCTGATGTATCTCGTATTCAGTTTTGGTATTTAATAATTTTTAATGAAGTTGTGAGAGTTTGTTGATAATTTACTCAAACAAGAATTTTGACTTGCAATTTATTTATAAAATTACTTTTCAGGATTTTAAACAAGTTTAAAAGAAATTTTACATTTGTAAATATTAGGCTATAGCTTCCATGCATTATTATGCACTTTCTAAGTTTTTGAGATATGTAAAAATACTTTGATTTTTTTCAATTTACCTATATGAAGTCATTCGAGGAAAAGTGAAGTATTCATATACTTATTTCCCGGAATACTTTTTGTCCAATAGAATACGATAGGTAAACAAATTATGACTACATAGGACACAAGGGCACGAATGAAGACAAAACATTTGTGTTTCTTTGACTCTCTCACTATCCCAAATGATTTTATTTATTCTAAAATTTCAATTAGAGCCTTTACAAAACTTTAGTTTAAATTAAAAGATGTACAGTAGTTTGTTTTATAGCGTTTTTTAAGGTCTCACTAATAGAAATTGCTATAATTTTATCGAATAGATCAAACTACAACTTTTGTGTAAATGTGGGACATAGATTTATGAACGAGTTTGCAAACAATAAGTTTTTTATAGGAAATATATTTATAATTTTATTATATATACAATGTGAACAGGTTTGCTACAACAAGTTTATCATTTACGTTCTTAACTGTTGTTCTAAAATATGAAAACTTATTAGTAGATTTGTTTAACTTGATTCTTTTTAAGAACGTGGTAAAGAGAGACAGGAGTGGGTGAGGGGGGGTTTGAATATAATTGTCCTTTGAAATTAGTCGAATTCTTTAGTTCTTATTCGTTTGAAAAATCTGATTCGTAGTCGTCATATTGTGACGTTTTTTTCTTCTAATAATTACTTTTAAATGTTATCTTTACTTAAAAATAAGAGATTTGCTTTAAAGTGAACAGCTGTATAGGTATTAAGCTATTACAACTGTTAGAACCTTTGTTCAACCTAATATAATATAAAACTCTATACATTATCAACAATTTAGGCCATACTATTCTGTTTAAATGAGCCACCCTTTCATCTCATCATGATGCTTGGATTGATATGGATCAAGTATAAAAGATTGTATCAGCTAAACGTGGTTCAGTTCTGAGAATAAAAAATCGTCTAGAGGCACAATATGGCATGCAAACAAAAAATATCATGACGAGAAAAAGGGAACATTGAAATCAGATTTAACTAACTTACTTCATTACAGTTTTGACCAGTTTTTAATATCCAGATAATTTTAATTAATAAAATCAATGTTGTACGTTGATATAAGTTAAAAGAAAACAATGATAACATATGTGGTTTCTGTTGTTAAAAAATTTATGTCAGTTATGGATAGATCAAATACAAAACGCGTTTCTTACTGCAAATATATCTCTCCTCTACTCAAATGACAATCAGTAATTTGTTTTAGTTTCCAAAAGACCAAGGATGTCCACAATATTGGACCTACTCTTTTTTCATTTATTTTTGACAAAGTTTTGATACCAGGCGAGTTTTAGACTGAAGACTCTACCTATCAATTTCCGGCCATTTTAGGTTATTAAGGACATTATGGTGGTATTTACTCAACTCAACTCACCCGACCCGGGATTTGAGCCCAGAATCTTTTAAATGTAAGGTACAAGCGTTAAAACTGTGTAGCAATTTTACTCGATACTTGATATGATCTTATCCAAGCTAGTTTTATAGTTACCGTATCTGAGGGACATGAAGAAATAGAAAATGGCCCACGCCAAAATGACAATGTAATAAATATTCATCCAGCATGACATGACAGCAGCGGCGTAACCGATTCCTGTAAACAGACACAACACGTTGTAAGTACAATTATTAACATGACAATTAGAAGAAACAATCAGAAAGTAACAGACAACAAAAATGTCAAAAATATTATTGAAAACCACACAATAAATAGCAATAAAATTAAAATGTTACAGAAATAAATGATATTTGTTTCTTTGAAAAAACCTTATAGGGGTTGCAGTATTTTCTGTTTCCATATATTCAATTAAAGAACAATGGTAAACCAGAAAAGAAATATTTCTAATCCCTTTTTTAAGAATAAAAAAAATGTGAAGTTTAGCTTTCAATGAGAGTTCTTCAAAACGAATACCGTTTGCTCAGAATATCTTGGATGACTATTGTTTTTCATTACATCAAGATGAAAAGTGAAGATCGATTTTTACAATAAAAACGATTCTTTTCAAGCTAATATGAAAACTAACATGGAGTCACTTCTCTTATTGTAACAAAATGAATGGTGAATGTATTTTACATTCAAACATAGTTTATTCTGAATCAATGTATTAAAAAATAAAAATCTTTTTGGACATGTGGTGGGTATAAGTTTAAAATTGCACTCAAACGTTCACTAACCCCAAAATGGCAACCCTGAAATGATCCTCCAATTTCCTATCACCATCGACCAAAATTTGACCACTGTCGATCTGGAGGCATTGAGTTTTCCTTTAGGCCTACTACGGCAAGGCAGGAGAAGAGCCCTGGCAACAATGCTTTTATACTCAGTACAGGTCTCATCTACTGACTCGCCAACTGGTGTTATATTGTTGGTGTAATGTTCTCAATAATAGGGGAGGGTTGTCAGATCAGAGTTGTGTATGGTTGGAAATGTCAACATGTTTGTTTTTGTTTTTTACATCCTGTATGTTATTTAGAAGTCCACCAAGAAGTTCAAAAAGATTTTAGTTGGG
The DNA here is from genome assembly GCA_030545055.2 of Neoaliturus tenellus. Classification (NCBI taxonomy): domain Eukaryota; kingdom Metazoa; phylum Arthropoda; class Insecta; order Hemiptera; family Cicadellidae; genus Neoaliturus; species Neoaliturus tenellus. The sequence goes on from CM061535.1 coordinate 98,262,064, forward strand.
TTTGATTATGTTTTTACCGTTTTCATGAACTTGTCATTGTTTCTTTAGGCCCTATATGTTTGAATTTGGGTTTAAATGTTTTGTCCCTATACAAAAGGGATTTTTTTTAATTCATGCTGGTTTTGGATTATATTTTTTCTCTATTTTCTTATTCTAATGGCATTCTGTTTAGGAAGTCGGAGGGTTTACTTTGTGTCGTGTCCAGGATGTCCTGTGAGGCTAGGTTAAGGTAATGTTCTCGAGAAAGGTTTGCAATATTCCATGAAACAGAATATTTTTATAATACGAATTTTTCGTTTTGTTTTAATTAAAGCTTATAATATGAACATATTTTTGTAGATGCGGCTTCTACAAGCTGCTTCATAGGTGAATGAGCCACATTATACGTAAAACAAAAAGTGCGTGGTTAGCAGATTTTACAATGTTTGCATTTGACACTTCTCTCTGTGTTACAAATAGGGCTGTATTATATTAATGCAGATGATGATGAAAATTTTAAATCGTCTTGGTGTTAGTTACAGCAACCGTACAGACTAGGAAACTCTCTGTTGGCGGGATGATTTTATTGTGAAATAAATCAAGATAACTTAACCTTCGGCTAAGCTAGTCGTGGAAATTAAATTAATTCTGATTAAAAAGGTAGAAGAACGCAACACTGCCAAGTAAAATGATTTACTTACAATGATGCCATTAGCATAACAACTTGACAATTTTAATCAATGTGTGTGTTAAAACTTCGTCTGCATTATTCACCCGTTACTATGTTATCAGTTGATATAAAATTAATTAAGTTCGCCTCAGAATTTAAAATTTGAGAAAGTAAATTGAGAAGGTTGTTAAAAGAAACGAGAAGGTGAAAATGTAGGTCTCAAAAGAGGGGTAGTTTATTAGTTATAGTATTATAGTTGTACACGAAAATTAGCATTACAAAATTTACTGTTAATGCAATGTTAAAATTGAAAGTTATCGGCCTATAGCTCTTTTAAGTGTTTGTTATAAGCTGCTAGAGAGGTTGATTTATAACAGAATCCTCCCTATTCTCAATGCCAGCATCCCTGTCGAACAAGCTGGATTTAGGCCTGGTCGCAACTGTTGTGACCAGGTTTTAGCTCTGACATCTTTCATTGAGGATGGGTTTGAGCGAAGACTGAAAACCTCTGTGGCTTTCTTAGATCTGACTGCAGCATATGACACCGTCTGGAGAAAAGGCCTCCTAGTTAAATTTTACGACCTTATTCCTTGCCCTTTCTTGTTGCGTCTCCTCAACTCAATGCTCTCCAATAGGATGATAAAAGTATATCTGGGACGCAGAGAAAGTACGTTTAGGCAACTAAAGGATGGCCTACCACAAGGGTCAGTGCTCGCCCCACTGCTCTTTAATGTGTATACTGCCGACATTCCTGTAACTCGGTCCTTAAAGTTAATATATGCAGATGATATTGCATTGGCATATCAACACCAGCATTTTCGACAAGCTGAGGAAACACTAACAAATGACCTCACGACCCTCGGTGAATATTTTGAAGCCTGGAAGCTAAATCCAAACCCAACAAAAACTGAGGTTGCTTGCTTCCACTTGAATAATAGACTGGCCAACCAAAAGCTTAAAATCGTATTCAACGGTGTTGAGTTGAAACATAATGACCACCCACAGTATCTGGGAGTCACTTTAGATCGGTCTCTCACGTTTAAAAGCCACTTACAAAAAACGGCAGCTAAGGTGAGAACCAGGACTAACATTGTCCATCACCTTGCTGGCTCCACATGGGGAGCTAACGCACAAGTTCTGCGAACAACTGCTCTATCATTGGTATATTCAACTGCTGAGTACTGTGCTCCCGTGTGGTTAAATAGTGTGCACGTTAGAGAGATCGACGTCCAGCTAAACAGGACCATGAGAGCCATTAGTGGTACACTCATGGTGACTCCTGTACCATGGCTCCCGGTGCTGTGTAATATCGCTCCTCCTGAAATAAGACGAAGGGATGCACTCATTAGGGAATACACAAAGATCTTATCTGCTCCACAGCTGCCCATCCATGATTACCTACCCCAGAATGCGGGCCGATTGAGGTCCCGAAAACCACCTCTACGAACAGCCTCCCAGTTGATGGACTCGAACTTCACCATCCATACAAACTGGACTTCCTCCTGGGACGCTTTTCAAGGTCGGAACCACTTCTTGATAGATGACCCGACCGTAGCGGTAGGTGGTATGAATCTTCCTCGGAAGCAGTGGACTATACTCAATCGTTTCCGCACTGGAGTGGGGAGATGTAATTATTGGAAGCACAAATGGGGAATGACACAAGACCAGTCATGCGACTGCGGAGCAGAGTATCAAACTATGGAACACATAGTCGAAGAGTGCCCACTGAGTGCCTTCCCCGAAGGATTGGCCGGTCTGCATAACTCAAGTGAAGCTGGGCTGCAATGGCTTAGCGCCCTGGATTTAGCTCTATAAAGAGAGATCTAATTTTTATTTTTTTTATTTTAGTGTTTAGATTTTTACTTATACTGACTCAGGTGCTCTGCACCGCAGAATTTTTTTTTATTATTCTTAAACCATGGTGGCTGGCTGAATGAGCCATACGATATATATATATATATATGTTAAAATTTAAAGTTAATGTAAAATTAATACTAACTTTTAATTGTTTAGGTTTTTAAAATTTTATTCTTCACCTCATTATTTTAATTTTTATCCTTAAAGTTTCATTTTGTTTGACATATCCCTAATCAACAAAATGAGTGAAATTACCTAATACTGTTCTCCGCTTTACTGCTCTTTGATGACAGTTTAAAAATTTTGCATCGGTTCATTTCATTAGATGAAGTTTATACAGTAACTAGATACTGTGCCAGGAAATTTAATTGGCGATAATAAAAAAGTATTGTTGTATAAAACTGTTAAAACAGTTAATTTTTTATGTGAAAGGAATTTCTCCAAACATTTTCCATACTTTCTAATTTACAGCAAAAACTAATAAAGTTTATGATAAATAAACTCATATATCTTAAATCACTTTTTAACAAGAGCAACAGCGTGCCATAACAACATTTACGCTGTCAACAAAATTAGCAATGAAATGTAATGAAAATAGTATTTTAATAATTTTGTGACGGAAACTGTTTTATTTATGTGTTCGAATTCGAACACATAAATAATTGTTTGAATTGCGAGTATTAATTACTATAGGCTAGTTTTGTTTATAGGTAGGCCTAAATATTGTTTATTCTATTCTTGAACGCATCTTTTAAAGTATTTGTCTAATATTTATTATTTATTTGCTATCTCATAGGATTCCAGTACAGAATACAACCAAAGTAGTATACGTTTAGTGTGGTTTAAATCATTAATGCATATAAATTATAATGTCTTCATCATGAACGTCAGTGATTTTTTGTTAGTTCCTAATGTGCTGTATTGCTCTATTTCATAATCTGGCTATATGAAACTTTACAAGGAAATTTCTAGTGCATGATTTGTGTATGTTATAATGTTATACTGCAAACTATAATGTTATAGTTTTTTTTTTTAATTTTAATAATTGTAAGTAATTAAAATTATTTTAGTTTGTGGGGTGGGTTATTCATCAAAACTGATTTGACAGTTTACCTTCAAAGCTGTATTTGAAGAAAAATAGTAAAAGAATACTTGAAGAAAAAAATGGCTCACCTTTGAAGATGGGTGCGATGCGGAAAACGCCCAGCCCTCCTATTGTCAGCATCTGACCGAGGGCCAGCTCCAGGAAGAACATGGGGATTCCCGCCAGCAGCAGGGTGAGGAAGTAGGGTATGAGGAAGGCTCCTCCGCCATTTTTGTAACAGAGGTAAGGGAATCGCCAGACGTTGCCGAGCCCGATGGCTAGACCCACTACGGATAGGATGAAATCTAGTTTGTTGGTCCAGCTGCCTCTCTCGGGAAGGTTGTCTTCCTTCTTGGCTGCTGTGTTGGAAGGCTTGCCCATCCCGCACTGGTTCAGCTCCAGGCCTAGAAGGTGGTCGTTGGCTAACGGGTTCTCCCTGGTTTCCATCTCTCGCGATCAAGTCGTCACCAGAACCTGGAAAATCACAAGACAGTCAGGCTATATCCGTAAGAGAGCCTAATCTTTAAGTGTTTAAACAGCTGTTCCCAGAACTACTTATTGATCAGAGAATTTAGAGCGTGAAAAAAGTTAGACCGAATCATAAGAATGAATGGAGTCAGACCTCATGAAAAAAAGTTGCTTGAACACATCTTTGTAAAGGTAGTTTCTAGAATTGTATCATAGTTTATAACAATAACCTGAAACAAGACTGAAGCATAAGTCTTAATTAAATCTGATTTTTTTAAAGAGAGCCTTTCTCTAAATAATCATTATTGAGCCACTGTCTAGATGAAGCCACATAATATTGGAAAAATTGGAGTTCCACAAGGTTCTACATCAGCGGCTTTATTGTTTAGTTTTTAAATTGGTAGATGAGTGAATTGATAAGATTTAATGTTCTGTAGTTCAATGCTCTAAGGGGATGAAATGCAGCAATGTAGGAACCTCATCACAGGCTTTGCCTAAAGATGCCCCAATTTATTTTCTAAATGAATTAATTTTTATTGTTTGTGACAGCCTGGCAAGTTAAGATGGAATTTTTTATATTTTATTAAGGATTTTGTTAGATTGTACACAGTTTTGTGCTTATTTATTTTTTGTTATTCAAAAGATATTAATTCTGTGTTTTTATTAAGAAAATAAAAATATATTCTGTTCTATTCAAATGTATTAATGTTAATTAGGAGCCTAATATCGTAAATAGTAGTAGTGACTTAGAAAAAAACATATTTTTTAGGTTTTCATTAATGAATATTCTCTAATTCTGTAGAAATCGTTTTTACAAAACTTTAGGCTATGCCTGTTTTCCTTTAATTGCTTGAATGTTGATTTGGCACATATAAGTTAGATAAAACATTCCTATACAAATACGGTGTGTCTCTGAACTCTCTACCGACCTCTTAAGGTATTATTCCTGACCTAAAGACAAGTTAAAATATCATATTTAAAATTTCCAAAACTCCATAGTCGCAACCAAACAGGCGTCGTTACATATTTGTTTAAGAAAAATTTTTATTTTAAGAACGGTTTGTTATAATAAGACTTGGTATACATATTTTAGAGGCAATGGACTAATTGAAGAAAAATAATCTGTTTTTTTACAATTAATATTTTTTTAATGGCGACTGTTTAAAATCTTTAATATTAAATTACGTAAAAACTATATAAGGTAAAAAAGTTTTAGTTATAATGTGGTTTCAAAAAATTTAACTAAAAATCCAACGATATAAAGATTATGGAAATCGGTTAATATATAAGCAAGATAGAGTGATTTTACTGACGCTAGTCATGGTCGTACTGCTTCCCCCGTAGGAGTTTATGTTTGGGATCCATTGGTGCACCGACGTCGCACCAACTTTTCGCGCGGCAACCAGCTCGGGTGGGTACTATTTTTATTAAAATCGCTGTATCTCACTTATTTATGAACCTATTTCCAAAATCATTACATCGTTGGATTTTAAATTCAATAACAAAAATAGTAAATGATGACATAATCTTTGCTGCTTCATGCAGTAATATGTAATTTAAGGTTAAAGATTTTAAACAGCCGCCATTTTGAAAATATGAGCCGTAAAAATTATTATTTTTCTTCTATTACACCTTTGCCTCAAAAAGTTGAATACCAAGTACGGTTAACTATGGAGTTTTGGGATTTTTTAATATGATATTTTAGCTTGTATTTATGTCTAATGCTTGTATTATTGCTAAAAAATGTCAGGAATAATTCCTCAAGAGGTCGGTAGAGAGTTCAGAGACACTGTATATAATGAATTATATTAATTTATAAAACTAGTCTACTTGTTGCCCGAAATCGAGCAATTTATTTTGATACAATACAAAAGTAACATTTAGTTCTAAATCAACGACATCCGACCAGTCCAATATTGTAAATATCAGTAATTACAAAAAATCTACACGTATTTAAAGCTGTACATTAACATATTGTTTAAAATGTTCAACCCAAACCCAAGTTATTCTAATAGAAAAACTTTTTATTTAATTTGTGTGTAGCGCCCTTATTTTATGTCCGATTTTCATCAATTTTGGGTGGAAACAACTACAGACCAAGCCCTATCCAACGACACCAAAAACTTGAATATCGGTTGAAAATTGTAAGTATAGATAATTTAAGTATAGATACTGTTAAATTAAATTTTCTGTAATTCACGTAGTGAATGGAAGTAACGTAAAAGGGATGTTTGATTTTAGTAGTCGTCGTTTGAATGGCCCTTATATTCTTGATTAATCATGTCAGTTCAGTTACTAAGTCATGTGTATGGAATGGACTTTTTTACGAAGAATAATTGTTATGGTTTACTTCAGCGCCTTCCATTTTACCTGGTTTACTCGCAGTACACAGATGTTGAGAGGTTCGCATCGTCAGGCGAGTCTACAAAACATCGAGTGCGAGTTTCAAGCGCGGGTCGTGTGTTATATTTATAAATGAGCGAGATACATAGTTCTGTTGATTTCCCATAAAATTAACATGAGAAACCTATTTTTGGTTTTTCTCCACTGACTTGGTACATTCTAGGATACACGCAGTTCTCATTGTTTTGTGAATCCTTCAAATAATCCTTCATCATTGCTAAACCCATGTTTAACATTATTGTATTGGATTGTATCATGTTGTATTGTATATAGATTGTATTATATGGAATTATTGTATTATATTATAAATTTATGTATTGGCATTGCCGTTGAGAGAAATAAATAAAAATAAATAAAAAATAAAAAAAATAATATTTTAACAGTACATTTCTTCACTGTAACATTTTACTCAATCAAATCGTTCTACTGAATCAGGCACCATGGAGTGCTACTTTAAATGATTTGAAATCAAATATGCCTACCGCAATTTATTTTAACTTTTTAGAAGTAACTTTTTAGAAGTTTTTTCTTCGACGATCTATGAGTATTGCCTATTTATAAATTGTCAACTAGCAAACTACACCAATAACCTGCAATTCTTCAAAATATAGCAAATCTTCAAATCAACAATAGAAATTCCAATTTGTTTGAGCATAAACATGAATCAGAATTTAACGCTACCAAAAATTTTTATCAATGAATGTGAAATAAGTAAAATCCCATGCAAACATTGCAAGCGAATATTGAAAGCAAAAATTATTTTGTGTATGTTGTAAAATTTTCAATCTATTTGAGTTTTCTATCATCCTGATAAAAGTACCCACTTTGTAAATAAATTAAATCTTTCTTTTTGGATCTAAAAGAGGGCTAAAAAATATGGAAACAAATTATATGTACACTATATGCAAATTATTTCTGGTTAAAACATAAAACGGGGTTTGTTCATTTGTTTACAACTTCACCCAAACTCGTGTATCCTACAACTAAATTCAACACCATTGCTGGCTTGGTAAAATTAATGTTCTATTGAAAGCACATTAAGTCGTGTTGATCATACACAAACAAGTAAATAAAATATCACCTAATGCTAAAGTTATATTGCTAACTAGCAAAAAAATAAAACTTGAACAGTTATCACAGTTATTTAACTTAGTTTATTAAGCGATTTTAGTTCTTGAATAAGTAATAATAGTTCATGCAAAGACTATATTATGAACGTTGGATGTTAGAATACAGGTTTCGCACTTTTTCTAACTTAAATTCACTCTTAAGATTCAAACACACGAAACGCGGCACGGCGCGTCATGACGCTTCACAAACAAATACATACAACGCGAGGCAACACACAGAGAGCGGCGCGGCGCGTCTCCACTTGAACCAGTTGAGTTTGATTTTTTGGAGCGACAAAGCGTTTTCCTACTAGAGGTGGATGGTGCTTGTCTACACGAAATGCTTTGTAGGCCTGCACTGTGGCAGGCAAAGCACAAATTCTATAATATGTTGTTACAAGAATCAGAGTTCTAATTCCAGACCAGTGTCTGTAGCGACTATTTTATATTTTTATTTTATATTTTAAACTCTATCTCAAAATCTATAGCGGATGGATTTTTATTAAGAGTATTTTGCCTCAAAATTAAGTTGGAAACAGCCTCAACCTAAGGAAAATCTTTCATAGTTTAAAAAGGGTTTTTTAGGGAGAGGAGGGAAAATTCATCACGCACACAGGGGGCCATCCTGTAGTGTGGGACTCCTCTAAAAATCGGGTATAGGCTCTAAAAAAACTCCTCTACTCTTTAGGAATCTAGCCTGGAATTGGTTGTCAAATTACATCAGGCTAGGCCTAAATTAGCCTAAGCCCATTGGGCTCACTCCTTGGCCAGCCGCACGGTCAGGGGAGGGGATCTGAGCCGTTTAGCGGTCCAGATCAGTCTTTTTCCTAAGGAGAATGCCCCGGAAGCACTGTAACAAACAATCCCAGCAGCCCTCATCCTCCAAGATCTTTTGGCAGACAAAGTCCACAGAAAATGCACCAAAAATTTATGTGGCCTCCAGGCGGGGCCCTTCTCAACATGGAATGTTGTTAAATAATGTTAATTGTTAGGAAATGTAATGGTTAGGTAAGGTAAAAATAAAACTGTATCAATATCAACTTCATCTTCATTATTGTGAACGAATTTTCATCACATTTTAGCCGATTTCCCTATAGGGAATACGCTATTACGGTAGTAGTCACGGTAAGACCTAAGCCCGGGACCATGATACTTTTTCGTTTTGAGGTCCCTAGAAGCCAAAAATACCGTTCGTTCAAATTGATATATATGTGTCGTGAACACGGAATCTCCGATTTTGATGGAATTTAGTACAGGGGTTTCCCCTACAGGGGTGTACCCCTGTAAATAAAATGAAACCAGCATTTACCAGCATTTACATTAACCAGCATTTACTTAATTGTGTTCGCGAACCAGAATGATCGGACCATAGGAACAGGGTTTTATGAGGTTTCAAAAGGGTAAAAAATGGGTTTTTGGCTTTTTTACTTTTATTTATAAAATTCAACAATTTTAACTTAAACTATTTTAAATAGCTTAAGAAAACAAACAATCAAGTATTTTGAATTTTTTACCTAGCTTAAATGGTTATGGAGAAAATCCAAAACTATGTTTTCCATGTTATTTTTACGGGAAATCAACAAAACCTTCTATCTTGCTTATTTATTGACAAATCTTGATAAAATTTGATATGTACATTAATTAGGAAGCGTTTAACTTATATTTGCCCACAAAACCCATATAGCGGCAAACATACGTACTCACCTCTATGGGGTTTATGGGGAAAATAAAAAGTACACCATAACCTGATAAAATTTGGTATGTACATTCACTAGGTTGGGTTTAACCTATATTTACCAACAAAACCCATTATCAACAAAACCTACATACTCTCATCCCCGTGGATTTTATGGGGCTATAGAAAATATACCATAATACCATTGGAAATTCGCTGAGTACGGAGGTCTGCTGCGACGGGGGTATTTATTTATTTATCACTACGTATTAACTTTGTAATTAACAATTAAAATATGTAAGACATTTATATCCTTAAAAACGCCATCAATCGATGTCGCTGGACCTAATCGGGTTACATGGTTGTCTTTGTATATCCTTGTATATTCTGATTTTTTTTTATATCCTTTAGGTGACGCACAGGCTTGCGCCCATGACTGCTGAATTCCATGGGACATTTTCTTTATTTAACAGTTCTATTTTTTTCTTTTTAGTTTATTCAATTTATTTTTTAATAAATTTCAAATTAAGATTATTTTTTGTATATTCTGAACTGAACTGTAAAATTAATGGAATAAATAAGTACATACATTCATTCTTTCACTCATCCTATTGTCTATAACTAAAAGTTCGACCAGTACAGTATGTAAACCTCACATTTTTGATGAGTTGGCAAAAACATTTAATAATTTGTATAAAATTAAGCTAAAAAACCATATATATTTTTATGCTAAGTATACATTTTTTTTAAATTTAGAATGCAGTTATAATTAATATTAACGACTTGACGATCTAACACCTTAAGTTGTGATGTTTTATATATTATTTACAATGAAAAAAATAATAGTAAAATGATATATGTAAGCATAGTATACATGGACATTGTTATTTTAAGCAGTATGTAACTATAGACCACATAAAAAAATATCTATTTGATAGATTTAAGTTGGTAGTGTTTCAGGTAGGCCTACTAGGCCTACTATAACCATGTTATTAGGAAACAACCACAAACATAGGATGTGGGACAACCACAACCCAACATTGTAACAACCACAAACATTGTAAATTTAATTAATATATATTATTAATTCAAAGTGACAAGTTCCACAGTAGAAACTTAAAACCCTTCAAATGAAAAATTAGAAAAGATCGGAACTACTTTCTGCCCTGGGAAATCAACGTGAGTTTCTACTTAAAACCTTAAATGGACGATTACTCTTTAAAATATCATATGGTACCACCTGCAAGAGTTACCTATACAATTACTGGGCTTACACAACAAATCGGCGAAGGTGGGGCACGTTTCATGGTGCAGAACTCCAACAGTTTCGTTTGTCTAGGGGGCCCGCGCTAGCTTTTGTGAGCCAATTGAGATGATAGGGATCTCCGGTAGTCCCAACACGTAGGCGCGATGCGCCAACTGGGGCCGCTGCCTCTGGTGACTAACCGACATGGGCTCTACCAGCAGCCCATTGTTGTGCAGTCGGCAATGTCAATCATAAGGAGTTTATGTTAAAACATGGTATTTTATTCCCCTGTTTCGGACCCCACGCAGTTTTTCAACCGATTTGCTTTAAACTTGGTAAGTGTTTATCCGAATAGTTATATTAGGCTCCTCATACCTCGAAATTTAGAAAATTTAACAAATATTACTCTGACGTTTGCAAAGTAACTCGATTTTCCTTACTAATATTTGTTAAATTTTCAATATTTCGAGGTATGAGTGACCTAATATAACTATTCAACTAAACACTTACCAAGTTTAAAGAAAATCGGTTGAAAAACGGCGTCCGAAAAAGGGGAATAAAATACCATGTTTTACATTAAAAGCCGTATGGTTAACATTGCCGACTGCGCAACAATGGGCTACTGGCCCAAAGGTGAAGATGACTCTTAAGTGCCCCTCTATAGTGAAATCGTACATCTCACTTACTTGACGTTCCTACGACAGTTGCAATAACCACCAATAATAAGGTGTCTTATTGAAACTTACATTATTCAATTATTAAACCAAATACAAACCAGTTGTGTAATGAGTTCATTATGAAACAGGAGTCACTTTATGATACAGATCATAGACCAATGAGAGCTCGGCATTTCACGAAAGTAGTATGTTATAATATAAATTACGATATTGGTACAACGGCTGATTGTTTCATTACTATTTATGTTTCAGTTTCTTTATGTTCCTAACCTTAAAAAGTGTGATCTGATGTGAGTTAGAATGACGATTAGATCAGATAATATGATAACAATATGTATAGATATTTACCTATGGACGACATACAGTGTGGTTGAAAAGTCCCGGAACGGTGGAATATATTTTTTATCATTATGGATAGAGTAATGAAAAAAATTTGTTTTTCAATAATAGCCATTAATGTTTACTCTTTAAAGCTATTATCAATTTTTTATCCGTTAAGGGGGACGGCCCACGAGGAGTCGGACAAAATTACTAAATAGCAGCATAGCTCGAGTTTGGTATCAAATTAAAGATCTCACTTAGCAGAGTACAATGCCGCAAATTGACTTTAAATGGATGACCGAGACGTAAATGGCAGGCAAAAATCCATTAAAATCATAGGGGTAAAACTAAAAATACAATAAGTTTCTTAATACTCAACCTTTCGACATCAGGTTTGTTGCATATTACTCCAAATGCAAAGACGTCTAAAATTATGTATGATGTGACAGACGCCAAAGAAGTTTCAATTTAAACACCCTTTAAGGGATGTCCCTCTTGGAAATCTGCTGTGGCCTTTGTAAAATAATACATCATCTTACGCCTTTGCATTTGGAGTAATAAGACAGAAATCCTACGTTAAAAGGTTGAGTATTAAGAAAGTTATTGCATTTTTTAGTTTTACCCATATGATTTTAATCAAAACTTTGTTTGCCTGCCATTTCTGTCTCGGTCATCCATTTAAAGTCAATTTGCGGCATTGTACTCTGCTGAGATCTATAAATTTGATACCAAACTCGACCTATGCTGCTATTTAATAATTTTGACTCGTCGAGGACTGTCCCCCTTAAGGGCTAAGCAAGTGGAAAAAATGGAACATGTAAACAAAGTAACAAGTTTTACTTGCAGTAAACAAGTCAAGAAATACTCATTTAATTAATAAAATAAACGTGTTCTTTGACAAACCATTCCTAATTATTATACTATAAATTAAATTCAATCATGATTATTCTCCAATAAGTAATACTTTCGTTCTATTTTACACTGAAATCAACTGATATTCGAAAACACCCGCACAATAAAGAATATTACATTATTTAATTTATATTAATGATTCTTGTAAAGCTTCATATTCAATCATCGTTTAGTTTAGAAGGTTTCAAAAAGTTTTTAAACGTTGCTTTTTATTATCACCATAGAAATAAAATGACCTCAAACTGGTTTCTAATGACTATGCATGATTTGCAAATTCCATCAACAACTACCACGTGCTCAAACTTACACGGAGCTATACTTATGTATTCATGCCTATATACATATACATATATATTGTTTATATATTATAAATATATATAATATAACTTATAAATATATTCTATATTATTCTGTATATATTTTTTTGTGTTAATGACCAAACTGTTTTGGAAATTCACTGGAAGTTATGTACGCAGGGTTTATGCAATGAATTATTTCGTTTTATGAGAATTAAACAAAGTTATTGGACTGAATTAGTGCTATCTGTTATCACTGAACGCTAATGACAATGTTTTGTAGAATTTATTTGCCAAAGATGGCTTTAACAAGAAGTGACGAACCAATTTACAGCAAATTATTAACCAAAACTAAAACACCTTTAAATCTTGAATTTACTTAGAACCAATGAAATAGGATGAGTAATAATGTCCAAAAATGAACACGTATTTGTTGGAGAATCGTTAGTTTTTTCCAGAAATTGTTGAGTTTTACTTGAATTTAGAATTTAGTGACAGTTCATCTTGTATGAACGACAAGAGATAATTGTATTCATATACAAACAAAGTAAGTTTATAGCAAATTTTATAATGGATATTAATATAATGATTTGTATATAATTATACTTATGAATGGGTTTAAAGATAATTATAAAATAATTTAGAAAAATCGTTTTTAGATAGTAGTTAAAAAGAAGAAGAATTTCAAAGATAATAGGCTATAAATTGTAAGGCCTGCAATAATATACAGTTTAATAATACGAGTATTTATGCCAATAAACTTAAATTTAATTAATTATACGTGAGTTTAAAATTCTGAAAAGAAGTTGGGCATCCGCAGTAGGTTTAAATTGAGATACATCATAACGTTAAGTTAAGGTTAAAGGTTAAGGTTAAAATTTTAAGTTAGGTTATATTAAAAGGTTAGAAATAATGTTTTGTAAATAATTTGTAGAAATAATGTAATGTTGTCCAAAAAATATTTACCGGGTTTATATTTTATTTAAATATCTATATTTCATTTTACGTGCTCCTACTACAAACATGAAGAAATATATATGCAGGGTGGAATGAAGTTATTGTTTGACAAAAGAGACACAAAATGTGGTAAAACTGTGTGTTCAGAATTATTTTATTCAAAGAATTGTGGCCAAGAAAGGTTTTTTTCATATTTTTAAAAATTCGATACTTTTATGGGAATAATAATCAATAATGAATAATAATCAAGGTTAAAACCCATCACATCGTCGTAAGAAGAGGAAT